>CM076570.1:1356296827-1356681962 GCA_034641835.2 Pinus albicaulis
AATCTATGAATGTATATTTTCTGAAAATGCTAATTTTCCTCCAAAATTATCACTGGAAGTCTCTCAAAAACTGACCTTTGTGTAAAAAATCTAAAAATAGACCTTGCTGATAAACGGGGCAGAATGTGGAAAAAGTGAGTTGTTTTCGCCATTTTGGGGGAGAAAATAATCTTCAATTGATCTGAAAATCACTGAGTATATGCCCCTGAAATTATGGAATCCAATGATACCATTTTCATCCTTTGAGGATGCCCCAAACAGAAATGGCGATGCCGATGATTTTTAGCCAAAAAGCCAAAAATGACAAAAAACCAAAACTTGTTAAATTTCACCCAATTTTGGTGAGCATGACCCTAAAGGGTTTTCAAAAACATTCTGTGAAGATGAGGCCAAAATTTGGAGCTTTGAGGTGTCTTTCTTCAATTTTGGTGCCGGGCGCCTCCTTTGAGCTTCCTTGAGTTTTTCTTGTGTGGCCTTCAATTTCCGTCGGGCAAACTGATTAAGCTTCTTACAGTGCCCGGTCATCCTCCTTTGAAGGTCCAAATCTATATTGGCCTTCTCCAACTTCTTTTCCAAGTGATCATTCACCCTCTCGAGCCATGCTTCTCGATTGTTCTCTATTTCTTGGGTGAAAAAAGTAGTGAGAGGAATATATTGGAGAAGGGCAGCTTCTTCCTCCTTTTGTTTCTGAAGGGCTCTTCTGAGTCCCATGGTTCTTGGCCTCTTTCTCCTGGGCTGATCTCCATCTTCGCTATCATTGAACTCACCCATGAGTTCTTCTAATCTAACTTGCGCCTTTGAGGCCTATTTTTGGTATTTGATGGCCCGTGTCTTATACACCGCCATGTGGACACTCATATGTTTATTTTGTGTTTGTAAAAAGTGATTGAATTTTCTAGCCCTCTCTAGATTTGTCCTCAAAGCATCAATTTTTTTTTCTCTATTGATCAAGAGAGTCTCTAGGATTCGGACCTCATTGTCGCTATCATCACTTTGGATTTGAATTATGTCAAAGTCCCTCTCCTTTTCATGGCTACTTTCTTCTTTCTCCTTTCCCTTGCTTTGGGTGGCTCTCTTGGTCTTCCTCCTCTTGGGTAATTCGACAATGGGCTGCTTGGGCAATTTCGCCTTGCTTCGGAGGGCCCTATTAACATTTGGAGTTATAGTTTTAGCCACCCTTTTCCTTGATGTTCGGGGCTTGGTCACTTTTGGAGAAGAAAGCATGGCCCCTTGCCTAGGAGAGGTAGCTAGCACATGCTCTATTAGCTCTTTTCCCTTGTTACTTTCCTCATCATCCTTGCCACTGTTTTGAGTTTCTTCATGGATGCTTTGACTGTCTTCTTGCATGTATTTTTGTGGGCTGCCCTCTTTACTCTTGCCTTTGCTATATTTAGGACTTTGAGGCTCTGTCTCTTCAATGTTTTGGGCTTCATCTTCATCTTTTTTGCTGCTGTGAGGGCTACCAATATTCTCATCAAAATGCTCAATTTCTTCATCATTTCCCTCCTCACTTTTTTGAGTTTTTTCATGGCGCTGCTCTTCATCACTATGCTGCATTTTATCACTGTGATGCTCTTCACCTTGCTGCCCTTCCTCACTGTGCTCTTTTTAACTTTGCTGCCCTTCTTCATCAGGCTGTTCCTCCTCTTCATCTCGCCCTTCTTCCCCTTGCTGCCCTGTTTCATCATGTTGCTGTTCATCATCATCATGCTGCTGTTCATCTTCATCATGCTCTTCTTCCTCATCATGTTCTTCCTCCTCATCATGTTCTTCTTCCTCATCATGCTCTTCTTCTTGTTCGATTACAGGAAATTTGAGCTTCTTGGGAATGGGCTTGCTTGAAGAAGGTGAAGGATGGTGAGTGGAAGGTGAAGGAGATGCATGGAATGAAGGAATAGTGGCAAAATCTGGATGTGCAATGAAAGTGTCCCAAGATATTTCCTTCTTCTCAAGCTGATGAAGAATGATATACTTGATGAGGGAGTGATGGAAAAGGCAAGCTGACTGCTGAGAAGAAGGTATTTTCTAAACAGTGGAGGCCATCTTTTCAATACTTCTATGGAGGAAGAAAGGGAGATTTAACAATTTGGCTCTTGTGAAATGCATGAGCAACCGGACATGGTAAGCATAGACCCGAGAGAATCTTCCCTCGCAAATGAAGTATTTCATGATTATCTTCATGGGGGGAGCATAACTAGTCAACAAATATGAGAAGGGAAAGATGGATGGACATGTCTCTCTATTCTCAGACTTCAAAAAGGGTTTGTACTATTCTGAGTCTAGGTGGCTTTGTTTAAACCACTTCTCTCTGACATAAGGGATTTTTGTGGCCTTGGAAATGGATCTAGGAGAAAAATTGAAATCCAAGCCTGCTAGTTGAAAGTGTTTCCCTTGGAATCTTAAAGCACAAAGATGTGTCAAGAAGGAAAAGCTTTTCACCTCCTGCACCCTTTGATAAAACTCTAGAAATCCAACTTCATGAAAGTTAAATAGGACTGATGGATGAGCATTTACCTCTTCAGTTAAAACAGGCTCAAACCTCCTGTGAAGGCCACTTCTACTGTCTTGCCTGGGAGGCATTTTGTTTTGGATACTCTTTGCTGACTGACAAAAGCAAGCTGTCTCAAATGGTCCTTGAAATGGTTTCTCAACAACACACCCTGTCCTCCTTATAAGTCACTTTTTATCCTCTTTGATGCCAATCAACAAGTATTTGTCAAAACTAAAGAAAATCAACTTATCACTGTGCTTGGGCAAAGTCTTGAAAGGTGAGTTTGTGGTTTCTTGGTGAAAAAGGAACTTTTGTGTTTTGACAAAAAAAAAACACCACTCTCCCAAACAATGTTCTTCTGCTGTTCACTATTCTTCACAAAGTAAAACAAAACACCCTCCAACTGATTCAAAAGACCTTCACAACATACTCTGTTTTTGGAACTATAGAGGCCACACAATGTTCACTCTTTCACCATACAGAGAGGACTTTTAAAATGACAAAGCTTTCAAATTATGATCACTGTTTTCCCCTTGGAAATTCAAACAGAGACTTCTCTTGTTTTAACACTGTTAGGCCACTCTTCAAATTGATTTGAGACCTCTACAAATGTGTATTTCTGTCTAGCAGCTGTGGGTTAGTTTTGGCTTTGTAATAACCCTAGAAGAGCTTTCAACTTTGGTCTAACACACCTTCTTTTTCAGTCACTGTTTTATCCTCTGAATTTTTGACAAAGTATGCTCCTTTTAGCAAATGTGGGTTATCACCATGTTTGAAGGTAGCTAGGGCTCTCTAAAACTGATTAAACACACCCTTTCCTATCACAGTGTGGATGTTTGACACCCACAGTCAATAAGAACCTTTGATTTTTGACCATAAACCCCACCCTATAATCACTGTTTTTGTCTTGTGGAAAAAGGAAGCAATAACCCCTTAGAATTTCAAATGTACCAAGGGGTAATAGAAAATACCTTGAAGATGGCTTCGGACCTTGTTTGATTGATTGGAGTAGATCCACAGAGTTTTCTAAAGGCGTTTGGGTGAGCGGCATGTTCACAAGAAAGAGTGCCACGCAGTTGGGTCGGCCTCGGGCAGTGGGTGAACGGTGCTACAGGCGTGCCGCGTGATTGTTATAACCCTTTGTATTTCCTCTCCCAGGCGCGATGTGTGCTTTTACAGGCGTGCCACGCAAGTTTGAAAGCCTGAAACTCTGAAAAAAATGCCGAAAATTGTTGTTTTTTGCAGTGAGCAGCCAATGGACACTTGTCTCGTGGCTTTGAAAATGTATAATAGGCTTTTAAACTATCTTCCCACCTTTTTAAAATAAAAAAGCTACAACATCATCGTAGTTTCTTTTGTGAGGGTTTGAAGTTTGAAAAAGAACCCTTTGTCATATAAAAACTTAAATCACCTTCAAAACATTATAGGGACCCAGATTCGATCAAGTTAATGACAAAGTGGTGGGGACAACTTATCTTAGAGGACACCATAGTCATGACTTCCTTTTTTGAAGTAAAGAAACTTTTTAAAAGCCAAAATCTTTTCCACTGTTTCTCATTAAGGAAGAAAACCTGTTACCTTTGTCCATATCTATTTTTTTAAAGGAAAAACCGTACTCAAAGCCATATCAATGATTGTAGATGCATCCTGTTAGGTTCCCGTGATTTGGCTGATTGGCAAGCCAAATGACAGTGTAACATCAAACCAAGCTTTGGAGCCCAAGGACCTAGCCTTTCCCCCGGCACCTGCAGAGGGCCTTTCATATGACTTCGTTAAATCTCTATTGTGTGTTTGTTTATTGGGTTTTGATTTTTTAGGCTAGTTATGAAGTAAGTTTTTGATTTTTGTTTTTTTTAAGTTGTGAGGGATGAAACTGATCAAAGATATAAAACAGATAACAAGATGTAGATTAACTGGGCTATGGGGTCAAAAGGTCAAGAAAGCTATTAGATGACGATACAAGGCTGTTGAAGGGCCGATTTGATTCAAGGTAGAAAGGATCTTTGGGGAAAATGGAGTAAATGGACATCAAGTTTGTGAAAGACGAAGGATTTCAAGCATAAATAGTTTGATAGCAGACATAAACATGGTAGGGAAAACCATTAATCATGCGAAATGTAACTGTAAGCTAATCAATACATAGAAATAAACATTCAAGCCATGCATAGAAGTATAAGACCCTCTAACTTTGGGAAATGGCTATCAAACTTTGGGGAAAACACTTAAGGAAGACAAACAACTCAAAACACTATGTCGGAATGCCTAAACACAGTACTTCAAGTTATTGGGCACTTTTAACAACAAGATTTGCATAGTTTTAGGCAAAGGGCTAGATCGAAACTAGGCCTCCTTGGTTCAAACAAAATGATAATCTAATCAATCAAAGGGAAGTTTCATGGATGGAACTATAGCTAGCCATAGGTAAGCAGGGCATACCGTAAGTCCTTCTTAGCATGTATAAGACCATGAATGAAACAAGCAACAATATCCTAAATATTTAAAGAGCAGTCAAGAATTCTTTAATGTTACTTAGGAAGAAGAAAACAAAGAGGCTATGAAGAAACAGGAAATTTGAGGTGCCTCCATAGGCATGTCTCAAATTTGTTCTCTACTGATCTATAGCAAGCAAGAAACATGTATTCATGAATGAAAACTAGAAAACAACAACAAAGCAAGAGACACTATACCATTCTACCGAGTCATGGAATCCAACAACAATCCTTCTTCATTCATCCAAGAGCATCCAAGAGGCAATCCAAAAGCATAAGACAAGTATTTCTTCCAAAGCTTATATGACCATATATTGCTTCTCTTCTCAAGTTTAGCCTTGTTTTACAATGAAAGCCTTTGGAATATATAGGCTTAAGTGAGGAAAACCTCATGGTTCAACTTGCCATCCTATTGGCCTAATCAAAATATCTAATCTTGTCCTTGAGGCTTTGCAAAGCCCAAGGCACAAAAATATCTCATAAAATATCTAAAAATGCTAAAAAAGGGAATTTAATTGACTTTGCATAATTTTTCATGTGCAAAAATAGCTAAACGCACATTTGGAAAAAGCAGATTTTAGAGGTTCAAAAATTACAAAAATATTTCAAATTTACATCAGAAAAAGGTCCCCTGACTTGCCAGAAACATTTGGCAGCCTTCCTGGTGTCGAAACGAGGCTCATGATAGCTCGTTGGAAATCTCTGTGTGTCTACTTTCCGGCGCAACTGAAATTTCCCCAATCTGATACATAGAAGTCCTCCAAATCTGCACCTGTGTGTAAAAAGCCAGAAAATTACAGTCTGCTGATAGACTGGGCAGAGTGTGCAAAAAGAGAGCCTTTTTCGCCGTTTTGAGGGGGAAAATGATCTCCAAATGTTCTGAAAATCGCTGAGGGCATGCTCATGAAATTATGGCATTCAATGATACCATTCTCCTCCCTTGACGAATCCTCAAAATGAAATGGCGAATTTATGAGTTTTTGACCAAAAACTCAAAAATGCCAAAAAACCAAAAATTGTCAAAATGGGCCCAAAATTGGGGTGCATGACCCTCAAGGGTCCTTAGCAACATGTTTCGAAGCTGAAGCCAAAATGTCGAGTGCTGATGTGCCTTTCTTCTCTTTCCGTGCCGGGTGCTTCCCCTTTGCTTCCTTCAGTTTCTCTTGGGTGGCCTTTAGCTTGCGCCGGGCAAACTGATTTAGCTTTTGATAGTGTTGTGTCATCTTCCTTTGCAGCTCCAGGTCTCTGTTTGCCTTCTCAAGCTTCATCTCCAAATGTTTATTGGCTCTCTCTAGCCATGCCTCCTTATTGGTTTCAATCTCTTGCGCAAGTAGTGCAATGAGGGGAAAGGATTGAAGATGGGCTTGTTCTTCTTCCTTTTGCTTTTCCAGGGCTCTTTTAAGCCCTATGGTTCTAGGCCTCTTCCGCCTAGGCTGGTCTTCTTCTTCATCTTCATCAAACTCACCGATGAGCTCCTCTATCCTTACTTGTGCTTTAGCAGCCTCATTCTTGTATTTGATTGCTCGTGCCTCATGGACAACCATATGGACACTCATTTGTTTATTTTGGATCTCCAAGAAATGATTTAAGTTCTTTGCCCGATGAAGGTCTTTCTCCAATGCTTCGATTTGACCCTCTCGATGGATTAGAAGGTTTTCAAGAATACGGGCTTCATTATCACTGTCATCACTTTGGATTGGGATGACAGCCAATGCACCTCCATGTTCTTGACTTTCTCCTATCTTGCCTTTCCCTTTGCCTTTGAAAGCTAACCTTGCACTCTTCCTTCTTGGCATGCTAGTGAGAGGTTTCTTGGGCGATTTTTTTTTGCTCTGGATAGCTCTTGTTACTTTTGGAGTAACCACCTTGAGCATTTGTTTCTTTGCTGTCCTAGGCTTAATATTCTCGGGAGAGGAAAGCATGATGGCCTTGCCCTTGTCACTTTGTTTGTCACCTTCCAGAAAAAGCCCTTCCTCTTGAAACAGTTGTGCAACTTGAGGAGGCTGTAATGTGTCATGAGAGGACTGCTGCTACTCACCTTCTTCATGCTGTTCAAACTACTGCCTCTATTCACCAACATCAAGCTGCTATCCTACCTCAACCCTTTGTTCAATTTTTGGTTCAACCTGCTGCCTCTGTTCATCAAAATCAAGCTGCTGGTGTGTTTCAACTTCATGCTCACTTTGTGGCTCAAGCTGCTGCCTCTGTTCATCAAAATCAAGCTGCTGTCCTTCATCAGTTTCTTCATGTTTGTCCTCTTCTTTTTCTACCTGTTCATGTCTCTCTTCTTCATGTTGTTCTGACTGTTCTGTGGTGATCTTGAGCCTTCTAGGAGTAGGCCTGCTGGACAAAGGTACAGGGCGATGAATAGGCGGGGTGGGAGATATATGGACCAAAGGAACAGTGGAGAAATCCGGGTGACTGATAAAAACATCCCAAGAAACCCCTTTCTTCTCCAGCTGATGAAGAATGATGATTTTGATCAGAGAATGATGGAAAAGGGAAGCTATTTGCAAAGATGGAGTCTTCTTCTGGACTAAAGATGCCATTTTCTCGATGCTCTTGCACAAAAAGTAAGGGAGATTTAGCTGCCTAGTTCTAGTGAAATGCATCAATAGTCAGAAATGGTAGGCATAAACTCGAATAAATCTCCCTTCACAAGTAAAATACTTCATTATGACCTTCATTAGAGGAGCATAGTTGGCAAGAAGATAATAGAAAGGAAAAATAGCAGTGCATGTATCTCTGTGCTCGGGCTTGATGAAAGACTTGTAGTCATCCAAGTCTAGATGGGCCTGCTTGAACCATTTCTCACCAAGATATGGGATTTGGGTGGCTTTATATATTGACCTCAGGGAAAACTTGAAATCAAGGTCTGCTACCTGGAAATGTTTGCTTTGGAACCTCAGGGCACATAGGTGTGTCAAGGGCGAGAAACTTTTGACCTCCTGTACTTTCTAGCAGAAATCTAAACAACCTACCTCATGAAAATTGAAGAGGATGGATGGATGTGCATTGACCTCCTCTGTAGAGATTGGCTCATATCTCTTATGTAAACCACTTCTGCTGTCTTTCCTGGGTGGCATTTTGGGCTAAATATGCTATAGAAGCACCAAACAGCCTCACTGCCTTTAAACTGCCTTCTTTAAGCTAAACTCTTGTCAATTCATTGTTTTGATAGAGAAAAAATGTCTTTGAATGATTTCAAAATGTTCCCTCACAATAAAACCCCTGCTCCTTAAAAAGTGGCCTTCCCACCTTTAATGTATCTCAGCCAGCAGACTTTTTAATAAGAAACAATACAGTGAAATGAAGACAGGCTGTTAATTTAACTTGTTGGGTATAATGTAAAAATCACCTTTGCTCTGTGATGTTTGGAGCTCAACAACCTGTTTGTATTTTTGACCAATGATGAACTTCCCAATCTTCACAATCTTCCCCTTGTCTAGCATGCCAATCACTCAACAAAACTCATATCTCATGCAGTCAACCTTTAGTGTAGGCATACAATCAATCTCACAGTTTATGGAACAAAGGTGACAGAGCCTTTTTTTTTTTTTAAATGCTGCAAAGTTTGAAATAAAGGTTGTAGGAGTTTATCCTTTCACACAATCAAAGCTCCTCTTTCAATGTAGAATCCCAGTCCTCCTTAGAAGAATGCCTTTCGAAAATCAACTTGACAGTGAGCTGGAAGAATAAAAAAGGCAGTCACAAAGTATACAGTGAACAACTGTCTTTTTCGGTGGTTGGTAGGGTTATCATTGCCCTTTGGTGTTTTGAGGAATAAACACACCCTTGTTCTTTTATTTATGAAAGGTGAACACACACAGTTTTTAGCTCAAGACCTATTCTTTCCCTGTAGGGACTTTTAGCAGTATATCCACCACTCCAGCACAGTTTTAAACAAGGATATACATAGCAAAAACTGTTTATATAGATGGTGACAAAATTTTAATATGTTTCTAAAGTTTCAACGAAACCTATAGGAATTTTATCCTTTTAAAAATCAAGGCTCCCCTTTGATCGAACCTTAACCCTCATATGCAGCTCAACAGATATCTGATGATATTATGCAAAAACTAGCCTTTTACCACTTCAATAGTTTTGAAAAATTCAAGGGCAGTTCCAAAAATACCTCTTCAAATTGATGAAAGATCCTTTGAAAAACTCGAGCAATCATTAGGAGCGTTTTTGGAGGCTGGAGGCATGCGCGACACCTTTATGGAGAAGAACGCCGCGCAGAAAACTGTCGGGTGGCCTGTCGGGTCGGTGTCAGGCGCCCGTGACCCGCCGCTACAGGAGCGCCACGCGCGGCTACAAGAGTGCCATGCGCGTGTGTTGTGCAGTTCAAAATTTTCTCCCAGGAGTGCCGCGCACACCTACAGGAGTGCCGCGCGGTGAAAAAGCCTGGAAACCATACAAATTGACTGTGAAAAACTTGTTCAATGCTTGGAGACTATGGGGAGGCTCGATTTCTTTCTTGGTGATTTTTTAAAACGAAATTTTCCCTTCGATTTCTTGCCTTTAGAACAGAAAACACCCAACAGTCACTTTGCTTTTTTGAAATGAAAGCGAACTTTTGGTTGGCCTTTGCAAAGGTTTTGTCAAAGTTTTTTTTTTTTTTCCTTCTTCAATAAGACTTTTGGTGCGCTTGTGAAACTTGGATTTTGAAAGATGTTGGCAGTGAGGTTTTTGTGATTTTTAAACAGTCTCCATATGGACAACCCTTTATAACCAGCAAACCTGTTTTGGAAATGTTAAACTGTTTTGACTCATGCATACAGATCGAAAAGGTGACCTTTGCTAATACTGTCTTCTTTGGTGATTACTTAGCACAGAGCTTCAACCTTGGATTCATACCTTAATAACTGTAGACCATCCCCCTTTTAAATTGTTTTGACAATTTCTGTCTCCAAGTGCTTCATCAACTTTTTCCAACTGTAGGTGTCAACAAAATTTGCTGCATTTATTCGGACTTTGCCATGGTCTTTTGATCAAGGGGGGCGCTGCTTCCAACAAACTTCTATTTGCTCAAAACATATCATTATGATGTCTTTGGCCCTTGAACTAATGAAGACCTGTATTTGGTCTCAATCTTTCCAATAACTTACAGTATTTCAAATTACCCTTTTTACACATTTGAACAATTATTTCAGTGGTGATGTCTCTTGATGATATAAGCCCGGATTTTCTTTGCTAGCTAGGATAAACAGTTTTGAAAAGGCACCTGTCTATAATTGGAGTTGATTTCATTAATGACATGTCTTTCCAAGGTTTTAAAACTCAGATCATAACCTTTTTATACCTTTGTGTTGAGGAGGTAAGTATGTGAGATGTGAAAAAGAAGTTATAATTACTCACAGACACCAAGGCTCTTTTTGGTCACTTTCTTCTAATGGAGCTTTGAAATCACCAAACCTGCTGCATCTGAAGAAAACACTTGTCTTTGTGGTGGAGTGTAGATCGCAACATCTGAAATTGCACTGGCGCTTTGAATGACATCAAGATGGCTTATGTATGGGGTTGTATCCTACTTTCCTGCTTTTTCTCTGTGTTTATCCAGAAACCATGGACTGTATTCCACAACCTAACAGAAATATGAGAGTACACAGAGGTCCCTTTTACTGAAATAATTTCCTGCTCAGCACTGATTTGGGCCATTCATACTAGCACCCCTGCAGAGATGTTTTTTTACAATAGCTTTGATCAATGGAGTCTCTTTTGTTGCGCCAAGATGATGATGCTTGAAACTTCAATTTATCTTCTTTCTCAGGACATAAGACCAAAAAATCTGCTTTCTCTTGATTTGAACATCTCTGATTTTAGCCCTGTTTTTTATCACTAATTTCCCTCAGAAACCTTGAGTCACCGTTTCACTGTCTAGTAAAAAACAAACCTGTGCTTACAATCAGTTTTGCAATTCTTCAAGTCAACATTGGCCATCGCCCTCTACTTGTAGATGAAGGAGGTGCCTTAACCCTCTGCTTATAGATGAAGGAGGTTCTTGGCCATGACAAATTTCAAGTTTGTTTGACAGTGTTGTATTTCTTCTACTGTGTTTTCATGCTGAATGAAGCTACAAGAGTTTGATGAATAACTCTTTGCCCTGCAGATGTATCTTAGGCTCATGCTCACATTGAGAAGTAGTTGTTCTTCTAATGTGGAGTCAAGAATTTTCTTCTGAGGAGCTGGCATGTTTCTTGCGCTTGTAAAATCCATAAACAGTGTAAAACACCTAATAATCAGCTTGAGACTGTGGTCCATGAAGTGCTGAGACTTAGGGGTGTGCAAGTGGTGTGACTTAGAGCTGTGACTAATTTCATTAGCAGAGTGGGAGGTCTGTCATGATTGGTCTGTAGAAGATGGAGGTTTTTTGGCCTTTTGATGGTTGCCAAGAGTAAAATTCCTTAAAGCACCACTTCCTAACTTAGGGGAGGGTTTTGAACAGACTTGGATTGTTCTTTTAGAGCTGATAGGCAGACTTAGTATGGCTGAGGTTAGGTAGGATTTGATAATGGGATTTCAACTTGTCATGGGTGAACTGAAAAGCAAAGAGAGAAAAAAATTTTATGGGTGTTTTCCCAGCTGGAAAATTTGACAAATATTAGGATCAGTTGTTGGAAAACTGGGCTGTTGAACTAGTCATCACTAACAAGTAAAAAATACTGATGACTAACACATCCTTTGAATAATATTTCTCTTTGACTATGGGAACCTTAGTTGCATTCACCTGGGTTTGACAAACATCTGTTTATCAAAAAACAAGATCCTTTAAAGACCTTTCCTGCAATCATATGCAACAGCAAGGTATCTTCACATGTTTCATAAAAAAGGCCTTTGTTTGTGACAGTGGCATGTTTCATTTCTTTGAATGTTGTCCCTGAATTTAAAACACATGCCATACCCTTTCCTCAAATTGATGAGTTTGTCCAAATTTTGTTCACTTTAGCTGCAAGTTGCCTTTGAAGGAGATCTTTGATAGAAGAAAAACCAAACCTCTTTGATTATTATAGTACCACTGCTTGGCCATCTTCTTAACACCATTTTCCACTCATAATCATCCAATGGTTTCTCACTGCACTCAGACTCTGCCTTTCAAACAGTGAAACCATATAATCAATCCTTGAAACAACACTGCTGTGTTAGTGGTTTCATCCATTGGAGACAAGGTGTTAAACAAGTTTTTAGGCAGTTTGCTGCATTGTTAGCCTTGTGCCCTTTAAATTAGGCCATACCTCTGTTCTCGACCCCCTTCTTGTTAAATAAAGGAGGCCTTTAACCAATGACCTAACCATCTGCTTTTAAATGAAGGAGGTTTTCAACTAATGACCTAACCCTTTGCTCATGTTTGGAGGAGGTTTTACACAGTGATGCTATTTCATCCCTTTGTCAAACTATGTCATCTTTCCTTGTAGTGCCTATTCATAGTTAAGTAAATAAAAGTGACAAATTGACAATATGTCATGAGGGGCATTCTCTGAGATATGTAATCCTATTGTTAAAATACCCTTATACATCTTTAGACATCAGAAGCAACCTGACCTATATCTGCAGAGTATTATTTGCTAGTCATTAGTCACTAACCTTTTTGGCTGTGTTTGCAGGAGTTCATTGAATTACCTCTCTATCTAGTATTTGCATCCCAAGCTTAAAACCACATGAGAAGCAGTTGTCTTCTCATGTTAAGTTTAATAATGTCTTCTGGAACACTGATACAATTCTGTTTTTTGAAAAATACATTGAAACACTGTAAATCCACCTAATATCAATTTGATTTGTGGCATATGAATTGCTGAGACATCAAGGCTTGTTAGTGGTGTGACCTAAGGGTGTATTAAGCTTTATTTTCAGAATAGGAAGGTTAGCTATGACTTGTTGGTTTTAGACAAAGGTTCTTTTGGCTTAGGATAGTTTGACAAGGGAAGAATGCCTAAAGCGCCACTACTTAACTTAGGGGAGACTTTTGACAAATTTGGAGTATTCTATTTGGAGCTGATGGACAAGTTTGTATGACTGAGACTAGATAGGGATTGAAAATTAGGTTTTTTCTCATCATAGGCTGATTGAAAAGGTAGGATGGAAAAATGTTTAGGGGTGTTTTCTAGTTGACAAATTTGACAAATTGGAGATCAGCTGCTAGAAAACTTGGCTTTAAAAACTAGTCATCATCAATAGGTGAAAAATACTGATGACTAACAGATTCTATTGCTACTCTTCTGTAATCACTGTCTGTTGTGTCTAGTAGGCTACAATATGTAGATACTAATTTGGGTGAAACAGAGAGAGACGATGAGGACATTGAAATGTTGGGGGCTGGTGGTTTGCACTAGCATGAATAATCATTTCTTTCTCACATGCCTAATGAGTGCATGGTGTTAGCGCTGGAATCAATACTTGGATTGTGACAAGTGCCTGATCAGACACATCTTAAGCTCAAGGGATATTCTATGATTTGAACTATATAATTGATAAGTGGTTAAATATCTCAATCACTAAAAAAGGTTTTAGGAAAATCCACTTTCACACCAATGAGGGTATTTAGACCTGATATGGTAGCAAAAGATAAGTTTGTAGCCTATGGCGGGAAGAAAGTATGGAATAACAAAAGGGACGGTGGGTCTGTAAGGTAGAAATCCATTGCTTTGATGAAAAAAAACGCAAGAACCAATCTGATAAGATATTCAATAAAAGAAGACTATCACAAGACTTACAATAATCTTATTGACCATCATTAAAAGTCACTGTCATAAGGAATGCTCTTTAACCAGCTATTATGCACATCTCATCAAGAAAGCTTACTAAGTAATACTGATAAAAATTGATAACGTACATAAACACATCAAGAGGCTCACAAATTCATATAACAACATTGAAACTAAAAACTAGAACTAAAGAGATTTAGGTATGGAAACACATAAGAAGGATCAACAATACACATATCAAGACAGTAATAAGTCCTCAAAAGTGTTCTTCAACATCATTAACTGAAAGAGTTCACTGATCACACAAGTATAAGAATAAAAAACTACCAACCTCTTCTCTATTAAGTTTCATCATATATATACCAGAGATATAATGCCGATATTTCCACAAAAAGTGTGAATCTTTTCTGGAGGAGTTATTATATTCTTATACGTAGGGTGAAGCTTATACTTAACCATAATACAAAGTAGTGCATCATAATAAACATAAAAAACATTATGGCATATAATTCAAAGTGGCTGGAGTGATGTGGAAAACTGCTTTTTTTTCTGGTATAACCACTTCCTCAAAAATGCAACTAACGACTGAAGATGACATCTGGCTCTTTCCCCCAAAAGTGCAAAAATTGTCAACTGAATCTAAGATCTGGAAGAGAAATTGATCAATTGAAATTTGGCAACAGCTCCTTCTATTTATATTTCATGTATGTAATTACCCCTCAGTACCATCCTTCGAGATTTGAATAGAAACTACCTCCACTTCCTTTATACAAAAATTTAGGAAATAATATCTATCCTCAGAAACAGGTAGCTATTATTAGAAATCCTGTAGATAGCTGCATTTTTCGATTAAGCCAAAAATGTGTGCTTCTCCTTCTTTGATTTTCCTTAAATGTTTAAATAAAATCAAGTATAGAAGCAAATATTTTAAGGGACTCTGCCTTAGTGAGTCTTTTAGCTTTTCCTTTTCCTGCACATTTCTGTTTCTGAGCTCTGGTCTTCTTGGATTCATTTCTTGGGCTTTTATCAACATTTATAATTTCATCTTTCAAACTAGGATTAGCATTTGTTGTTCAGTCTTAGTTTTATTGCCACATAATCTCCATTATTACAAGAATCAGCTATACTTTCTGATAAATTCACGGGCTCTGTCTTTGTTTTTTCACGTTTCTTGGATAGAGCATTGTTAGCACGGTCTTCGTGTTGTTTCTTGGGTGATGACTTAGCTTTCCACCACTTGCAGATATAGCCATAATACATAGTTTTTCAAACTAGAGACATAAACCCTACATGCAACCCTAATTTCTTGCTTTGGAATGATAAGTTGGTTGCTGGAAAATGTAACTCTGTTAGTTGTAACCTTCTCGGAGAACTCAGTCATGAAAACAACAAACCTAATCCTCTAGAGTCTGTGCCTTTAATCACGATATGGTTTAATTGACAAGACTTGAAATGATTCAAATGTGAGCGCCAAGTCACCCCATACAATACACCATTCCTTCGCATCATTAAAAAATTGATACCTTGTACCTTATTTTCTACTTCAGCAATAATGAATAGCTATAGGTTAGCTCTTCAACTCTCCATCCATGACCCTTTTTACTTCTTTAACTTTGACCTCCTCATGCCTTATCGAAGATGATAGGACCAATAATTTGGCTTCTCCCAAATATTGGTTTGGATCCCATATGGTCAGATATGGAAGCACTAGGTTGTGAAGCTAAAATTCAACAACCTTGGCCTAGCTTTCTATGTTTTTGTTGTAGGCAAAATTCAATGCTTATATCAAACCAGCACCATTTCTCCTTAAGTAATAAGGAGTGGGTATTTGATGGTTGCCTACAATTTATTGCCTCTAAAGGTGTGACCAGGTTTCTCGGAATGTTTCTCTAGAAAATTCCCCATGTGTATTCTATTAAGAAACAAAGAAGTACAAGCATGAATGTGAGGACACAAGGTATACCTGCCCATAAATATACCTTCATACATAATATATCTCAGGACAAAAAGTACTTTGATTCCACATGATTCTTTAATTTAAGAGAGTGGGCTTCCATGTTTTCTGGATGTTGCAGTTCATAATGATGTTAAGAAAGGTCAAGAAGTTCCTAAAACTGCTTCAGAAGGCATTAATCATGCAGATCAAACGAAATCAGTCTATGATGACAATGCAACAGAGTCTTTGGAGCAACCATTGAATGAATCTTTATCAGAGAAAATTAGAAATGTCTGATCGAGTTTTTATATGAGGTATTTGCTTCCCCTATCCATAAATATACCTTCATACATAATAGATCTCAGGACAAAGGTATTATCTATCAAAACTAGACATATCACCAGAATTGGCAGGTACAGATCTATATAGTCAATATATCAACAAACTTGGCATAGGACATAATATGAACCCTGATGAGGCCAATTTCACTACAGATAAGGCTTATGAAGGCCACCAATTAGAGGTGGATACAGATATTGAGGCTTTCCTTTCAAGTCTCTATTTGCGACAAGAATTTTTCCCATGTTTATCGTAGAATCATATGCAGCGAGCAATGGAAATTTACAAACAGGAAAGGAAACAGTCTAGGGATGTTTCCACTCTTGATACTCTCATGAATTCCCAAATCACTGCTACAAAGAAATCTGATAAGTCTTCATCTTTTGGAGACAGTAAAGAGGATCTGTGTTATGACCTAGATAATGGGCATCTAGCTGATGTGGATATGGAACTAGTCCCTAAAAGTACTTCAATCCCACATGATTCCTTAATTTTAGAGATTGGGCTTCCATGTTTTCTAGATGTTGCAGTTCATAATGATGTTAAGAAAGGTCAAGAAATTCCTAAAACTACTTTGGAAGGCGTTAATCATGCAGATCAAACGAATCAATTTATGATGACAATGCAACAAAGTTTTTGGAGCAACTGGAAAACTCCTGAAGGATTTGAAAATGCAATTTGCCGAGCAGAAAAGATCAGAATTTGAGTTTTACAGAATGGATCAATGGCACAGTTGAAATCTCGATTTATCTCCAGAATTTTAAGCCAATGGTATAATGGAAATTTGAGCCAAGAAATTCCATGAATAGAAATTGATGAGTTGAGTGTTTCACTAAGCATGAGGTAGAACTACATTGCATAATTGAACGTGACTGTTGAAATTAATTTTAGTGTGTATTGTAAAGCAGAAACAAGGTTAGACGTTGAACCGAGGGTCAACGATACCACAAAATGGTGGATGGTTATGAAAACCAACCGGTGGCTTTCACGTAGAACAAAGCTGGTAAGTGGTAATTTGTGGAGTCCGCATGATACACCCTAGAAGATGACACGTGGTGGTTTAAAACCACTTATTTTGCATGGCTTGGACCCTTTAACTGTCGAATTTTATTTGGATGCAATATCCGTCAGATCAGCAATTCAATTTTAATAACCATTGGATCACAAGTGAAGATCTATGGTGGAAGAAAGGCAAGTTTATTAAAGATGTGGGCCGAAAATATTAATGTGTGATTGGTACTTTGGTTTTTAACCAAAGTCAAAATTGTGATTAAGGGAGATTTTATTTCTTCTTCAAAGGTACATAAGGGGTTTAAACTTTGATTAAGGATCAAGAATGGTATTAAGAGGAAATTCTTCCACTTATGAAGTATACCTCTGTTTGAGGTTTATTTTAGCACATGAATGAGACAAATATTTTGTTTTTAAGGTGAGAATGTGGGTAAACACAGCCAAGGCTGCATCAGGGAGTCTACAAGAATACAATGTACTACCTTCATCCACCATCATTCTCAACTTGAGGCTAAGAGGTAGAGCTGCTAGATTAATAAAATCAAAGGGAGGAGGAGGTGGTGGTGGATCTAGTTTTCCCAAAGGAACAAAGCTGAATCAAGAACATATCTATGATGGACTATATTTCAAAGACGTACTTCAAGGCAAATTGGTTGTAAAAACAAAACCTGCACAAACATACAATATCCCTAGCCCATACATTGTGGAGCAGCAAAATCATGTACCAAAACAGACTATATACCTTCTAGTAACGGGCAATATTTGCACAACATATGTATCCCAAGTCCTTATATGCAGACTCTCTTCCGTTTGATTCCAAAATTTTGATGCTCCTCTGATAGTCTTCCATGCCTTTAATATATGGATCCTATTGCTATAGATGAAGCCCTTTTCAATGTGTGATAAGATAAGACTCTCATGCTCTCAAGGTGACCTAAAATTGATCAGTTTTCTTAGGGCTACTGAGGCCCAAGTACTTTGATAGGTTTAACCTTAAAAATAACTTTGAAGATATTCTTAAATGGCCTGAAAATTGATAGTGAAATTATACTACACAAATGTTTCCAATACAAAAAATATCTAATGAAACCATTATTTATAAAAATCAAGCATTAAATACAAAGATAAAACCATGAAAAAAGATGAAGACAGTCCACAAGGACTCAGATTAACTTCAAAACTATTCTATTTCAGTCCCTTGATTACTCATCCTTAGAGTAATATCATTATACCTCACTGAAGGATGTTTTAGGTGGCCTAAGGAAACTGAAAATTGATGCAAACACTTACATGAGAAATTCAAAAAAAGTCCTGAGAAAGGTCTTCAAAATACTTCAGAAACCACCTATGTTTTTCCTCAGAAAGATCTCCCTCAAAGGCTTTTTGACCACAATTGGGGTTTCAACTTCAAGAATCCATATCTCCTCAACCAAGAGGGCCCACGTGATGTGCCACCTACCATTAGAATCAACACGACAAGGAGACTCAAATGAAGATGGTTATGGGACAAAATTCATTAATATTCATCCTCAAATTCTTCAACAAGTGCAAGAAAATAAGATCAGGCCGCACCCAAACTTGATTTTATTTGTTGTTCAAGAATCCGGTTCTGAAATGATTAGAAGGCTCATACATACTACTTAGAAAAACCTTCAGCTGTTGTGGCTTTCTTTCATAAGTATCTGGACTTCCATGACAAAATAGAAAACCAAAACAAAATATTCCTAACTGCCTCGGCCTCTTGCTAGAAGAAAAAATCCCATTAGGGATGACTTCAATCCTCTCCCTTTGCTGAGGATCTTACTGCAGCGTTTTTTCAGAGAGAAAAATCATAAGAAAGTTCTCTCTCTCCCCACCCTGGTAATCTGATGGTGCACTGAAAAGAACATTAAAAAAGTAGAAAATTAAGTGACCCAGAGTTTCTATCTCTCCCCGCCCTGGTAATCTGATGGTGCAGAGGCCATAAGCTCTGACTCTAAAGACTCGATCTTCCCTCATGCAACCAAATGGAGAAATTAGAGGACAAGGGCATATCATTTTCCTGCAAGGTCAAGATATGCATAGTACTACACCATATCATGATCCAAAGGCATGCCTTGGTTCTGTTCACACCTACGATATAAAATACATTTTCTGGAAAATTGGATCGAAATCGTAGTTGGGTATTATTTCCCTGAGAGGTAGATCGAGTGAAAAGACACCTGGATTAGGCTTATAAGCTCCCATAGAGGCCACTGTGCATTTGTTTCATCAGATCGGGTTTGTAATGGGTTGCATAATATTTCTTTCAACATATCGAGTATGTATATTATCGGATCGGCGGAACAATCAAGGAATGAAATTGGAACAGAAATCAAAGTGAAAATAAATCTTCAGTTCTTGAAACTGAGATAGTCACTGAAACAAACATTATAGTATCAAAAAGTGAAGTAACCGAGATTTTGTATGACACACAGACATACAACCCTTCAAAATCCTGGAAATCTTGTTGTACACAGGTCATAAGCATTGATTCTAAAACAGCCTTAAGGAAGCATTGACAAAAACATACAGATAGAATCACCCAATACAAAAAAGCCTTCCAAGACCCTGATAACCAAAATAGGTATAGACTCCAAAAATCCGCATATTTTCATTTTATTAATGCTCTGAATGTACCACCAAAGGCAGTCCCAATAGAACAAATTACAAGCAGACCCATGAGACAAGATCTTGAAAAAGAAGCTAAAACGCCAACCAAAATTCTTGTTGTATTGAAGAATAAGAGTACCTGTTTTTGGAGTTGTGGAGTTGAGAGCAATGCATAGATCCTCACACTATCCATGGTGCCAGGCTCCAGATCCATGAGCACAGCTCGGGGCACAAATCTCCCACATCCTTCCTCCAAACTTGCAATAGTATGGTTGCATCCTTACTCAAAACCGGCGACAATATGGCTGCATCCCTCTCCTTCCCTGGACAAACCATGCAACCAGAGGGAAATGAAAGAGGGAAATTAAAACTTTTGATATTTGAAAATTTTTGACATTTTGAAATGAAACACGTGTGTTTTTTTTAAGGCCACTCAAATTAATTTAAAAATATATATTTTTTAATAATTATAATAATCTTTAAATAATTAAAAAAATTTCTAAATAATTAAATGTTTGTTTATTTTGATTGTTTAAAAATGTTTACAATAAAAAAAATAAAACATATCTTTTTGAGAAGCAATTAAAATTATATGAGTAAATAATGGACTGATTTTTGCATATAGTAATCCTTCTACCCTACTAAATCATCATGCTTTATTAAAAGGAGTTTTAAACTTTACACTATTAAATTATGTTGTATTTTAAATATTTGGAGTTTTAATCTCTTTTTTTATATATTTTTTCTTTATAATTTATGTATTATTTTTTCCTTATTTTTAAGTATTACTTTAAAAGTGAAATTTACATTTTTTTTCTTTAATGATAGTAATCTATGTATTCATTCATTCAAATTAAATAAATTTTCTATAATAAATAATAGTGTAGTCTAATTAATAGATGAAATGGTTTTTATGATTAAAACCTGACAATATCAAGATTTTGATTTCCTATTGTTTATAATCAATTTTTGAATACATAATTGAATTAAACACCTTAAAAATCTCTTTAGAAATTAAAACTTAATAAATTAAATAATTTAAACTGGTTTGGGTAAATAAGTGGCATTGTTGATTATAAATAATTATGAATGAGATTAAATCTAAGACATTTATTTAAATTATTAATTATATAAAATTGTTGAATTTTTATTTCATAAACTAAGGATTTTGGTTGATTTTTAATCTAATTATGTGATATTAAAGATGAATTATGGTAACTTAAAAATAAGTTTTATGTGGTTAAAAGGGAAGTAGTAATGTTATGGTATGAATGATATCCTTAGGTATCATATGAGAGAAGAAATAAATTGGAAAAATTGAGATCAAAAGCAGTGGAGTTAGCCAAAATGCAGCTTGCCCCAAAGATGGAGCTCTTGGCTTCAATAAAGTATTAGATAAGCTGCATGTTGTGCTCAATGAAGCAATGAATTTTGAAAATGACAAGAAAATATTTTTGAAGATGAGGTTTTTTACTAGAAAGATATAACAACATAGAAATAATTACACTGTTGATACAATAATAATATAATCCGAGAGCAGCCTTCTCACATTCATGATCTAAGAATATAGTGAATTAGATAGAAGTAAGAACCTGATAAGTAGCAAGGAAATGAACGATTTTGGGTCTGTTCAACAAACCCTTGAAGAAAAAATAACGTAATAACGCGCTCTAAACCCTGTATTGCGATTTTCTCCGTCAGGAAACCCTTGAAGCAGCAAATAATCGTATAGATACTGAGATTCAAGATAAAAATCCCATAGACATGAAGAATGTCATACGCCTTGTTAAAAAATTAGTAAATGAAATTTTGGATCTAAAAAATAACTCCAGAGAAGATACCTCTATTCAAATAACTTACAAACCATATTGCAGAAAACAATTACTTCTTCAAATCTAATTCGTCGAATTTGGAGGGCTTAGGGGATTGGGGGTTAGGGGTTAGGGGATTTAGGTGCATTTAGGGGTTAGGGGTTGAATAATGAGTTAGTAGTTAAGGGATTATGGATTGGGGTCTTAGGGGACCCGACCCGAATGCGTTTGGGCGGGTGCACTCAACTGAAATGACCCGACCCGAACGCGTTTGGGCAGGCGCCCTCAAACAAAATGACACAACGTGCCTGACCGAACAAAGGCATAGGGGAGAAAATGACAAACAGGCCGCACGAACGTGCACAAGGCACCCGGGCGGTCACAACATAGAAAAATTGATACGGGTGCCCTCGAACGAAACAACCCAACCTGAACGCGCCCGGTCGGGCGACCTCACATGGGCTAAGTGGTTCTACCTTGGATCTTTACCTGTAATTGAATGCAAATAGTAATTCAGATATGGTAGCTTCCATTGTAATTATGAATACTATTTTAATTTTTTATCATGTTTCAAGACTCCAAATTAGGTTAGGAAATTTCAATGACAGACAGGGATCACTTAATAGGGCCATTATATGGATTCTACGCATAGTCTTTAGTAATACCAATTCCTTTGAATTTTTTCTATGAGGAGCCTAGTTACGCTCCTTAAAATTCAAGGAAAAAATTAAAATTGATTCTACTCCATACACTCCAAAAGAGGGGCATCCCTATTGGTAACAGAGCTACAAGCCTGTTTGGTAGTTAGACTAAAATTATTTGGATTTAAAGACTGATATGATTCCAAAATTGGCTCGTTTTACAGTTCACATGAATGGAAATTATGACAGCTTGTATGTCACAGGCTATGTACCCCATGAACAATGTCATTAAACCTTGCTACAGGTCAGGCTTATACTTGAGCTTTGGAATCTAGATATCAAAATGTGGTTTAAAATTTAAATTATCCTCCTATAGGTGACTGACCAAACTACATATCTAATAGGGAAGATTTCGTAATCATTCAATCTTTAAAATACTTGGCATGAGTCAATTTGGGGAATTGAAGCTAGTGCGAACCCCCCTCTTCTCAAACCGGAGAAAAATCATTGAGGTCAAGGGCGATGGTAAGAAGAGAAAGCTAGACGAGGAAGCCAATGGCGCCGCTCTGCAACTCTCGAAGGACAATCTGCACTCTCTATTGGAGCCACTGAGCAAAGAGAAGTTGATCTCTTTGATGGTCAATGCAAGTTCTTCATACCCTGCAATTGCAGAAGAAATTAAAGATGTTGCAAGCAAGAACCCTGCTCATCAAATGCTGTTTGTGCATGGATTAGCTTGGGAGACTTCTTCACAGACCCTATGTGATGCATTTGAACAGTATGGGGAGATTGAAGAAGGTGTTGTTATTATGGATAAGACATCAGGAAAGTCATGAGGATTTGGCTTTGTCACATTTAAGCATATGGATTCTGCTCAAAGGGCATTGAAAGAGCCTAGCAAGACTATTGATGGGAGGATTACTGTAAGCAATCTGGTAGTGGCAAGCATAGGTCCTGGTCAAAGTACAAATCAGGCTCAAAGGAAACTTTACATTGGTGTTCTTTCATACGACACAGCCAGTGATAAGCTTTTAGAATTTTTTTCCAAATATGGAGAGATAGAAGAAGGTTCAGTTGCATATGATAAGAATACCAACAAATCCAGGGGATTTGCATTTGTGACTTTCAAGACTGTGGAGGCTACAAAGCGGGCTCTTAAAGAGGTTAGGGGTTTAGAGGTTTATGGTTCAGGGAGTTAAATGGGTTAGGGGTTAAGGGGCTATAGTTTTAGGGTTCAGGGGGTTAAATGGTTTAGGGGTTTACGGTTTAGGGGTTAGGGGTTAAGGGTTTAGAGGTTTATGGTGTAGGGTTTAAATGGGTTAGGGGTTTAGAGGTTTAGAAAACCCTTGAAGCAGCAAATACTCGTATAGATAATGAGCTTCAAGATAAAAATCCCATAGACATGAATAGTGTCATGCGCCTTGTTCAAAAATTAGTAAATGAAACTGTGGATCTAAAAAAGAACTCTAGAGAAGATACCTCTATTTAAATAACTTACAAACCATATTGCAGAAAAGAAAAAACAATTACTTCTTCAAAGTTAATTCGTCGAATTTGGAGGGCTTAGGGGATTGGGGGTTAGGGGTTAGGGGATTTAGGTGCATTTAGGGGTTAGGGGTCGAATAATGAGTTAATAGTTAAGGGATTAGGGATTGGGGGCTTAGGGGGCCTGACCCGAACGCGTTTGGGCATGTGCACTCAACCGAAATGACCCAATCTGAATCGGTTTGGGAAAACGCCCTCAAACAAAACGACACGGCGTGCCCGACCAAACGAAGGCACAAGGGAGAAAATGACAAACGGGCCGCAAGGACATGCACAAGGCACCAGTGTGGTCACAACTTAGAAAATTTGATACAACCACCCTCAAACGAAACAACCCAACCCAAACGTGTTTGGGCAGGCGCCCTCACATGGCGCGACGCGGCACGCACGACCGAACGAAGGCACAAGGGAGAAAATGGAAAATGGGCCACATGAACATGCAAAAGGAACCCATGTGATAAAAAATTAGCAAATTTAATATGGCCACCCTCAAACGAAACGACCCGACCCGGCCTGAACGAGTTTGGGCGGGCGCCCTCACAATATGGCGCACCAGATCGAACAAAGGAACAAGGGAGAAAAAAGAAAACGGGTTGCACGAACGTGAACAAGGCACCATGTAGTCACAAGAGGTACTTAAGGAGTGTGACAGATTTGGTTGGGCACCCTCACATGGGGCAACATGGTGTGCACAACCGAATGAAGGCACAAGGGAGAAACCGGCAAACGGGGGTTAAATGGGTTAGGATTGGGAAATAGGGTTTAAGGGGTTAGGGGTTAAGGGTTTAGAGGTTTAGGGTTTAGGGAGTTAAATGGGTTAGGGGTTTATGGGTTTGGGGGGTTAAATGGGTTAGGGGTTAAGGGTTTAAGGGTTAGTGGTTAAGGGTTTAGATGTTTAGGGTTTAGGGGTTAAATGGGTTAGGGGTTTAGAGGTTTATGGTTTAGGGGGTTAAATGGGTTATGGGTTGGGAATTAGGGTTTAATGGGTTAAGGGTTAAGGGGTTATAGGTTTATCATTTATGGGGTTAAATGGGTTAGGGGTTTAAGGGGTCAGGGGATTTAGCAGTTAAAGATTTTAGGGGTTAGAAGTTAGAGGCTAAAGGGGTTAGGTTTTAGGGGGTTAGATGGGTTAGGGGTCAGGAATTAGGGTTTAAGGGGTTAGGGTTAAGGGTTTAATTGTTTAGGGTTTAAGGGGTTAGGGGTTAAGGGTTTATAGGTTTAGCGTTTAGGGGGTTAAATTGGTTAAGGGTTTAGGGTTTAGGGATTAAGGGTTTATAGGTTTATGGTTTAGGGGTTAAATGGGTTAAGGGTTTAGAGGTTTAGGGGGTTAAATGGGTTAGGGGTTAAGATGATAATTTCATTAGTCTTTGTTTGTGCACATTAGTTGCTTATTCTTTACGTCTCAATGTAACAATTTTGTAAGTATTGTTGCTTGTTGCCATGTCTTCTTTATTTATTAATTTATAGTATTTGTTAGCCATTGCTTTACATTTATTATTGTTGCCTGCCTGCAACTGCACCAGAATGTATGCTCAATATCTATTTAAATTACACATGTGCATGTCACACAATTTAAGTCCGGAGAATGGCCATCTGATTAAGTTCTAATAACCAGACTGCACCTCATGACTACTCTAGAAAATATTAAGTTCGAGTGTCCCACAATCATGAGAAATGAGAAGAGGCCAAGCGAAGAGGAAGGGGGGAAGAAAGAAGGATAGAGGGAGGGATATAGTGAGAGGATTGGAGGGTAGAGAGAGGGAGAGAGAGAGAGAGAGAGATGGAGATTGGGGAAGAGAAAGGGAGAGAAAGAAGGATCGGGGGCCGGTAGGGGGCCCGAACCCAGGGCCACAACTTAGCAAAACCAGTCACGTACGCCTTTGTTTGCACCACCGACCCGAACGCTCTCGGTCAAGCGACCTCACACGACGTGACATGGCATGCCTAAACGAACGATGCCATAAGGGAGGAAATGACAAACGGGCCACCCGAACGTGCACAGGGCACCCGGGCAGTCACAACTTAGCAAAACTGATACGGGTGCCCTTCAACAAAACACCCAGACCTGAATGTGCCTGGTTGGGCGACCTCACACAGCACGACACGGCGCACCCGACCGAACGATGCCACAAGGGAGCAAATGGAAAATGGGCCGCCCGAACATGCACAAGGCACCCAGACGGTCACAACTTAGCAAAAATGATACGACTGCCCTCGAACGAAACGGTCGGACCCGAACGCGCCCGGTCGGGAAACCTTACACGGTGTGACACGGTGAATGATGCCATAGGGGAGAAAATGGAAAACAAGCTGCCCAAATGTGCACAAGGCACCCGAGCAGTCACAACTTAGAAAAACTAATACGGGCGCCCTCGAACGAAACGGCCCGACCCAAACACAGCTAGTCAGGCGACCTCACACGGCGTGACACAGCGCACCTGAAAAAATGATGCCACAAGGGAGAAAATAGCAAAAGGGCCACCCGAACATTCACAAGGCACCCGGGTGGTCACAACTTAGAAAAACTAATATGGGCGCCCTTGAACAAAATGACCCAATCTGAATGTGCCCGGTCGGGCGACCTCACACGGCGCGACACAGCATGCCCGAACGAACGATGCCACAAGGGAGCAAACGAAATATGGGCCACCCTAACATGCACAAGGCACCCGGGTGGTCACAACTTAGCAAAACTGATACGGACGCCCTCGAACGAAACGGCCCAACCTGAATGCGCTCGGTCGGGCGACCTCACACGACGCAACACGACGCGCCCAACCGACGATGCCACAAGGGATAAAATAGAAAATGGGCCACTCGAACATGCATAAGGCACCCGGGTGGTCACAACTTAGCAAAACTGATATGGGCTCCCTCGAACAAAATAGCCCGACCTGACCTGAACGCGCCCGGTCGGGCGACCTCACATGGCGCGACATGGCACGCCCAACCGAACAATGCCACAAGGGAGAAAATGGAAAACGGGCCGCCCGTACGTGCACAAGGCACCCGGGTGGTCACAAATTAGCAAAACTGATACGGGCGCCCTCGAACGAAATGGCCCGACCCGACCTAAATGTGCCCAATCGGGTGACCTCACACGGCGCGACACTACGCAGCCGACCGAATCATGCCACAATGGAGAAAATGGCAAATGGACCACCCGAACGTGCACAAGGTACTTGGGAAGTCACAACTTAGCAAAACTGATACGGGCACCCTTGAACGAAACGGCCCGACCAGAACACACCCGGTTGGGTGACCTCACACGGAGCGACACGGCGCGCCCGAACAAACGATGCATTAGGGGAATTTTGAGGTCTAAAATGGGCATCATAAGAAAAATGTACAACAAAAATAAACTTTATAACAACCAATAGGATTCAAGATGATGATGTCATCCATAATGATTCACATATTGAGTAAAAGTAAAAATATTAAAAAATAATAAAATAATAAAACTACTTTTTCAACTCGTATTTTAAACTTATCTTAAAATTTATATCACAAATTTAGTGGGAATATTTCCATTGGATGCGAATTTAATTCCTCAACCAGAATGCACATCAATATATTGTTGATCTACATGAAAAATGAAATATAAAAAATACAGTTTGTATCCATTTTTGTCTGGCACATATATTTTAAATAAATTGATTCCCTCAGTATTTAATTATGGGTACTCCTTGGATGAGGAATTAAATTTTGCATCCAACGAGTACTCCCGCTCGAAATTTGAGTAAAAACTTTGGAAGATAAGTTGAAAATATGAGTTGAAAAAGTAGTTTTTTCATTTTTCCCTCTAAAATTTGATGATGTCATCAAATCTTATTTGATTTTTTCCACTACTATTTTATAATTTCCTTGAGTTTATTTGCAGGCCTCAATTCATATTTTACAGGGAAGAAAATGGAAAGCAGGCCACTCGTGCCTGAGCTGGGGGGGTCACAGCTACAGCAGCGTCTAGTCACTGGAAGTAAACGGCCAGCAAACAAGCTGGGTGGGCGTTCCTCTGCATGGTGGAACCATGACGAACAAGCTCACGGGGAGAAAATGGCAAATGGGCTGCTCGAACGTGCACAAGGCACTCAGGCGGTCACAACTTAGCAAAACTGATATGAGCGCCCTCGAACAAAACTGCCCGGACCGAACGCGCCTGGTCGGGAAACCTCACACAGCATGACACAACACGCCTAACTTAACGATGCCACAAGGGATCAAACGGAAAACGGGCCGCCCGAATGTGCACAAGGCACCTAGGCGGTCACAACTTAGAAAAACTGATACGGGTGCCCTTGAATGAAACGGCCTGACCCGAACGTGCCCGGTCGGGCGACCTCACACAGTGCGACACGGCGTGCCCAAACGAACAATGCCACAAGGGAGAAAATGGCAAACGGGCCACCTGAACGTGCACAAGGCACTCGGGCGGTCAAAACTTAGCAAAACTAATACAGGCACCCTCGAACGAAACGACCTGACCTAAACGCGCCCAGTCAGGTGACCTCACATGGCGCAACACGGCTCGCCCGACCATGGTTGGGGGCACACATTAAAAGTGAACCAAGGACTGAGTGTATCACGTCTTTAATATTTTATCAAACTCCTTAGAAGTCCCATCATAGCCACCTTCCATCTTCATCACAATGTGATATTTCAACTAAAGATATCTTATTATGTTGCTCCAACCATTCAAAATGGGGAAGAAGGGAGTTCAAATTTCCCAAAGGAGGCTACCCCATAATACTATGGTTCCAAATATTAATTGGTCATCCATTTCCTGGGACCTAAGTTAGATTATTATTTATTAAAGGAGAGGCCAAAGAAATTAATTTCCAAACCATCACAATAGCAACGCTTTCCTCCAAACATCGCAATAACGACACTTTGCTCTAAGTTTCGCAAGACCAACACATCTCTCCAATCCATCGCAATTCCGACGCTTTTCCCCAAACTGTCACAATAGCGACGCTTTTCTCCAAACGTCGCAATAGTGACACTTAGCTCTAAGTGTCGCAAGACGGACACATCTCTCCAATCCGTCGCAATTCTGACGCTTGTCTACAAACGTCGCAAGACCAACAATTACCTCTAAGTGTCGCAATACCGACACTTGTCTCCAAACATCGGTGTAGCGATAGTTGTGGGCGGGATTTGAAAAATTGATCAAATTTGGGGAAATTTCCGACATTTGGTCAAAAGTGTCAGGACCAAAGTGTCAGAATTTCTGCCAAATGTACTAGTGGTGGTGGCAAAAATGGCACTGGGATCTCCATCAATGATATTCTTTCCTTTGTCATTGCCCTTGTCTGGTTCTGACTTAGGATCAAAACATGCCCGGTCAGAGAAATCATGGACCGAGAAATACCCTTCCAGCAAATTCAATCTTCTATCTATGGCACATGCATCTATCTAGCCTTCAAATAAAGGAATTTTAAATTTGACTTGTACCTTAAAGGAGTGGCGCTTCCAGAGTAGTTGTTGGATGTAGATGCGCCACTGATGGGAAGTTGTTGAAGGATCTGGGAAAATATATCCATCATCGCATTCCTCTGTTTCTCGAGGACCTCCTTAAGAAATAAATTGATAGGATCTCCTGATCCTTCATCTTTCTTGTCTTTCGCCATGGGAGGTCGTTGGGGTTTTTGAGTCTGATCTTGCAAGGATTCAACTAGATCGAGCCCTAACTCCTTATACCCTAACCTCGTTGGGGACATGCAAAGAAAAATAGAGAAAGAGTAGACCACTCTGATACCGTTGGTCTAGATTTATGCAAGAACTCAACATAATACACATATCACCATAAAGACAAAGATGCAGCGAAAATAAAAATTCATTTCATTAATATCAAATAACAGAAATATGCTTACATACATAATGAAAATAAACCAGTTAGGGCACTAGTAGCTTATCTCTGAGAAGAGATGTGTTGGCTATAGGCCTATGAACTATGTTACAATGAGACTCGAAGGCCTATTTGCAATGAAATATCACATCACAAATCGTTCATCGCTCTTTCCCCCTCTAACGTTCCAAAGCCTTAAAACATTTGATAAATGAATTCAAAATAATTATTTAAAAAGGGAAAAGCTTGATCTCAAATCTACAAAACAAGTGCACTCTACGTTTTAGAGACTTGACACACATATGAAACTGCGATGCAGGATGTTTTAATTTAAAATTCTTAAGTGTCCATTCACGCACGTGAACCCACATTTCTAAAAACTGCACAGCCATAATGGTATGACAAATTTGAGCCTTCAAATTTGATTTGATGGTGGATTAATTAACGTTTTGGTATTTCTCCACATGCAACACTATATTCACCATTACTTCAGTTTTATTGCTAAAATCGCTCCCGCATTTTCAAAAAAAAAAATTCACTCCCCGCTCTTCTTATTTGCAGGATAGCACAGAAAAACAAAATTCCTCCAAGATGTTGAAAGCTGCAAAGAAATCAAAGGAACCTATGTCTCCTCCAAATCCTACACCTCCCACTGTAGAAGTGACAGAGATGCCTCCTTTGTTTTCAGATACTAAATGTGCTAGAGAAAGCGTTTCTTCTTCCTGGGAATCGATGTATAGGCTTTTTTAATATGAAAACCCCTACATAATCAAAATAATAGCTACAACATATGCCCCTATTACTTTAGAAGCTAATATTTCTAATGTAGCCAACTGTTTCTTCATAGAATTTCTACGTGCCATAATATTTTACCATATACAAATATGGTAAAATGGATAATTGATAATCTTAACATTGAGGACAAAAAATTTCTGACTACAAGAAGCACAGTGATCAGGCCATTAAGGGCAGAGGATTTAAATAAAATGTACCATATACTTGACCCGCAAAATATTTATGAAAATGATTTCCTTGCACAATCCGCAAAGGAAAACAAGTTGTAGTCAAAATCTATAAAGAAATGGAGGAATGACCCTAGAAAACACAAGCATGATGAGAAGAGTATGTATTCCATTGCCTCTCTCACTGGTCTCTACTACTATATCTCTGTTATTCGACTCACCCAATACCAGTAAATTTTCCATTGAATGGGTCCCTCTCATGGATGTTGTAACAAAATCATATATCATGGATTGGGGTACCATTATTTCAAATAATATCACTTCACATATCCTTCAATATAGAAAAAAATATCTTTTACCTCCAAAAAAAACCCCCCATTATTTGTAAGTGCATACATCATGGACGTTGTTTGTTTTACCTCTGATTTTCCAACCATGTGTTGGAAATGGACCATCCAAGACCCTACCCCCATTCATGTTTACCATAATATTCTTTGGGAATCCAAGTATGATTCTAATTTTTACAATATTTTTCATGTAGTTATTCTTCCACTCTTTCAAGTTGTTTTTGATGAAAAAACCCCAAGATTGTCTAAGGAAGCACAAGTTGACTTTACAGTCATAGGGAAATGGTTTGGGGAAGAATTATTTACTTATGTCAGAGTTTATGGAAGCATTTCTAAACCCCATGTACTCCCACTACATGTAGCACACAAGATTATCGCCAGAGAAATTGCTTACCAAACAGTGGGGCATGGATTGACTAAAGCCTTGAAAGAAGCTACGAAAGATTCCTGGCCTACCTTTCCCATCCACTATGGTGTTTGTGCATTGGACAATTTCAAACATGCTGGATTAGAAATTGATCGAATCTAGTGTTTGAAATTATTTATAGTTCCTAACATATAATTTGATCCAAATAAGGTTTCTCAAAATGTTACAACTTAGGTAAAGATCAAGAATTTATTCCATGAAGATGATGATTATGATGACTTATTCGAGTCTGCCAATACCTATCTAGATGTTTAAAATTTGGTAGCCATGTGCCTCAGTCCCGAACAACCTGTACAGTTCAAATAATATAGGAACAATAGGTTGGAAGGTATTCCTCTAAAAATTTTAGAGGTATCCCAACCTATTTCACAGAAATGTCAATAGGAAGATCAACAAGAAGAGCAGAAGAAAGAACAAGAAAAATAATAGCCTCCCAAGGATACTGAAGTCCTTAATGGATCAAAAGAAGTTAAATCCACAGAAGCACAGACTAATAATCCACTTTTTTCCAGTGAATTAGACCAAGTTTGTAAATATTTTGATTAGTTGCTTAAGGGATATCAAGAGGTGATAATCATTGACCCTCAAGTGATAGTCAAAACACCTCAAGACAAAATTCAAAGCCCATTCACTGTTGGGTATACTGACAAGGATATCAACACAAAAGGAGTTGAATTCATCCCGGCCTACCTGACATCTGAAATTCTATGAAAGATAGAATAAATCCCACCTTTATATATCTTTTACAGCCCCAAACATAATTTTGTAATGAGCTGACAAACTAAAAGGAGGAGAATTAAATAATCACAGGCTCTAGTCCCTAGTTATGTGCCTATGGAGGTAGTATGGAAGAATCCTCAAGAACATCCATCTCAAGATTTGACAAGGTTGACTCAGTTTGCAAGTGCTTATGCATCTAACACTATTGATAAAGCGAAAAAATTCCAACAGTTGGTTAAACAAAAGGATGAGAGAATCATTAGGGGAATTTTGAGGTCTAAAATGGGCCTCCTAAGAAAAATGTACAAAAAAAATAAACTTTATAAGAACCAATAGGATTCAAGATGATGATGTCAACCATGGGGGATGATTCACCATTTTTTAATTAAAATGGTAAAAATATTAAAAAATAATAAAATAATAAAACTACTTTTTCAAGTAAATTCAAAATTTTTTAATTAAATTTCGTATGGAGTATTGCTTAATGCAAAAATTTAATTCCTCATTCAAGGAGTACCTACGTTGCATACTTGATACTGCACGTAAAAATGAGAAATACATGAAAAAACGTGATTGTAATCGCTTTTTCTTATGTATTTCTCATTTTCCGTGTAGCAGACCTATAAAAAGTATGCAACATGGGTACTCCTTGGATGAGGAATTAAATTTTGCATCCAACGAGTACTCCTGCTCGAAATTTGAGTAAAAACTTTGGGAGATAAGTTGAAAATATGAGTTGAAAAAGTAGTTTTTTCATTTTTCCCTCTAAATTTTGATGATGTCATCAAATCTTATTTGATTTTTTCCACTATTATTTTATAATTTCCTTAGGAGGCCCATTTTAGACCTCAAAATTCCCCTAATGACTACAGCTAGAACAAGAGCTACTGACAGAGAAACAGAGAATTGAACTTCAATTTCAAACACAAGTGTCAGAGCTATAGAAAAGCATGGATCAATTAAAGTTGCAGCATCAATATGACATTGATGCCAAGGATGCTCAAATTCACCAGCTACAATCTACAGTGGAAAAGTTAAAGGATAATCCAAAATTTGATGATTTTAAGCATGAATTTTTGAAACTCAACACTTTCTTGGCACATCAACAAGTAGTGGTTTATAAAAATTTGAGTAAAATAAATGAGGTACATGAGAAAATTGATTCACTGATGAACCAAAAGGCAGACCAGAGGATCAGCTTTGATGAAATTGATGATCATAATGTCTCTCAATATGTCACTTGGAAAGATACTGCAGAAGGTCATAAGGCCAATCTTCCCAGGATTGAAGATTCAAAGAAGGAAATCTTATTCATTGATTGGGATATACAATTGAAACATACAAGGAGGGAAATATGCAGGGAAACATATGTTACCAATAATATTATTGAAATAGTCAACAAGGGCCTCACTGTTTCTAATTTAATTGATAAATTCCCACCTGATTCTGTCCCTTTTGTGAAAGACTTAATGAAGCGGTGGCAAGAGATGTCTAAAATGAAAGAGGAAAACATCATAAAATTGGCAAAGCTAGATTGGGAGAAGTACTGGAATTATTTGTTCAAGCCACATAGTCAATGGCTAATGTTGTGTTGTTGTATAACTGACACTTCCTCTCACATGGTAACTCCACTATCAGATTCAGTCTAGACAAGACAGGTGCGCATTAGACTAGGCCAACCTCTTGAATTTTAGCCCATGTTATATATCCTTCAGCTAAAGAAACAAATGGCATCAGAGACACCACCACACGTTTGAAGTGAGTCACCCAACAAACTCTATTTTTGTCTTATTTCACTTATTTTAAGGAGAGTTGTTTAATCCTCCTCAGCACTTCATGTATTTTATATTTTTATACTTTTTATTTTACTATATAAACCCTTTCATGTCTTTGAAGAAAGGGTCCTCAAATTTTATAATTAAGGCTTTGAAGAAGTTGCACTTTTGTACTCTTGAATTTCTCCTAATAGAAAAGACTGGACCAAGGAATTTTTTTCCATGAGCAGAATTAAAATATACATGGTACTTTTATCTCTATATTGATGTTTTATTTATGTGAATAATAGTTAAATTTTATTATGATGTTTTGTTGTATGTATATCTTTAATAGAGTCCATCATTAATTCACTTCTATACATGCTTATATTGGAACTTTTTATATACATATACAATACATGCAATTATTAAATATGATATGTGCTTAATCAATTGATTTGATTAGCTATTTAACCAAATCAATTAACTTAAATTGTCTTTCATTTCTACAAGTGTTTGATAAATATTCATTTACATTCACTTAGGATCATCTTTTAAGACTGCATATAAGAGAAACATAATTCATCCTGGGATAGAGATAGCTATATATACGTTTTAACCTTCTTCTCACTCTCATTCACCAAGTTGAAATTAATTATAAATACCACACCATCCACTCAATTATATTTGAATTTGGAAACCGGTCCCATAATCCCCAGTCGGAGCCACTATCCCAAACTGATAAGGGACAGTTTTCAAGTCCCCGACCAAGTGGTTTTCCCCGATGTTGTTGTAGCGATTTTTGAGGCATCAGCATTTTTGGTGCTAGAAGGAGGTCCAACTAGACTATGAATGGCACCAAAGCCTAATACTAAAGGCCATCTAAAGAGTCAATCCCCCTCTAAATCTCCTACAACTTCAAGGTCACCTTCAAAATATCCTCCATCAAGATATGAAGTTGTTCAAACACCTTCCAAGTCTCCTAGTACAGTTACTGAGGTAAATCCCCTATATTACACTCAAGAATCACCTGAAGTTCAAACTATGATTATAAAAATAGAGGATATTTCTATTTCAGGAGAAAATCTTTTGCAATAAGAGATTTTTGAAGGAAGTATAACCTCAATCTATGAAGGTGTTGGTGTATCAACTAAATCTGAAAGTGAAAAACTTGGAATAATTCCATTTGAATTTCCAATAAACCCTCATCAAAGAAATATTCATACATTAATAACTCAACCATAAACTAGTGAGATCATTTCATCATCTTCCCCACAAACTCCTTCATTCATTCCTCCCTTTATTACTTCTCCCCAAAAATCAATTTCCTCTATTCTTGTAACTTATACTCAGAAAACTAGTGTTGCGACAAGCAATACTATTTTAGGGGTAATTTATTCCACCAAGAAATCTGTGTCTTCATCTACCACAACTCCTACTACTCCATCTACCTCTAGAACCTCTACATCTTCTTCTTATCCTCCCACAAGACAAACCAACCCTCCTACAAGATAAACAAATCCTACAGGTCAAACTGTGGTTGCTAGAGCATGGAAAAACTCAAGAGTTGTTCAATTAGAAGGACCTCTTCATGACCTATCTAAGCACCCAGAAATATGGTTGCCTAAATATAACCATGATGATGGTCTTCTCAAATCGAAACTTTTTCACAAACATATTTTTCAAAATGTGTAAATACTGTAGACAAACCATTAGTCGATTATTTATTTTGGAAATTATATTTTGATGGTTCTAAATCCAATGATGGTGCAGGGGCATGTTGTATATTGATAATTCCAAGTGGAGAAAAAACAATTCTAACATGTAGATTAGAGTTTGAATGTACAAATAATATTGATGAGTATGAGGCACTAGTCCCAAGCTTGTATAAAGCAATATATCTTGGTGTCAAATACCTTCATGTATATGGAGACTCTGAAATTTTTATCAAACAACTGAGAAATACTATTTATTGTGTTTTTGGTCATTTAAAACATTATCAATCATTAGTACAAACTCTTCAATTTTTTTAGCATTCAAAATTTCTCCCATCCCTAGGCTTTAAAATGCCAATATTGATCTTCTAGATAATGTTGCATCAAGACTTATTCCATATGAAGGTTATAGTCCAGATAGGTTTTCCATATAATTAATTTATTGCCCATTTATTCCTGACAATGTCACCAATTGGAGAGTGTTTAATGTCGATGAAGACATTCTGGTCTTTTTAACATCTAAAGGATCATATGATGATCAAATAGGTGATGAGGATGAACATGAGAAATAGTTGAAGTAGAAAACTAATGAAAATGCTCTACCTGAATCTGTGGTTAAAATTTGAGATCTATGATTTGAAAGACATATTTAAGAAGGTTATTAATTCCAAAATTCAAAGTTGAACTTTGAGGTTTGGAACTAATCTCAAACCTTAAAACATCAATATTGGTCTACGTATCTCAGTTGATGAGAGTTTAACTTTCATTCATTTATTAAAAAGATACAACAATGTTTTCTCTTGGAGCTATCAATATCTTAGAACATATGACACTTCCATCATCCAACACACAATCCCCATGATATCTAATGACAAACCTGTACAACATAAATTAAGGAAAATTCACCCCAACCTTGAAATTCAAATCAAATCTGAGCTCAATAAACTCCTTAAAGCTAAACATTAGGGGATTTTTGAGGTCTAAAATGGGCCTCCTAAGAAAATGTACAACCAAAATAAAATTTATAAGAGCCGATAGGAATTAACATGATGATGTCAACCATGGGGGATGATTCAACAATTTTTAAGTAAAAAAGTAAAAATATTAAAATATAATAAAATAATAAAACTATTTTTCAACTCATATTTTCAACTTATCTCCCAAATTTTTTACTCAAATTTCGAGCAGGAGTACTCGTTGGATGCAAAATTTAATTCCTCGTCCAAGGAGTACCCATGTTGCATACTTTTGATGGACCCTACTACATGAAAAATGAGAAATACATGAAAAAACGTGATTGCAATCATGTTTTTCATGTATTTCTATTTTTTCATGTAGTAGGGTCCATTGAAATTATGAAACATGGGTAATCCTTAGATGAAGAATTAATTTTTTCATCCAATGAGTACTCCTGCTCAAAATTTGAGTAAACACTTTGGGAGATAAGTTGAAAATACGAGTTGAAAAAGTAGTTTTTTTCTTTTTTGCCTCTAAAATTTGATGATGTAATCTAATATTATTTTATTATTTCCACTATTATTTTATAATTTCCTTAGGAGGCCCATTTTAGACCTCAAAGTTCCCCTAATGATCATTTTTCCTGTTAGACACTCCAAATGGGTATAAAATTTAGTCCTCGTTAGGAAGAAAAATGGTGACATCCACATTTGTATAGATTTTAGAAATCTTAATAAAGCTTGTCTAAAATACAATTTCCCATTACCACCCATGGAACAAATCCTACAATCATTGGCTAGCTCTGAAATAATTTCTTTCCTTGATGGTTTTTCAGGATACAATAAGATCCTGGTTCATATAGAGGATAGGTTGAAGACTACATTTAGGACCAAATGGGGCACTTATGCCTATCAGAAAATGCGTTTTGGTTTAATAAAAGCAGGGGAAACCTTTATTAAACCAGTTACTCTAAGAAAAGAAGAAATCATTTCCATGAATTAAAGCATATATTTGAACGTTTCTAGAAGTATGGGATTTCATTAAATCCAAAAAATTCTTATTTCACTCTCAGCGAAGCAAAACTTTTAGGATTCATTATATCAAAAGAAGGCATTTGTATTGATCCTGATAGGATACAGGAAATGTTTTAAATTTCTTTACCCCATAACAAAAAATCCATGCAATTCGTTTTAGGACAGATAAATTTCCTTAAGAGATTTTTCCTCTTTTTTTCCAAATTTTTTTACCATTGCAAGCCATAATCAAGAAAAATTCAGTATTTAAGTGGGGACACAATGAAAGAGAAGCTTTTGATTTAATCAATAAAGTTATCAATATTCTCCCTCTCTAACTACTCCAAATTTTTCTCATCAGTTTCTTTTATACACTTTCGCTTCTAAAACATCTTATGTTGTTCTAACATAAGTTAATGATCAAAAAGTCGAAGCACCATCTCCTTCTTTTATTCAAATTTTTAAGGTGTTTAACTAAATTATTCAGAGGTGGAGAAAAAAGTTCTTGTTGTTTACAAATATTGAAAACATTTCACTCCTTTTCTCCTAAAGACACATACCAAGTTAATAGTTACATTTCCAACGGTAAGATAGTTTCTTGTGCAAAATGAATTAGGAGAAAAAAGGGAAAATTAGGTTAGATCTCTGCAGGAATATGGTATTGATATTAAACCAGCTAAAATTGTCATAGGAAGAGGTTTTTGCAGATTTCTGACTGGAGCATCCAACATACCAGATTATGAGGATTTAGGTAATATTGTACACTTTTCTAAGGTAAGATTGATTGACTTTGAATCCTAATATGATGATCTTATATTCTATTTAGAAAATGGACGTGATCCTACTTGTAGAAATTTGAATAACTATTAAATTATTCACTGAGATTATCCTGATCACACACTATTTGATCTTCATGCATAATACATAACCTCTTCTACCATTGATCATTAATTGCAGAAATATAAACAATCGCATGTGCACATTAAAACCATAAACAATCACACATATAAACACAGTATTTATGGGAAAGCTTAAAGCTGAAAACCCCCAAATATCTGTATATTATAATGATAGAGATCATGTAACAATCATTGTACAAACTCTTCACAAGCTCTCAATACAATCTCCAATTGTTACACACTACACAAGCTCAGATCATACAAAACACATGCTCCAATCTGCTCCACCTGTTAGCCTGCCTCTATTGCGCAATCCAATATGGATAATCATGAGATCCAAGTTCGAATCCCACCAGTATGTATTGCACAATCCTCATTGGCTTCTCCATCAATGTGTGTGCAAATCTCATGCACCAGTATAGTTACAACTGATAGTCACACTTACCCTTTCACCTACCTCTCCACTGGTCTCCACTAAAACTGTCCATGCACTAAAGTTAACTGATGTATTCTTTAGTTGATTAATTAGTGAATTAATTAATAATTAATTCACACCACTCTCACTATTGTATCAATCAGTTAGACTAGATACAACTAGCTCAACTATGTCTAACTCAGTTAAACTGAACACAACTCCATTAACTCCTCAATCAACTCCACCAAACTCTGTCACATGAGTTCTAACTGAAGTCAACATGCAATAGCTCCACTAAACCCTAGGAATAGCGTAATTCCTTCTGTCAGCTGCATGTGCCACATCTGGGCACTTAACTGAAGTGCTCCAAGAGGATAAGATAATGTTTAGAGTCCAAATATTATTAAGAGCTAATAATATTCGACATATCTATTTTTAGACTGGCAATCTAAAAATAGATTCCGCCCGGTATGTCTAAAAATAGAAGTCCATCTATTTTTTCCGACTTGACCAACCATCCACAAATAGCATCCTGCAACTCATAGAACATGATCCATATGTCTAAAAATAGACATAGTCTAAAAATAGACTTTGCACCAAAAATAGCCTGCGGGCCCACTTAGTGAAGGTGACTTCTTTTCACTAAGCTCATCATCTTGTTGCAATCTCAACACTCCCTCTCAACAAGATATGGATTATCTGCAACCCCTATCCTACCTCTATGGTATTCAAATTTTCTTTGGTGAGCGCCTTCGTCAAGATATCAGCATCCCGATCCTCCGTAGGAATGTATGAAAGTAACATGATCTTCCGCTGCACACAATATATGATATGATGATACCGGATGTCAATGTGTTTAGATCTATCATGAAATACTGGATTAACCGAGAGTTTGATGCAACTCTGATTATCACAATAAATCACAGTAGGCTCTAAGTGTGAACCGAATAACCCGACCAGGATCTTCCTCATCCATATAGCCTCGCATGCAGCCAAACTCGCTGCCATATACTCGGCCTCTGCTGAACTGAGTGCCACGGATATCTGCTTCCTGCTGTACCAAGAAACTGTTGTCGACCCGATACTGAAAATCCCTCCAGATGTGCTCTTTCTGTCCGTTGGGCTCCCTGCCCAATCTGCATCCGTGAAGCCACACAACTTCACCTCATCCGACTGTCTGTACCATAATCCATATCCCGATGTGCCTCTGAGATATCTCAATACATGCTTCCCCGCCTTCCAAAAGAGCTTGGTAGGCTTAACCATAGCTTGTGAAAGCTGGTTAACTGCATAGCATATGTCAGGTCGTGTATTGACCAGATACATAAGCGACCCCAGCAACTGTCGATAAACAGTGGCATCCACTACCTCCGCTGAAGTAGCATCCTCCTTCCTCCAACCACTAGGAAGAGGAGTATCAACAAGCTTGCAGCCATGCATGTTGAACTTCTCCAGTATCTCCCGGGCATACTTACCCTGAGAAACAAACAGTCCACCACTGCGCTGCCAAATTTCCAATCCCAGGAAATAATGAAGGAGGCCCAAGTCCTTCATCTCAAAATCTTTTGCAAGATCCTCCTTGCATGAGAGTATCAACAGCTCATCACCTGTCAAAATCAAATCATCTACATAAAGTACAATGATCAGCAACTTACCCTCCACCACAATCTGGTATAGGTTCGGATCCGCCTCACTCTTGGAGAATCCAAGTCTGGTTAAATAATTGTCTATCCGTGTGTACCAAGCACGAGGTGCTTGTTTCAACCCATACAATGCTCTCTTGAGCCTGCACACATGCGACTCACTGCTGAAGATCTCAAAACCTTCGAGCTACTCTATTTACACCTCCTCCTTAATGAATCTATTGAGGAACGCAGTCTTCACATCCATCTGATGAATGCGCCACCCCATCTGCGCTGAGAGAGCAAGAATCGTCCGTATGGAAGAATACCTTGTGACAGGTGCAAAGGTCTCCTCATAATAGATCCCCTCAAGCTGTGAAAAGCCTCAGGCAACAAATCTTGTCTTATACTTCTCCACACTCCCATCAGCTGCCTGCTTCACTTTGTAGATCCATCTCGAACCCACCACTGATTTCCCCTCCGGTCTCGGGACAATCTCCCATGCACTGTTTCTGAAAATCGAATCATACTCTTCCACCATAGCATCTACCCATGTGGGATCCTCCACAGCTTCCTCGAAAGAGGATGGCTCTGTCACAACACACTGACTCATAAGAGCCATGTATCCAGTATACCGATCAGGTGAATGTCTCTGTCTGTGCTATGATGTAGGTGCTCCTACAACCTTCTCTACATCTTGAGCCAGTCGCTCAGCTTCTGTAGTGTGCTTCCGCCCTCTGATGGTTGGCGCTGCATGAGTGGTTTCTTCCACCTCCTGGACTTCCTCTTGTGGCTGATCCACATCCGGAAGCTCCTCCTTAGGAACTAACAGCTCCTCATCTGCATGCAAGTGTAGCTCCCTCTCAAGCGAACACTGCATGGCTTTCTCCTCCGAAATTTTATATCCCCTCGTACAATGCCTGCATCGTTTGGAACATACACATCATAGCTAGGCGTATCGTTGAAATTCTGGCCAGTCCCAACCTCCGTAGTCGGCGCCAGCCTTCTTCCCTGCATCCTTCGTCACATGAATGTAGACAGTGAACCAAAAATCCTCAAATGGGAAAGAGGCCTGTGCCTCTTACTTGGGGGCCCTCCCTCGTGTACTCATGCCAAGTATCCTGTGAGGACAACGATTTTGCACATATACTGCAGTATTGCATGCCTCCGCCCACAAGTGTATGGGTAGGCCTTGATCATGCAACATCACCCGTGCAGCACCCACGATCGTTCTGTTCTTCCGCTCAGCAACCCCATTCTGTTGTGGGTTATGAGGTGCTATGAGCTCTCTTCGAATTCCTTTTGCGCTGCAAAAGTCCTTGAATTTGCCAGAGATGAATTCACCACCATTGTCACTCCTAAGAGCCTTCACCTGCTTCCCGATTTTCTCAACCAGTGCTTTGAACTCACAAAATCTCTTGATTATGTCTCGCTTCTTGATACATCTTTCATGAAGAAGATCCAAAGACTTACGAGAAAAATCATCAACAAATATCACATAATACCTGTGCTTTGTTGTCGAAGCTACTGAGAAAGGTCCACACACGTCTGTGTGAATTCTCTCAAGGATCGTCGTGGTGTGACTATCCTTCTCATGAAAGGTGGCTTTCACAAATTTTCCCAAGGTACACCCCTTGCACTGATCTGACTGCGCAAGAGTGCCCTTAGGAAGCCCAGTAGAAATCTGCTGTAGTATCTTCAAAGCTCCATGGTGAAGGTGGCCCAATATCCGGTGCCACAGCTCGCCATCATCCCGGCTCACCACTCCTTCTGCCTTGCATGCCATTGCTGTGCAGCCATCTACTTGCAGCTGATAAAGGTTCTTGAATCGAACCCCTATCTTCCGGGTTTCTCCAGTTGTCTTACTGCACAGGAAAGCCTTTCCCTCGCTGAAGACAACATCATACCCCTTGTCTTCTAACATCGCCACAGAGATCAGATTCTTCTTCAATCCCGGAACATGCATCACTTCCTTCAATACGAAGGGTTTACCAGACTCCCTCTCAAAGGAAATGGTACCGATACTAGTCGCACTGTATCTACCATCATCGCCCATCTCGATGTGCACTCCAAGATCTTTTCCATCCATCAGTAAACAAATTCGATCTCCCCGTCATGAAAAGAAGCACCACCGGGTCTTACCACACCGATCCCGCTGCACTTGAAACCAAGCATGCGTAATGCTGAAAATCCAGCCTTCAACGTGAGGCTAAGGCCTCCAAACCGTGCATCCGTGAGAGTCCGTTTATTTTTCTTTCTTCTCATGGACAATTTGTGGCATAATGTCCGTGTTGGTGACAAGAAAGCACTTCACCTTGGACATGTTCCCGTTTCTTGCCTTTCGCACCTGATTGAGAAGCTTTCTTGCTCTTCCCCTCTTTGCTTCACTCTCTAATGTCTAGTGCAATTATCTTCATCAGATTTCTTTGATGAAGATCTCATTCCTGGTACTCCTGTCTTATCTCCTCTTGCACAAGATCCCCACTCAAAGTCGCCCCATCCCGGCAATTTCTCCAACCATTGACAGAGTCCTGATAGGAATGCCAACTCTTCGGAAGCCCAAGGAGAGCCAAGCTCACCAAGTCTTCGTCATCTACAGTCACCCCCACACTTCCCAGTTCATCCTTGCATTGGATGAACTTCGTGAGATACTTGGGCACACTGTCGCCTTTCTCCATTTTTATGTTCCTGAGTTTATCCTTGAGCGCCAAATTTCTTTGGTTGCTCTTGCTTTGGAATAAGTTTGTCAATGCTTTCCACATCAAGAAGGGAGAAGCCTTACCATGAAGGTTGGACACTATGTGATCCTTCTGCAGCCCTCCAATGTGTATCCTTCGACACTTTGTTGTCTCTTTTGCTATGCATCAAGTATAGTAGCATCTGTAGAAGTAGGCTTTGGGACTTCGCATCTATGAACTCCTTCAACTCATTATCATCTAACACCGCCTCCATCCTATTCTTCCATGCAATATAATCTAAGTCGCTCTCAAGGGCATACTCCAACTGCAATCCGTTGATATGACACATCTCTACTGACACCAAGAAAACACTATCGCAAATTTGAATTCCACCAAAGACCAAAACTCAACTCGTCTAATGTTTTGTACTGCTCCAACATGATCACTATATACTTGATACACATGTAGAAATTTGAATAAATGAGATATTATTCACTGAGATTATCTTGATCACACACTATTTTAGCTTCATGCACAATAAAGAATCTCTTCTACCATTGATCATCACATGCGGAAATAAAATCAATTGCATGCATACATTAAAACCACAAACAATCACACATATGAACACAGTATTTAATGGGAAAGCTTAAAGCTGAAAACCCCAACTATCTGCATATTATATGTCATGGAGATCATGTAACAATCATAGTACAAACTCACAAGGATCTCAAGACAATCTCCAATTGTTACACACTACACAAGCTCAGATCATACAAAACACATGCTCCATCTTCTCCAATTGCTAGCCTCGCCTCATCGCGCAATCCCATATGGATAATCATGAGATCCAAGTTTGAATCCCACCAAGATGTACTGTGCAATCCTCATTGGCATCTCCATCAATGTGTGTGCAAATCTCATGCACCAGTATAGTCACAACTGATAGTCAACCTTCTCTTTCACCTACCTCCATCACTGATCTCCACTGAAATTGTCCATGCACTGAAGTTAACTGATGTGTTCATTAGTTGATTAATTAGTGAATTAATTATTAATTAATTCACACCACTTCCACTAGTGTATCAATCAGTTAGACTAAATACAACTATCTCAACTACGTTTAACTGAGTTAAACTGAACACAAATCCATCAACTCCTCAATCAACTCCACCAAACTCACTCACATGAGTTCTAACTGAAGTCATCATGCAATAGCTCCACCCTAAACCCTAGAAGGTAATTTTCCGTCGCCTACATGTGCCACATCCAAGCATCAAATCGAAGTGCTCCAAGATAAGATATTGTTATAGTCCAAATATTATTAAGAGCTAATAATATTCGACATATCTATTTTTAGATTGGCAATCTAAAAATAGATTCCGCCCAGTATGTATAAAAATAGAAGTCCATCTATTTTCTCCGACTTGACCAACCATCCACAAATAGCATCCTGCAACTCATAGAACATGATCCATATGTCTAAAAATAGACATAGCCTAAAAATAGACTTTGCGCCAAAATTACCTTGCGGGCCCACTTAGTGAAGGCGACTCTTTTCACTAAGCTCATCATGTTGTTGCAATCTCAACACTACTGAACTCAATCATAAAAGGAAAATAGATTTAAGATTTAAATATACTCAATATCAAATCATTAATGATGTGTTTTTCAAAAAATACTATCACTTTGTATTATTAAGATGCCTTGAAAATTCTAAAGCACAAAAGGTTTTGCAAGAACTCCATGAAGGACTTGCAAGTGGAAATTTCAAAGGAGATACCACCACACAAAAAATCCTTCATGCAGGGTATTATTGGCCAGCCTTGTTCAAATATGCTCATGCATATGTAAGGAGATGAAAAACATGTCAAACTGCTATTGGAAGAAAAATAAAGCCAACCTTACCTCTACAACCGGTCAACATTGAACAACCCTTTGAACAACGGGGACTGGACATCATAGGTGAGATTGTTCCTAAATCTTCAAAAAAACATAAGTACATTCTTACTACAACAGACTATTTTACTAAGTGGGTGGAGGCCATTCCACTAAAGGTAGTCAATTCTGATGCCATTATTGAATTCATAGATCAATTCATTATTACGAGGTTTGGCTTACTAGATGCACTTATGTTCGACAATGCATCTTACTTTTCAGGTAATAACATGACTGGATTTTCTCTTAAGAGAGATTTTAATCTCAAATATTCTGCTAATTACTATCCCCAAGGGAATGGTCTAGCATAATAAAGCGATAAAAACCTCATATGGATTATAAAAAGAACAGTTGATCAAAGCCAAAATAATTGGCATAAATATTTAACACTTGATATATGGGATGATTGAATAACCCAGAAGGCCTCTATAAGCACTTCTCCCTTCAATGTAATATATGGGAAATAGGTTGTCATTCCTTCAAATCTAGCCCTTCCCTCACTAGCCCTAGTCCAATTCATTGAACAAATACTTTCATCTTCTTTACATCTAAGAATGTCCCAAATCCTTAAACTAAAAGAAGAAAGGGAACAATCCAAATTTACACATGCTCGACATCAATAGATTGTCAAATCTTCTTGATGAAAGTTATGTTGCCAAAACATATTTTTAAGTTGGAGACCTTGTTCTTAACTAGGACAAGGCACATGAGGAAAAGGGTAAGCATACCAAATTCGAGAGAATGTGGCTTGGACCATTTCAAATTGTTGAACAAGTAGGCCCACCAACCTTCATATTGCACAATATACAAGGGAAGAGCGATTCTCTTCTTGTCAATGGGCTTATTTTGAAAAAAATATTTTCTTAGAATAACATTTATTCTAATGTAATATATTTGTATATGCATATTTAGGTTAATAATGTTAAATAACATAATTTTGGATTTTTATCAAAATCTTTGAATCATTTTATGACTTTTCATCTTGAAGAACAAGAATTTTTAAAGAAATTATTGCAAGCTTGAAAAGGTGGATGATTATGATACAACTTTGAAATTTTGTTTCCTTTGAAATTGTAAATTATTTCAAACCTAAAACTTTACAAAGTCTTTTCACCTTACTATTACTCAGAAAAGGTTCACTTTTAAAAATTAAAGACTATTTGTTACTACACATCTTTAACTCTAAATTGTCGTCCAAAACTATTGAGTCAATGATTCTCCCCATCCATTAATTATACTCTTTTTAGAGTGTAATTCAAAAATATATAAAACTTGAAAGATAAGAGTTCTCATCATGAGCCTACTTACCATGATCATAGGAAAATAATAGGCTAACAGTACCACTATTTCATATCAAAATAGGGTAATGGCTTATGATTGTTTTTAACCATAAGACAAGGGGTCTCATCACGAGCGAGCTTTTTTAGTCCAATTACAACCAGTGAATGTCATTGTCACTATATGGCCACCAAACAAGGAAAATGGATTTTTAAGAATAAAAAATGAAATAAAAAACAAAGTGTATATATATATATATATATATATATATATATATATATATATATATATTGTTTAATTTATCTCTAAATATTGCATGATAAATGGATGCGATACTGGATCATTGATGGTTAAAAGGTAACCTTGTCGAGGCTATGAATGCATGTTGGCAGCAGTGGCTCTACCTATGAAAAAATGATCATATCAAAAGGCTAAGTCGTGAAAATCCCCCCGGCTTACCTCGTTAATTGTTTAATGACTGATATAGTGAAATAAATATTTTCATTTGTAAAAGGTTTTTAAAGTATCACAATAAGATGAATTTTTTATAATTCAGAGTAATTTTACTTATCCAAATATTTCGAAAAAAAAATCATTCCCTTAATCATTCTTACTTATTTAAAGTAGCAAAATTTTCATTTTTATATAAATCAAAGATAACTGGTCCTTCTAGTGAATCACCAATTGTTGTGCTATTCAACAACACACCATTATTTGTGAATAGATGCCTTAGAAAATAATGGGGACCCCTTTAAAAATTTTCTGATTAAGACAATAAAACTATTTTTGACTTATAAAGATAGAAATAGGAATTTGAAAAATTAAAAGTCATGTTTTATTGGCTATAGACTTAGGCAGAAAACCAAAATGAGCCTTTATCGCAATCGCAAATTGCAAATGCAGCAGGTAGCATATAAGGTATTCCATATAAAATTTGTGATGCGATATCACCAAAAATCATAAAAGGCACAAAAAATATTTTTAAAGAGAAAAGGTGATAAAAGTAGAAAACGCGATAACAAAGGAAAAAGTCCCTCGACAAAGTTATATTTCATAAGAAGCGATTAGTGGGAACCGGCCTTTGCCACATCACCAATCAAAATCAAAATATCGCAATTCCTTCTGCTACCATGCACTCTGCCTGCTTTCATTTCCCCGATGCGATATATCGAATCACATTTTCACCAAGTATCATTTCTCTTCTGCCACCCCTATTCGCCAAGACTGCAGTTGCGACGCAATATCACATTGAAAATCATTCATCGCTCTTCCCCCCGATAATGTTCCAAAGTGTTAAAAACATTGATAAATGAATTCAAAATAATTATTTAGAAAGGGAAAATCTTGATTGAAAATTGGAAAAACAAGTGCGCTCTATGTTTTAGAGACTTGACACACATATGAAACTGTGATGCAGGATGTTTTAATTTAAAATGCTTAAGTGTCCATTTAGGCACGTGAACCCTTGTTTTTCATAAATGCACAGCCATAACGGTATGAAAATTTTGAGACTTGAAATTTGATTTGGTGGATTAATGAAGCTACTATGATTTTCACATTATATTCAAAGATAACTTCTGGCCATTACAAATTTCTGTGGCATTTAAAAAAAAAAAAAAAATCTTCAGTCGCTCTCTCCTATTTTCTTCTGCATTCCCAGCCTATATATATATATATATATATATATATATATATATATATATATATATATATATATATATATATATATATATATATATATATATTCTCCAATGAGTGTCTAAACATGCAAAGAAATCAAAGAAACCTATAGCTCCTCCAAATCCTACACCTCCCATTGTAGAAGCGACAGAGGTCCCTCCTTTGTTTTCAGACACTACATGTGCTACAGAAAGCGGTTATTCTTCCTTGGAATTGATGTATAGGATTTTTTAAGATGAAAAAACCCTGCAGAATCAAAATAAAAACTACATCAAATGCCCCTAATACCTCAGAAGCTATTATTTCTGATGTAGCCAACTCTTTTCTTCATAGAATTCCTACGTGCCCTAAGATTTTACCATATACAGATATGGTAAAATGGATAAATTAATAATCTTAACATTGGCGAAAGAACATTTCTGACTACAAGAAGTAGAGCGATAGGGTCATTCAGGGTAGAGGATTTAAAGAAAATGTATCATATATCTGACCCGTAGAAGATTTATGACAAGGATTTCTTCACACAATTCGCAAAGGAAAAGAAGTTGCAGTCAAACCCTATAAAGCAATGGAGGAATAACCCTAGCAAGCATAAGCATGATGAAAAGGGTATGTATTCCACTGCCTCTCTCACTGATCCCTACTGTTATATATCTGCTATGATATGTAGACTATTTGGTTCACCCAATACCAATAAATTTTCCATTGAATGGGTTCCTCTTATGGATGTCATAATAGACTCCAATATCATGGATTGGGGCACCATTATTTCAAATAATATCACTTCACAGATCCTTGAATATAAAAAAAAAATGCTCTTTTACCTCTAAGAAAATACCCCTATTATTTATGAGTGCGTACATCATGGACACTATTTGTTTTGCCTCTAATTTTCCAACCATGGGTTGGAAATGGACCATCCAAGACCCTACCCCCATTCATGTTTACCATAATATTATTTGGGAATCCAACTATGATTCTAAGTTTTACAAGATTTTTCATGGAGTTATTTTGCCACTCTTTCAAGTTTTTTTTGATGAAAAAGCCTTAAGGTTATCTAAGGAAGCCCAAGCTAACTTTACGACCAGAGGGAAATGGTTTGCAGAAGAATTATTTACATATTTTAGAGTTTATAGAAGCATTGATAAACCCCATGTACTCCCACTATAATGAGAAGACAAATAAAAAGGAGGAGAATTGAACAATCACATGCTCTAGTCCTTGGTGATGTGCCCATGGAGATAGTATGGAAGGATCCTCAGGTAGATTCATCTCAAGATCTGACAAGGTTGATTCATTTTGCAGGTGCTTATGCATCTGCCACAATTGACAAAGCCACATAAGTCCAGCAATTGGTACAAGAAAAGGATGAGAGAATCCTACAGCTAGAACAAGAGTTATTGATAGAGAAACATAGCATTCAACATCAATTTCAAACACAAGTGTCAGAGCTCCAACAAAGCATGGATCAATTAAAGTTGCAGCATCAATCTGACATTGATGCCAAGGATGCTCAAATCCACCACCCACAATTTATAGTGGAACAATTAAAGGATAATCTAAAAGTGGATTATTTTAAGAAAGAAGTTATGGAACTCAACACTTTGTTGGCTCAACAACAAGTAGTGTTTTGTCAAAAGTTGACTAAAATAAATGAGCTATGAAAGAAAAATTATTCCCTGATGAAACAAATGGCAGACCATAGGATCAGATTTGATGAAATTGATGATAAGGTTTCTCAATATATCACTTTTCAAGATATTGCAAAAGGATGAAAGGCCAATCTTCCCAGGATTGAAGATTCAAAGAAGGAAATCTTATTCATTGATCGGGATATACAACTGAAATAGGAAGAGAGGGAAATATGCAGGGCAAGAGATGTTTCCAATAATATTATTGAAATAATCAACAACAAGATCATTGCTACTAATTTAATTGATAAATTCCCACCACATTCTCTCCCTGTTGTGAAATATTTAATGAATCGGTGGAAATAGATGTCTAAAATAAAAGAGGAAAACATCATAAAATTGGGAAAGCTATATTGGGAGAAGTACTTGAAGTATTTGGCCAAGCCACATAGTCAATGGCTAATGCTTCATTTTCTAACCGACACTTCCTCTCACATGGTACCTCCACTATCAGATGCAGTCTACATAGGACAGTTGTGTATTAGACTAGGCCAACGTCTTGAGGTTCAACGCATGTTAGATATCCTTCAGCTCAAGCAACGAATGGAAGTAGATACAACACCACACCCTTGAAGCGAGTCACCCAAAAAACTCTATTTCTATCTTATTTCACTTATTTTAAGGAGAATTATTTAAAACTCCTCAACATTTCATGTATTTGTTATTTTTATACTTTTTATTTTACTATATAAACCTTTTCATGCCTGTTGGCCCTCAATTTTAGTCAATTTTTCCTATCATAAATCCACTTATTTTCCATCATATTCCACCTTATATCATCCATATATGCATAATTTTAGCTTTTTTATGCATACTCAGGTAATTAAATTAAGTTTTTCAATTTTTAGAGTTTTTGTAAAAATTGGGTTTTAAGAGTATTTTTGGACCAGACTGAAAATTCCCATAATAGCTTCATGGAAGTCATATGTGTAGGACACCTGAGTGAGATTTGAGCATATATTTGGAAATTTTGGGAACCACAGATGGAAAAATACCTATTGGTTTGGTTAAACTGAGCTAAAACAGGCCTGGTCAACGTTGGTCAAACGTGACCTGTTTTTCAAAAATCCCTAGGAAAAAGGGCAGAATTAGTATTTTTTGGGATTTTCCTGATTATGTGAAACATAATAGATTATTTTGATCTAGATGGATGGGATTATGATGGATAGGATTGTTAGAGACATTATAGCTCAGTTTGTTTATTATTTTGTGTTGTATTGTTTTCTGGGTATGTCGCATCCATGTTTTTCATTTCGACATTTCGAACCAAACCACTGTGATTCATCTTCAGGAAAAAGATCCATGAGTAAGTAAGATCTCACATGAGGAATAAATAGGGTAAAGAGGGGGGTGAATGGAGGGGAAAGGAAGGGAATCCGACTTATGAAAATTAATATGTTAATATTTATTTTTAATTAATTTCTTTTAATGATTTATTTATTTAATTTGATGATAGTTAATATACTAATTTAATTAATTAGTTAATTAATTGTTTGTTTTGTTAAATTTAATTAATTTCATAATTATTTATATATTTGTTAATAATGTATTTATCTAATTTTTAATTAATTTATTAAAGAATTTTATTAATTCATTCATAATTTCAAGTGATGAATTTATTTATTCATTTGTTAATTATTTGTTTATCTAAGAACTTGTTAATTCATTCATAATTATTAAGTGATGATTTTTAAGATCTTTAAGTAATAATATTTAAATAATATTGTAGTAACTACATAAATAATTTTCATAAACTACTAATAATTTTTAATAATAATTTTAATATGAGATCTAAAAAGTTAATTTAATAAAGTAATAATTCTTTTTATATTTATATTTTTATTTTTAATAGATGAGGGTGAGTGACTCCAAGGGATAAATTCATTAAAAAGAGGTTGAAGGTTAATGGAATCTTAAAGGTTGAGAGCTTAAAAAGGAAAAGGTCAGAGATAATCAAGGGGAATAATGTTAAGATTTTAGGTTCATGGTGAGTCCTAAAATGTGTAAGGGGCGGGGGAGAGAGATGAAGAGGGAGGAATGAAGGAACAATGGAGGAGCTAGAGCATGATGAGGGTTTGAAGGGGAAATGAAAAACCAAGGAGAAATATAGAATGGTAGAAAAGACCAAGAAGAAAAAGAGAAAGAAAGAAGGGCATGGGATGGGTAAGGTGAGGGTAAGTTTATTGTTTTAGCACTGGAATCCAATTGTCACTTATTTTCCAGCCATCATCCCGGTTAAGGTTGTTGGGGTGTTTCCCAATTTCTATAGCTTCCCTAAATTTTCTGTTATGGTAATGATCTATTTTGGCCACCACACTGGAGTTCTCAATGCGAATGAAGTGATTAGTTTTGCTAGAGTGTTCAGCTAAAGCTGAGGTTTTAAGGCGGTTGTGTTTTATGTCAGCTACATGTTCTTGAATTATTGTTAAAATAGATCAACCTGTTTCTCCAATGTATGGTTTGCCACATGAGCAAGGGATTAAGTAGACTCCTTTGTGGCATCTGGGGTCAACCGGGTCTTTCACATATTTGAGGCACTTACTAATTGTGTTCATGGGTATAAAAGTAGTTCTAATGTTGTTCTTTCTTAAAATGTGTGAGATTTTATCAGTGATGCCAGATATGTAGGGTAGGTTGACTTTTCCCACAATATCGTCCATATTTATTTTATTTTTATTGTAGTTTAAGGAATTTTTAAAGGCTTTGATAACTTGGTCACTTTTATAGCCATTCTTTTGGAATAATCCCATGAGGTGGTTTTTCTCCTATTCAAAGTCCTCATGATATGATATGCATACAGCTCTGGTTGCTAATGTGTTGAGAACCCTAAGTTTCTGAGCTGGATGATGATGGGAGTTAACATGCAGATATTGTTCGTTGTGGGTTTTCTTTCTATAGACCTGATGAGAAAAAGAGCCATCATGGTTTCTGCTGATAAGGATGTCAAGAAATGGAAGGCTATTATTCTCTTCAACCTCCATAGTAAATTTGATTGAATCAGAGAGGTTATTCAGGTGTTTCAGGAATATGTCTAAATTCTCTTTACCATGGGGCCAGATGATGAAGGTGTCATCTATGTATCTTTTCCAAAGCTTTGGTTTCAGAGGAGTAGATTTAATGGCTTTGTCTTCAAAATCTTCCATGAAGAGATTAGCAATGAACCATTCAAGCATGTAGAATTTGTGTAATTTTGTATTGATACTTTGGAAAACTTTGAGATAATTTGAAGAACCAGTTCCACTTTCTATTTTGTGTTCATGCCGTGGATGATTGATTAAGTTTGTTGTAGTTGATAATTTATTCCAGTGTGCAAGGCAAGGGTGGAGGCCCCCCACACCAAGCTAAGTACACTTTTTTTAAATTAGCATAGGTTTCAATGCAATAGTTCTTTTTTCAGATCTATGGTTCAGTCATTTTGATGTGTGAATGTGTCTTATGATTGCTGGATGAATATTGGTTTAGATATAATTTTCACATGAAAGGAAAAACAAGAATTTAAGTTAAATTCTCTTTCTATCAAATCATGAACAACAACTAAAATTCATCATCTTTTCCTTTCTTGAGTTATTTCTTGAATTTCCAATTTTAATGCAATGGTAACAATGTTGGAATAAAACTGTAAAGAAGGACAAACTAGACCTCCTCAGTTAGGAACCTCTTCTATTACTTCCTATACATCATAAACTATTATTATTCATTTTCTCTTCATGAAGGTAGTATTGTGGGGAAGGACAACTAGGAGCCTCTTCCTTCACTTACCACATATTGAATCAGAAGCTTCTTAGTTAGATTTTATATTTGTAATATGAATTTCCATAAATCTTAGAATTTAGAATATATTTGTAATATGCATTTCTTTCAACTTCTACTCTTTGTTTTCTAAAATTGACTTCATTTGAAATCCATATATTTTGGACATGCCTCCAAGTCTACAAACCCAGATTGACAAGTAAAATATTTGTGTTGGTTTAATTAGTAAATTGACCCAACAATTCCCTTGAAGAAAGGGTCCTGAAATTTTGTAAATAAGGCTTTGAAGAAGCTACACTTTTTTACTCTTGAAGTTCTCTTAATAGAAAATATTAGACCAAGTATTTTTTTCCATGAGCAAAATTAAAATATACATGGTACTTTTATCTCTATATTGATGTTCTGCTTAAGTGAATAGTAGTTAAATTTCCTTATGATGTTTTTTGTATGTATCTATTTAATACATTCCAACATTAATTCACTTATGAACATACTTAGGTTGTAATTTTTTATATACATATAGAATACATACAATTATTAAATGTGATATGTGCTTAATCAATTGATTTGATTAACTATTTAATAAAATCAATTAACTTAAATTGTCTTTCATTTCTACAATTTTTTGTTAAATCTCTACTTACATTCACTTAAGATCATCCTTTAAGGTCATATATATGAGAAACATAATGCATCCCAGGATAGAGATAGGTATATATACGTTTTAAGCTTGTTGTCACTCTCATTCACCAATTCACAAATAGTTATAAATAACACACCATCCACTAAATTATATTTCATTTTGGAAACTGGTCCCATAATCCCCAGTCAGAACCACTATCCCAAATGGATGAGGGACATTTTTCAAGTCCCCAACCGGGTGGTTTTCCCCGATGTTGTTACATCTATTTTCGAGACATCAACACTTACCCATGCCAACCTTCACTTTTTCCCTTGTTCCATGTTGCACAAGGAAATGACAGAAATAATTTTCCTTTTACAAGATATTTCTACTTTCCACCATTATACAATGTCCCTCCTTCCTAGTAATTTTTATTTATCTATTGATTTTTATTGAACATTTGTGTTGCCTTATAATTTTTTACCATTTTGTTATCTTTTTAGTTTAGTAAACTTATTCTCTATGGTGCAATAAATTAACATATCCTCTCCATTTTACTACATTCTATTGTTGCAACTCCAAGGTATCTAACCGTTTCCACTATTGAGACCAATTATTTCTCCTACTACTAGTTTTTTTTCTTGGGAGAAATCTCCCTTTTATTAGAAAGAGAGATGGAAATAAAATTTCTAAATTAAGTGTAGTAACTAGAAAAAGGCCAAAAAGTTTCTTTTTTGGGTAGATATTTGTCATCTAGAAAAAACTCCTCGTCCTGAAGATGGATCCCCATTGGGATTCGAAACGTCGACTGTTGTTTTATGATACTGTGGATAATTCAGTTTCTACAAAATAACTACAGCCACAGAAGTTTCAGAACCATAATTATTTCCCTACACGGAGGGGAGTATTGGGTAGATATTTGTCATCTCGAAAAAAATCCTCGTCCTGAAGATGGATCCCCGTTGGGATTAGAAACTTCGACCATTGTTTTATGAGACTGTGGATAATCCAGTTTCTGCAAATAACTACAACCACAGAAGTTTGAGAACCATAAGTATTTCCCTACACGGAGGGGAGTCTTGGGTAGATATCTATCATCTGGAAAAAACTCCTCGTCCTGAAGATGAATCCCTGTTGGGATTCGAAACGTCAAACATTGTTTTATGATACTGTGGATAATCCGGTTTCTACAAATAACTACAACCACAGAAGTTTGAGAACCATAATTATTTCCCTACATGGGGGGAGTCTTGGGTAGAAATTTGTCATCTGGAAAAAACTCCTCATCCTAAAGATGGATCCCCATTAGGATTCGAAACGTTGACCATTTTTTTATGATACTGTGGATAATCTAGTTTCTGCAAATAAATATAACCACAGAAGTTTGAGAACCATAGTTTCATTTTTGATAAAATATATTATATTAGTATTAGATCACACATAAACTATTCATAATTATAGATATTTTTATTTGAGTTTCCATATATTCCAATATTAAAAACAAAATTAAAAGCTAATTAAAATTCAAAAATAGGAAGTGGCTAATACAGCTGAGAGTGCCTTTAAGTTATTGATCATTAGTAATATATCCCTTGGTATTGTGAATTTCTTCTTGTACGAAATCTTCAGTGAGTCATATAATTGAGACTATCTACGTTATTATTTAAGGATGATTTAATAAGTAGAAGGAGTATCTTAATCTGGCTAAAACTATTAGAACCTTTTCCAATGCCTTATTTTGTTGTAAATTATAAAATCATGGTTGGTACAATAAAAATACATCCTCGTTCATTATCTCCAATTCCTTAAGCCTTTTATGTATAATAATGTTGTATTTGAATAGGAAATGATGAGAGAAAACTAATACTTACGGTGCCAACTAAAATTTTAACATGTGTTGATTTCCATCAAGGTAAGCATTCCTAGCATGTCAGATCCCCATATTATGAGATATGGAACCATTATAGGCCTCTTTAACTTCCCTCTGTCTAACCACTTTTTTAATTCGCCCTGTATGACTTCCTTTTTCCACAAATCCAAGAGAGCTAGTAATATATCAACTTATTTCAATAAATACACAAAAATTGGGCCCATCAAGATGAGATTTACACAAAATCATTAACTAGAAACAATTATTTTTAACTTTTATAACCTATCAATCAACCCCAAATATATAAATAGAATACACTTGAGATTTGTTAAAACTTTAAGAATTTGGGTGAGCTCAACCTTTCCTCCCTCAAGCTAGGTGTTTGTAGCTATACATTACAAAGATTGATAGATTTGTTCCTCTACCATTTCTTTAAACCCAAATTAACTCACTAGGACATTCATTCACCTAACTAGATATGACTTGCTACCTATTCAAATTCATTTAATGAGCATTCATCCAACCCTACTACCAAATATTCATGCCTTTTAGATTGTCCAAATTATTTAGAGTACCTAATCCTAGCTTCTAAAGGTCTAGAATGATGATATGAGGTATGAAGTTGGAATAATATAGGAAAATATGGCATTAGATGATGTTGGAAAAACTAATATAAATATGGCGGCATTAGACCCTACCCTCACCTATGCCTTATTTCCAGCTCTCCACAACAAATGTTATACAAGGATAGGAAAATTAACTATGAGAATTTTCCATTTATTGGAAACATTTTAAATTCTTTTCCTTCCATTTACAATCCAATATGAAATGAATGTGATACAAAAGATGCACATATATAGAAGCTGTGTGAATTCTATATATGTGAAACTTTCATATAAAAATAGCTTGTGTATATGCACATCTATTGTATATGTCCAACTTCAATATATGTGCATATACGGAAGTTTCACATACTTCGTATATGCATAGCTTCCATATATGGAAAAATACTAAAACTCAACTCTGCCTCATATCCTCATTTTTAATATAATAGTATACGATCATACAATGTCATATTTTGTCATTTTCATAGAGTCTTGTAAAATTTTCCCTTATATAACACATTTTGAGAAGGAGTTGTTATCATTAGGACAACCACAATAGTTTCAACATTCTCCTAACTTACAAGGCATTAAAGATGCACATGGTACAAACAGGTTGTCAAAAACGAAAATAAAGAAACCATATAAAGTTGTAAAGAATACTCAAATGTGACGATTTCCATTAATTCACTTGTTTAATTTTTATAAAAAAGAAAAAAGAAAAAAATCCCTTGGATCTCGGTCTTCTTGGTGAAAACCGTTGCAGAGGGTAATTTATATTTTTTGCAAATGGTTGTTCTATTTTATTTTTTGATAACCTGTTTCTACCATGTGTATCCTTAATTCCTTGTAAGATAGGAGAATGCTGAAACTATCCAGGTTATGGGCCAGTCCTAAAAAAAACATGAATATCTGGTGTCATTTTCAAAGTAATGGCAAAATTGTCTACAAGATTTACATGGAAAAAGTTTGAATATTTTGTGTCTTTATAAAATTATGGGTGAACCTATTTTCAAGCTTTGAATGGTAAAAAATTGAATATTTTGTGTCATTCCAAAATTAAGAATGAACCTGTCTACAAAATTTATAATCATTTTGTAGTAGCCAAGATTTGGTTCTTTGCTTCTCCCCATGAATATCCTCAATGTTTTTAAGAGATACTTTTGGAATCTGACAGTGTCACATTTTTAAAATTCACTCCCAAAATTATTGATTGCAATGGGGAATGTATGATGTCATTGTAAATTTTTATTGATTGGAATTCATATACACACTAACTAGCACAAAATAAGTTTTCACTCAAATTTGTTTATACATAAATTATATTACACATTTCAAATATCATTTCAAAGCTTTAGCCCATGCATTCTTTGCATAATTTTTTTCGTTGAAATGATAATTTTTTTGATGTATAAAATACAGGTAAGTATCTAACTTTTTAAATAATAACATTTTAACATTACATTTGTTGTTATATTGTTTTTTAAACCATTTTGACATCTTCATTCTTAGCATGAATAGAGAGAGATGCTCATTATTTGAGTGTTTATGTTGTAAAATTTTTAATATATCTACTCATATCCATCAATTTGGCTTTCCTTATGAAAGAAACAAAAAAAGAGCGTTGTATCTAAAGAAGAAATAATAAATGAAGAAGAGGAGGAAGAGAAGGAAGATGGTGTAGAAGAGGAAAGTGATAATGAATAGAAAGGTATGGCCTTGAGAATAATCGAAGTGCTTATGGTTCACATCTTCTTCCAATAGAACAAAAATAGGAAATTTTGAAGTCTTTGAGATGGCACAAGAGAATTAATTGTGTTTTTGTATTGTATATAGAGGGAAAAAACAAAGCTAAAGGGAAATAAACCAAATCAGATCCTTTCAATGATGATATACGTTCTAGTATCTCTAATATTCTTCAAGGAGTATATTGTAATACAGTAAGCTTTTAATTAGACAATTTTAGTTTCAACATTTCCTTCCCTTGGTTTTTGGTATTCTTTTGGAGAGGTGGTACAAGATTTATTCTTGTTATCCCTCCAAAGGTTTTTATGTTTTTTTCAACATTGTATTCTGACTATGGTTTGTTGTGCAGGCAAAATTCACTGACATACTTAAGAAATTTGGCATTCTTAATCCCGAATCTTGCTTTTTCCCCTCTACACTGTTTATCGCTTTGTTATTTATCAATTTTCTTGTGTTCATGCACTCTGGTTTGATTAACATAAAATATTTGTTTTTTGTATGCTTTTGGAGAGGTGGTACAATATTTCTTCATGTTGTCCCTCTGAAGGTTTTTATGTTTTTTTCAACATTTTATTCTTACTATGATTTTTTGTGTAGGAAACATTCACCGACATACTTAAGCATTTGGGTATGCTTAGTATTGAATCTTTCTTTTGTCCCTCTACACTATTTATGGCTTTGTTAGTGATCAATTTGATTGTGTTCATGCACTTTGGTTTGGTTAACTCAAAATCTTGTGACTACCTTTTTTTTCTTGGTTTTTTATGCTTCAGATAAATTTCCAAGTATTTTGACTATTTTTTCATGGTTTTTAAATTACGTTTCTATTGATCTACAAAGTGTGACTATGTGTATATTCTTGCAGCGGGAAAATTTGACATTTATTTTTCAGAGAGGAAGGCATATTTAAAAAATATGATACAAGAAGAGCTAAGAAAATTATCAGAGGGAGATGATGAAGAGGATAAAAATATGGTTGCAGAAGAAAACTTTGAAAGGATGAGTTACAGGAACTGGCACGTTAAGTTGTGGAGGTTCAATAGATTTTAACATGACATAATTCCTCGTGAGATGCTAGTTTTTTATAGTTCCATTAAACTTGACACACTACACTTGATCTTGTAACAAACAAATTGGTATTTGCTAGCAAATTTTGTAATTTTATCGATGTGTTGTAGTAGAGTGAAAATAATACTGGACAGTCTCTAGGACACTCTCACTATACCCAAGGACATAGGAGGTTGGGGTATACTAGACCTGAAAATATTCAGTTTTGCATTACTAATTAAATCACTATGGAGATGTCTTTTTAATGCAGGGTACTAGAACAATATTATCTCACAAAAATACCTATAGCAAAGGGACATTGAATACTAGTATAGGGCTGGCTTGCTGGGCACCACGAATGGTTCTTGCATTTGGCTGGGTTTCAGGAAAATATGGAATATGTTTCACAGTCATCTTTGTTGGTTATGTTAGTGTCAATTTTTGCATGCTTCCACGAGTGATCAAATAAACTCTTTTCATGTCATGTTAGGGTCCCATTTTGAAAATTTTTCCATTCCATTAGGTCATCATGAAAAAATTTGGTCACTTGGTGCAGATTTAGGTTTGATTTTACTCCTTTCAAAATTTTATAACTTGCTAGCTCATTTCACTACTTTGTTGAGTGTACCATCAGTCATGAGTTATCATCATCATTTCAGTCATTTTCATCATGGTTTCATTCAGTCAGATTCTCCATTACGTCTTAGGGTTTCCAAGGCCATCAAATCACCATTTCATGCATAAAATCCCAACAAATGAAGGAGTGCCAATAAATAAATTTCATCAGTAAGTTTGATTTGTAAATTTGATTTCAGAGAAAAATGTAATTTTCTTTTCTTAATTTATAATAAGTTCTCAGAGTTCCAAGTAGCTACACACTCAAATTTCCATCAGCAAATAAACAAAGTTCCAAAAATTCAATCAATGTTCCTAAGCCATCAAAATATGAAGCTCAATGATCTAATTCAGAAATTAAAGATAAAGAGAAATGTAAAGTCAATTTCAGGAAAGGAAAAGTGGGTGCCAAGTTTGTTTAATGACATTTCTCCAAGTATAAAGGCTCCCAAAGACTAAGAAGTCATTCATTTGAATCCTCTAAGCATTGATCTCTCGGCCTCCCCAAGCAAAAAAACGAGTTTTCCTTGAGAAAATCAAATTTTGGTCCATTCACTACGCTTTTTCCAAAGGCATTGCGCTTTTCACAATTCCTTGCTGCACTTTTTCTCTGTACACTGCGCTTTTTTCATTAGGGAGCCACGGGTCCAAAATATTCATTACAGAGGTTCTCTATTTTATTTCAGGGTTTCTATAGCTATTTCCAAGTAATTGGCACTTCCATATCGCCTCATGTCAGCTTTTGGTCTTAGATTCATGGTGTATAGCCTCCCTTACATTTTATATCATGTTTTGAGAATTGAAACCCTAGTTTCATAATTTAAAATCTTAATTTATTTCCCCTGGACCCATTTACCTTCCCTATACCCTTTCTCACTCCCCACTACCCCTTACATTTACTCATTTTCCCTTCCCAAACCCTACAACCCTAGTTGTGCTTTCCTAGTTATCTATATACCTCCTTGTAATAAACATTTCCTACCCTATTTCCCTAAATATTTCACCCTCCCATCATTTCCCTGAGCTCCCTAATCCCTTTATACATTCCCAAAAATTTTCCCTAATCCTACAATCCTACTCCCTTTCCCTTCCATTTCTTCCCTAGTGGTTTCAAAAACAAGCTAAACATAATGGAGGAACAAAGAAATATAATGGAGGAGGAAAGAAATTCCACAGAATAAGATAAGATAACATATAACAAAGGAGGGAAAATTATGAGATTAGAGCCGATACATACTAGGGAATTAATGGCATCACCCTTAAATATCAAATTCTTCCAACATGTAGGTTTCTTTGAATTCTGTGAGATGATACAAAGAGTCCAAAGTTATCCTACTTTGACCAGGATTTTCATCAGCGACCTCCAAAACAACCAAGTGGCTATAGCAGGGGTGAATTTTACCATTTCCACTAACATCATTGTAGCAGCAACATGGATAACCTATGTGGGTGAAACATGGTTTAATACTAAGGATTTGGATGCCCAGATGTATGAGCCTTACCTCAAGGCACCTTAAGAAGATAACATCAAAAATTTATTTCCTTTTGGTCAGTTGTTGAACAAGTTTTCCCCCATGATGAAAATCATCATGTAATACTTCACTTGTGAGGGAAGATTCTCTATATTATACAACTATCACATTAGGTTGCTCATGCATTTCACTGGGGTGAAATTTCTCAAACTCCCCTATTACTTCTACAGAAGCATTGATAAAATCGCCTACATAGTGCAAAACAGAGATTATGAGCTTTAGATGAACAACCTCTTCCATCACTCTCTGATTAAAATCATTTTCCTTAACCACCGAAATCATTTGAACATAGCATGGGAGACTTTCATAAAGGAAGATGTCTTCACTGCAGGATCAAGACAACCTGCTAGACCTATTCCACCAATAGCATTAATTCCTTACAGGAAGACTACGCTATCTAGGAGGGCTACAGTGAAGGAAACCAAAGAGGTCAAAGAGTTCAAAACCTACCAGAGGGGACCTAGGCAATTGTTTGCTCCACAAGATGATAATATTTGAGGCCTCATGATCATCTTGGACATCCAAGTCCAAAAAGTGAAATATTCCACAATTAGAGAGTTGCATGACAATATGGCCAGAGAAAAAATTGTCATATCCTTCCTTGAACAAGAAAATAAGAAACTTAAAGACAAACAAGTACTCCTGGAATTGGAGTTGCTGAAGGCCAAGAGGCAAGACACCAAAGGTAAAGGTAAGTAAGAGGTCTTAAGAGAGCATTAGAGCAAGAGAAACATGAGGCAAAATAGCTTAGTTTTGAGGAAATAATTGCAAAGGAAATAAATATTGACAGAGAAGTGTTGCTTGATAGACTTAACATCCAAATTTAGAAGCTCCTTGACAAGGCCAATAGGGATAATGAGATGCTCAGACATATGGTAAACAGATACACCACTAGAAACAAGATTTTCAACATCACAATCAAGTAGCTGAAGGATAAACTCAAGAAAAACCTAATCAACAAAAAGGAGGAGGAAAAACTTGAGTTACTTGCTTATGCCTCCTTGATTGCTTGAGACACATCATTGGCATTTAATCTACCAATTTTGAATATTTTTGGGCAAGTTTTCAAGTATTTGGGCATTCTTGTAGATTTTGACAGAATTTTTCCACAATAAGCCTGCAAAAAGTGCAGCTTGGGCCACACTGCGCTTTTTGTGGAGGCCTCCAAATCAGAAAAGGTTTTCATATTTGGATTCAGAGTGATTTATACATCATTTTTTTACTACTAGCACTCAAGAAACAGAGCTTTCACTTTTGAGGAGATTCTCTGAACCATTTTCAGAGCCTCAACACATTTTTGACAACTATACTAGATGAGCTTTATGATGATCCATGTTGGGACCAATTTGGACTTCGGGAAGTCACTCAAAAGTGGCTTTGAAGGCCCACGCTATGCTTTTCACCACGCATGTTGCGATTTTTGCAGTTCACTGATTTTTTTCATAATTTTCTAGTTGCATTAGTTGAATGATGGATTTCAAGGGAATTTACTGATGTAATTGTCAAATGTAAATTTAACTATTATAAATAGTTAGTAGGGGTAGATACATCATGTAAATATGTAATTTTGGTCAAATTGAATTAGTTTGGTGAATGATAGGGATGAGTTTCCTAACCTCCCTAATCACTAGGATTCCAGTTGAGCACTTTGGGGATCAGCTCCACAAGTCAGGGATTCGACCTCTGAGAGTAGGAGAAGTAGTTTTTGGTCTACATCTTTCATTTCCTTTCTAATTGCAAGGGTTGGATGTTGTAGAATTGATCATTTAACACTATTGTAATCAGAATTTTGGCAGGAAATATTAGACTGAGTTGCGGCTATTTGGATGGGATTCCTATGGTAATGTGTTTTAACATTGTTTCCTCTTATTTTTACAAATGTTTGAATGTATTTTGATATTCATATGCATTCCATCTCTGAATGTAATTGATTCCTACGTCAAAAAGATAGAATTCATTATCTCATGCTCTGTTTTGGAGGAATAGTTACTGTTTTGTTTCATCTTCTTCTAATTAAAAATAATTCTTGTTTCCAATTCTATTTTCTGAAACACTAGCAGTCTAAACCACTCCATCAAGATACATGAATATGATAAAGCATATGCCTACCTTGCTCCATCATATCTTTGCAATTATGATCCTTTTTTCCTTGACCTAGTTCTTCCTTGACCTATTCACTATCCAGCACCCAAAATAAATCAATAAAAACCCTAGTGTTACTATACCTAGCCTAAAATCCTCATTAACCAGTCATCTTGGATGTGATATCTTGGAGAGAGCTCTCTCCTGCCTAGTAGGGCTAACTACTTGGAAAAATATTGGTCTGTGGTTACCTTTGTTGGTATCTTCTAAGCCTTGTAGATCCAGTGGAGTGATAACATCTTGGAGACCATACTGGGGAATAAAGTGATGAATATTCCCTTGTTGTACCATTAGATCATCAAATTCTTGGCATGTGGATGATAGGTCAAAGATTTTGTGGAGGTTGATCTGAAAATTTGTAGATAAATAACTTGCTGAACAGTTAACATTATGGCTTCAAGGAGATACACTAGATCAAATCCAGATCCCTATCCAGCTAATCCTGTCAAAGATCCAGAGAGGCTTATTTGGAAGAAAATATATTAAAACACATAAATTCAGTCAAATCCTATTCCATTGGTAATATCTTCTTCGCTGCCTGCAAAAATTTTGTCTCTCGAAGACATACCTTTTGATTTGAAATTTAAACTACCTTTATTTAGATATAAGTTTGAAACCTGAGTGTCTGATAAATTTTTTGACCCATTAAGGTTTTCTGAGGTAAAATCATTATCTGAGATAGATCTTAGTTCTTTAAAACTTGAAGGGAATTTACCTTTTGAAGAAAATAAATCTGAATTAGACTTTGACACTAAAGTCTGGAGTCAATTATATAGGCTTGAAAGTTTGGCAAAAAAACTTCAATACCAATCATAAAAAGCCATAATCCAATATCAGAAAGAGTCATTACCCATCCTGACACAATCATAGTCAATTGTTCCTTCTTCATCTGCACCATCTACTTCATTACCCATTCAATGAACTCCTTCCATTGCCACTCTTGTACCTCACTCAGCCAGAATCATGGCGAGATTTTCACCCCTCATCCTACTAGGTCAATTCAATGCCTTACCACAAGGTTATGGCTTGAGAGTCCCTCTTTTTTATGAGAGTTATCAAATCACCGCAACACAACACATAGTCAAAGTCACTGACTTTATTTACCTGGAAGAAATAGATGTTGATGATGCTAAGATGAGAATCATAGTTTAGATCTTTTCTGGAGATGTTAAAACCTAATTTAGATCTTTGAATACAAACTTTGTAGCCACTTCAAACCAGCTGATAGATGCCTTCATAGCTTGATGGGAGGTGAATAAGAATCCCTTGCAAATCCTTTCTAAATATAATAATCTGAAAAGGGAACCAAATGATTCAGTACAAGACTTCACTGACCATTTCAACAGAGTATACAAATCAATTCCCAATGAGATCAAACATCCTCCAGATTTGGCTCTCTTGCATTATCTGGATGGCTTTGATCTGGACATGGCCTATAAGTTGTGAGAGAGGAATCCTGCTACATTAGAGGACATGCAGAAGAATGAAATCAGTTTGGAATATAAATTTTCAATTAAGAAGTCAAAAATGAAGGGTGAGAGGAGAGTAACCATCAAAGAAGAAGCATCCTCATCCTTTGATGTAAAACTAGACTCTTTGATAAGAACAGTAGAAAGGATGGTTGATAGGATGTCCATAACAGAAAGACAACCAGAACCACAAGTTAGAAATCCTAACTTCAGAGGACAATAGCAGCAGCCTCAATTCAGAATCAAACAAAGAGAATAGAGGGAACCTAAGAAACCAGCACAAAAACAACAGATTCACACACCCTCACAGTAAAATTATGCTCAAGGAGTTGAGGAAGAAGAAGAGATCATATTGTTGAAGATAATCACTTTTTAACAGTTGATGTCCAACCCATATTTTTGACAAAAAATGAAGAGTATGTTGAGAAGACAAATGTGCCCAAGGATAAAAAATACATATTAGCCACCGATCATGAGTTGGAGGTTGAATATGATGATTATCAGCGAGGTTATTTGAATGCACTTAGCTCACAACATAGGGAATACTCATTGAGGGGTAGATATGTCCCAATAAATCCTATTCAGAAGCGAGCATCCCAAAAAAAGAATACTCAAATGAAGCAGAATCCTCAAAGTAATAAGAATAAAGGAAAAGAACCTGCAGCTACAAATCAGGGAAAGGTTAGTCAACATCTACAAGCACACCAGGAAAAGAAAAGGAGATTTAGAATAAAGAAGCTACACCAAAGGATCATGTCGAAAAAAGAGACATCAGCATTAAAGAGGATCCATTCCTTTCAGCTTAGAAACTGAAATTTCGAATTTGAAAGTGTCTATACCTTTAACTGAACTTGTCAAGAACAATCAGTATACATCTCATGTAGCCAAAATGTTAAAAGTAGATCCTTTATCTGATATACTAAATGTCGAAGATGACCAACCCAAACTTATCTTTGGTCCAGCAATAGACGGCCAATTAGAGGATAGTGAAGTTCCCCCATTCTATTTGAGTTTGAGAATTCACCAAAATATCCTTCCCAATGTTATTCTCGACTCTAGAGCTTCCCACAATTTGATGCCGAAAGCCATTATGGAGAAATTGGGCCTAGATATCACTCATCCTTACCATGACTTGTATTCCTTCGATTCGGGTAGAGTCTGTTTTCTAGGTCTCATTAAGGATTTAATAGTTTCCCTTGAAAAAATTCCAGCAAAGTATGTCTTGATGGATGTGGTGGTAGCTGATATACCACCAATGTTTGGTATGTTTTTGTCTAGATCTTGGGGAGAGAAGTTGAGAGGCACTTTGCAACTAGACTTCTCTTATGCCACCATCCCATTTTTGGACAATTGAGAAAGACGTACCAAGAAATGAAGATGAAGTACATGACAACCAACAAAGAGAAGCCTAACAATTATCCAATTAATGTTTTACATAAAAATTTAGAATCATTTATTTTGTGCAATGATAGTGGCTTGAATGATATAGATAGTTAGCTTGTAGAAGTAGAAGACATTCCAGAAATTTCCAATTGTATCATAACAGTTCTAGATGAAAGAAAATAAAATCTGCCAAGTTCCTTAGAGCACTCGTCAGATAACGCAGAGAAAATTTGATAACATAATCAATAAGTGGCCTAGAAAGTTGAGACAAAATAGAAATCACAATTCCAACATTTGGATGATGAAAATGGTCTATGGACCATGGATTTTGATGGTGCCTTGGGGAAAGATGGGGCAAGCATTAGGATTTTGATTTGAAATCCTCTTCATCATCCTAGTAAGGTTAATAAAAATGTAAGGTTATGTTTATACAAGTTGGATTTTTATTGTTCTAACAATGAGGTGGAATATGGGGCATTGATCACTAGCCTCAAGATCTTCAAAAGGTTGGGTGCAAGAATAATTTCAGTTTATGGTGACTCCGAACTTGTGATAAAATAGGTAAAAGGGGAATACCAGGCCAAGCATACATGAATGAGAGCATACAGGAATGTTGTATTGGATATCCTAAAGATGTTCCCCAAACATGCATTGTTATTAGCACCGAGAAGTCAGAATCTCATGGAAAATTCGCTTGCTATAGCAGCATGTAATTTCAAGATCCCTATATTTTCCAATAAAAAGTTTGAAATCCATGTTAAACATCGGCCCACTGTTCCTGAAAACTTGCGGTATTGGCAAGTATTTTCAGATGATAATCAGAAAAACAATTTTCTGCAGAATGAAGGAGAATTCGAGAATTCTTTCATTGATGAAGTTTATGATAAGGATGATCAAGTCATCGAAGCCACCTAGGTTGATATATTACATCTGAAGGATAAAAAATTTCCAAGAGGTCTCATACCTTTGGAAGAATTGTTTGATCAAGATGATGTAGTGAGGAAGCTAACATTGGTTCCTACGGAGAAAGGTGTGGAGGATGTAAACACCAAAACAACAGAAAAGCCTAATATGGTCAAACTATCAAAGTCTTTATCTCTTGAGGTAAAAAGCAAATACATTGATTTAATTTCTGAATTTTCTAATGTTTTCACTTGTGATTATGTAGACTTGAAGGTCTATGATAAGAATATTATTCACCATACCATTCCAATTAAGCTCGACCAAAAACCCTTCAGAAAAAATCTAATAAAGATCAACCCAAGGTTGTTGCCATTGATTGAAAAAGAAGTGAACATACTTCACAAATCAGGTATCATTATTCCTATCATATTTTCTGACTGGATATCAAATATAGTCCCAGTAAGGAAGAAGACTGGAGAAATAAGGCTTTGTATAGATTTTAGAAATTTGAACCAAGGTATCCCTTAAGGATAATTATCCCCATCCCAAAATGGATCACATCCTACAGAGAGTGGTTGGAGCATCCTAGATGTCATTGCTTGATGGATATTCGAGATACAATCAGATTTTAGTGCATGAGAAGGACCAAGATAAAACTTCCTTCACGAAACCTTGGGGCACATTTAAGGATGCTAAGATGCCATTCCAACTCAAGAATGCAGGGACCACCTTTCAACGAGTGATGGACATAGCCTTTGCAGATGAGAAATATTTTTTCTTAGTGGTATATTTAGATGATTTGACAGTTTTCTCTCATTTCAATGATGAACACTTGTATCACCTGAGGATTGTATTTCAGAAATACATGAAATTCAGAATTTATCTTAATCTAAAAGGAGTCTTTTTGCCATGGATGAGGGTAAGCTTCTCAGTCACATCATCTCCAAGGATGGAACCCGGATTGACCATTCTCGGGTTGAGGAAATTCAACAAATTGACTTTCCACAGAGCAAGAAAGAAATTCAGGATTTCAATGATAAGATGAACTTCTTACATATATTTATTCCAAATTTGGTTGAGCATATTCAAGAAATGACCAACATGTTAAAGAAGGAGGATGAGTTAAAGTGGTTTGAGGATGTCAAGAATTATTTTAACTCAGTGAAGTTTGCTTTAACCACAACCCTTGTTTTAATCAACCCATATTATTCAATTGATTTTATCATTTTCTCATTTGCCTCTGAGCATACATTAGCTGTAGTCTTGATGAAGAAAAAGGATAAGACTAAGTAGCCCATATCATTTTTCAGTAGAACCTTCAGGAATGCAGCGCTTTGGTACAATATCATTGAGAACCAAGCCTTGGCTTTGGTAAAATCTTTGAAGGATTTCCGTGTATACATTTTACATTCACATATTTTGGCTTATGTCCTTAATGCAATAGTAAAAGATGTTATTATGTAGATAGATCCAGAAGGTAGAAGAGGGAAGTAGATATCATAAATGTTAGAATATGACCTCGAGATCAAGCCCACAAAGTTGATCAAAGGTTAGGGTCTAGCCAAGCTCATGGCTGAGTCAAACTTACAAGCCCTAGACCTCAACTTTATTTTAGAATTGCCTAATGAAGAAGAGGATGGCACTCTTATGCAGGTATCTGATATCTTTATTTCATCTCCATGGTATTCAGATATTATATATGTTCTTCAACATTTAAACACACCTTCAGGCATGTCTAAGAGTAAGGGTGGGTCCTTGAAATTGAAGGCTTCCAAATACTGTATTTTGGATAGCGCCGCTTATTGGAAAGATCCAGCATTAGGGGAAATTTTAGGTCTAAAATGGGCATCCTAAGGAAATTATAAAATAATAGTGGAAATAATAAAATAAGATTTGATTACATCATCAAATTTTAGAGGGAAAAATAAAAAACTACTTTTTCAACTCGTATTTTCAACTTATCTCCCAAATTGTTTACTCAAATTTCAAGCGGGAGTAATTTTTGGATGCAAAATTTAATTCCTCATCCAAGGAGTACCTATGTTGCATACTTTTCGTGGAATTTTATACATGAAAAAAATGAGAAATACATGAAAAACGTGATTGAAATCACATCTTTTCACGTATTTCTCATTTTGCGTGTAGCAGGGTCCATCGAAAGTATGAAACACAGGTACTCCTTGGATGGGGAACTAAATTTTGCATCCAACGAGTCCCCCCACTCGAAATTTGAGTACAAAATGTGAGAGATAAGTTGAAAATACGAGTTGAAGAAGTTGTTTTATTATTTTATTACTTTTTAATATTTTTACCCTTTTACTTAAAAGATGGTGAATCATACCCCGTGGTTTACATCATCATCTTGAATCCTATTGGTTCTTATAAAGTTTATTTTGGTTGTACATTTTTCTTAGGAGGCCCATTTTAGACCTCAAAATTCCCCTACTGTGAGGTATTTTGCTAAACTTTTTAATTCAAAATGAAGCCAAAGAAGTTATGAATGATTTCCATAGGGGAGATTGTGGGGGGCAACTATTTTGAAAACCACGGCTAACAAAGTGTTGAGAGCAGGATACTATTGGCCAACTCTTTTTGCAGACCTGTACAAAACAATGATGAGTTTCCATGAGTGTCAACTGTTTCAAGGTTACCTTTGTAGTCTATTTCAGTACATGCACCTTTTCAGCAGTGGGGCCTTAATTTAATCGGAGAGATTCACCCTACATCATCTGCACAACATAAATGGATCTTAGCGTCCACCGAGTACTTCATCAAATGGATCGAAGCGATCCCAACAAGGAAAGCAACAGATTTAGTAAGTATTTATTTTTCGGAGACTAACATTTTGTCTTGTTTTGGTTGTCCTCATAAGATCATTACTGACAATGTTGTTGTATTCAAGTCGAAGAAAATGGTTGAGTTTTGTGACAAGTACAACATCAAATTGGGGCACTTAATAGCCTATTATCCACAAGGTAATGGGTTATCATAATCTTCTAATACATATTTTATTAATATCATAAAGAATATGCTTGAGGCAAACAAGAATAATTGGCACAAAAAGTTGGTTAATGCTTTATGGGCATATAGGGTAAGTAGTAAGAAATCTATAGGAATGTCCCCTTTTCAGTTGGTTTATGGTGTAGTAATTGTTTTTCCTACATCACTTGTTGTCCCGATCATGAATTTTTGCAAGAAGCAGGAAGTGAGGAAAATGATGTACAACGTTGGATCAATTAGATGATCCATATTCAAAAAATGAGAGATGAAGTATTTCAAAACACCTCAAAGCTTCATTAGAAGATAAATAAGGTGTATGACTGAAAGACCAAGGCGTATCATTTTAAGCTTCAAGATTTAGTCCTTTGGTGGGATGCAAGGAACGAGGGAAAAGGGAAGCACGGAAAATTTGAAAACCTATGGAAAGGGACATACAATATCTCAGCTTTTCATGGAAAAAATTCTTTCATATTGAAGGAGGTGAATGGAGAAGAGTGCTTAGGAAGACCTGTCAATAGTAGGCTCCTTAAGCATTATCTCTTTTGATGCAGATTTCAAATTTCTCAATTCCATTGTAAATATCAGTTGAACTTTCTGCAAAGTGTGAAGCAGAGAATCACCAGAGCTTGGAGCCCAAGGTGAAGGCCATAAAGTTTCATTGGTTTTCTATTGTTTCCAAAATTTAAGTGAAAGTCAAGCCAGTTAGTTTTCAGTCATTTTTCAGTAAGTTTTCAATCATTTTTGAGTCAGTTTTGAGTCAGTATTCAGTTAGTTTATTATGATAAGTTTTTAGTATTCAGTCTTTTTTCAGCTTTTGACTCCATACCTAATGGATAGGCACTCGGTCTATAGTGTTATTGACACCTCCAAGGAGATTTCATCCTCCAGTTGCAGCCAATGTTAGTGTCAGTTTTTGCATCCTTCCACTAGTGATCATATAAACTATTTTCATGTCATGTTAGGGTCCCATCTTGAAAAAAATTTCATTCCATTAGGTTATCATGCAAAAATTTGGTCACTTGGTGCAGATTTAGGTTTGATTTCACTCTCAAATTTTTATAGCTTGTTGGCTCATTTAACTACTTTACTGAGTGTACCATCAATCATGAGTTATCATCGTCATTTTAGTCATTTTCATCATGGTTTCATTCAATCATAGTCATCATTAGGTCTTAGAGTTTCCAAGGTCATAAAATCACCATTTCATGCATAAAAGCCCAACAAATGGAGTGCCAGTAAATAAATTTCATCAGTAAGTTTGATTTGTAAATTTTATTTCAGAGAAAAATGTAATTTTATTTTCTTAATTTATAATAATTTCTCAGAGTTCCAAGTATTTGCACACTCAAAGTTCCATCAGCAAATATGAAAAGTTCCAAAAAATTCAATCAGTGTTCCTAAGCCATCAAAAGATGAAATTCAATGATCTAATTCAGAAATTAAAGATAAATAACAATGTAATGTCAATTTGAAGAAAGGAAAAGTGGGTCCCAAGTTTGTTTAATGACATTTCTCCAAGTATAAAGGCTCCCAAAGACCAAGAAGTCATTCATTTGCATCCTCAAAGCATCGAGATCTCAGCCTCCCCAAGAAAAAATTCGACTTTTCCTTCAGAAAATTGAATTCTGGTCACTTGCTGCGCTTTTTCCAAAGGCGTTGTGGTTTTTCAAGAGGCTACACTATGCTTTTTTCAAAGGCGCTATGCTTTTCACAATTCCTCACTGCGCCTTTTCTCTGTATGCTACGCTTTTTGCAGTAGGGAGCCACAGTCCAAAATATTCATTGCAGAGGTTCTCAACTTCAATTCAGGGTTTCTATAAATATTTCTAAGTAAGTGGCACCTCCATAGCCCCTCATGTGAGCTTGTGGTGTTAGATTCATGGTGTATACCCTCCCTTACATTTTATGTCATGTTTTGAGCATTGAAACCCTAGTTTCATAATTTTCAAACTTAATTTATTTTCCCTCGACCCATTTACCTTCCCTATACCATAAATTACTCCCCACTACCCCTTACGTTTACTCATTTCCCATTCCCAAGCCCTATCCTCTAAACCCTACTACCCTAGTTGTGCTTTCCTAGGCAGCTAGATACCTCCCTGTAATACAAATTTCCTACCCTATTTCCCTAAATATATCACCCTCCCATCATTTCCATAAGCTCCCTAATCCCTTTATACATTCCCCCAAATTTTCCCTCACCTTACAATCCTACTCCTTTTGCCTTCCCTTTCTTCCCTAGGGTTTTCAAAAACAAACTAAACATAATGGAGGAAGAAAGAAACATAATGGAGGAGGAAATAAATGCCACAACAGAATATAAGAAAAAAAATAACAAAGGAGGCAGAATTATGAGATTAGAGCCAACAAAAACTAACCCTGTAGACCATCCTCATGGAGGTGGGGAAGGAAGAACCCCAATTGGCAGGAAAAAACCTGTGACCCCCTGGGGCTATAGTGCACTTGGAAAGAAAAGTCGGAAGAGGAATAGATACAGTGATGCTTCAATCCTTCGTCGACGTACCACCCGGATCTCTATTACTACCCCGATCTATCTCCCTGAGATCTTCGATCTCGATACCAAGCATCGATTTCAACAGATTGTAGTAACCACCTCTCTTTGTTTTCTATCATTGCATGACGACATGCTAATTCTTCAGTTTGGGGGAGGAATTGCTACACATGATGGATGTTTTCTACTTTATTTCTCATTTAAGGATTACAATTTTATTTTTATACAGTGCAGAAATTGATTTGCATATATCTTTAAAACTATGAACTGAATTCTTGTGATTTCTGGATAACAAAGAGGTATCAGTAAAATACACAAACCTAGATAATTTCACGCTAAATTAGTTCATAAAATTTCGAAAATTATGCACTCTCACCTACAACCATTTTGTTTATATCTCATGATCCATGCATCAAAACAATCTGATTTTTGAGAAAATGGTTAATGAAGTTTGCTGTTACTTATGTCACATTTTTCTACAACTTCATATACATATAGTTGAACGTCAACTGTAAAAATTGTTACGCCTTCATCAAGATTGCTAAAATTGAATATTCATTATTTGAGGAAAAATTCATTTGTTCCATCCATTTCATGAGTTGGGATGAACAATTTTTTTGCTTGGTTAACACATGGGTTTTTTTTTCTTCTTTAGGTTGCATGAGGACATGCAATATATTCAGTTCTGGGTTGCATGAGGGCATGCAATATATTCAGTTTGGGGGTATGTTGAGCCGCTAATATGACCACTTTTTAACACCTATTTCATCCATTTTTACTCTTCTTTATCATGTAATTTATCTTAATTTATCATATAAATCCATTTTATAATTATTTATGCTGTTATGAATAAATATCATTTCTTCTCCTTTATTTTTAATAAATTGATGATTATTATGCAAAATTTTATCAATAATGGTTTATTAATATATTTTGTAACAACACTAACCATTTTAACCTCCAAGATATTTTCTAGAATGCATATTTGATCTCCAACACATCATTCAATATTCCAACTCAGAAATTCGCTGGAATAAGAAGTGACAGTTTTGCGGTTGATATTCTGGGCAAATGGAGAAGCATCTAGAAAATCCGGAACATGGGTTTTGTCCAGAACGGAATGAATTAACTTTAGTGAAGGAATGGTATGCCAAAATTTGACTTGTATTGAGAGAAACGAAAGGTTCTTTGATCACAATTTTCTCAAATTTACTGTTGCTGCCGTCTTCCAAATTATCTCAGCTGCAAATCCAAATTCGACGTGTTCCTGTTGAAAGATTGATGGAAATATATTTTCTTGCTGATCAAGTTGTTGGGGAAAGTCCAATATTGTTATGAGGGATCATATTTACTATTTAATTTCTCCTCTTTCTGATTATAAAAAGAGAGCATGTATTATGTATTGGGACAATGATTTTATGATTGTGGAATTTCTTTGGTAACTTTGTAATTCCTTAACTCTCATGATCGAAGAGCAACTGATGTAAACGTTGTTTATGTCTGATTAATACAAGAACGTGTTTCTGTTCCATTTCTTAACTCTGGAGTAAACCACGAGGCGTTTCACCAGTGGTTGAGGGCCCGACCCTGGTGGATCGATCCGCTGTTTGTATCTTTATCTTTTCATTACTATTGTGTGACAGTTTGTATTTGTTTTCATTACATTTTCAAGTTAATTGGTTTGCTGTTTCATTACTTATTTTATCTTAGTGTGTTATATTAACGAATCGCGTTGTTGTTACTGTATGATTTAAAAAGAATCTTAATTCTGTATAATTTATCTTGTTAATACCTTAATAGAGCTTCATTGTTCTATTTCCATTATTGTTTCATTTCATTTGCTGTTGTAATTGATTGCCGTTCTGTTTGAATGTTGTTCATTTGCAGGTTGTTGTACAATAGAATTTGCCATTCGATTCCATTAGTTAAAAGTTTGTTGTTCAGATTTATTAAATAGGATTTGTTGTTCAATTCCTTTGATTACAGTTTGCTGTTCATTTACACTTCTGTTCAATTCTAGAGCTGTTGTTCATTTTAGTTGATTAATTGCAAAGAGTTTGGTTTTGAGAGCTTTCCTAGTTTCCTTTCATTAGCAGCACTTAGTTCAAGATTTATTTCCATTTAATTGCCTTAAAACAGGACTATCAACTGTAGAGAATACTAGTTATTGCTTCCACGTTCCCAGATTGATTGTCTTGTTCTAGTTTGATTTCAATTGCATCAATTTCTAAAGGAATGAGTTATTTCCACTGTATCCTTGATTGATGTTTGCTAAGTGAATGATTGGATTTCAGAGCATTTGAGTTCATGTTGTTGTAGTTAAGTTTCATGTCCAAGCATCCATTTACTCTTGTATTCAGAGCACCGTACTAAACCTTGCAAGGCATTACTCTTAGATTGAATTGTAGCCTCAGACAAAGTACACTCTTGAAATAAAAAGTCGTTCCTGGATTGATAATTAATGTAGGATAAATAGGTGTTAAAAAGATACCTTTTATACCTCAACAACCATCTCCATCCTCCCTTTTTCAGTGTCAAAGGGAGACAATAGCCTTCTTTATGAACTTGAGGTCTGTTTCAAGAATTGATTTTAGGTGTTAGTCTTCAACACCTCATTCCTCAACTTTATCTCCTTGAATGTGTTATAAACTAATTTTTCTTGGCCTTCTATTGCAGGCCTTGAAGTAGATGTTTGCAAACCCTGTTGCTGCAGATACATTGTGGCTGAAGATGTAGGGAAAGCCATTTTCTGACCACCCACTCGAGATGACCTAGGGGTCCCTGCAATATGAATCACTTTCTGCTGCTCTGATTCACATCCTTTATCAATATCCATGTGAACTCGGGCCCTCTTCCTATATTTCAATTTGAATTCCTTGCTAGCGGTATCAGTCACCGAAGGCGACTGATCCTCTCTTGGCCTCTTACTTCCTATCTCTTTCTCTTTCTCTTTCCCCTTATCTTCTCTTTCTTCTGCACTCTTTCTTTCTTGTGGTGTTGGGGTCTGAATGCCTGAGGTGGAGATCACATGTTCTTCATCTTCTTGTAGGGTGTTGGTAACCCATTCTGCTTGATTGCTATACTGCTCAATTGCAGGCCTCTATGTGTGGACCTATTTTCCACCCTTTTCTTGGAGATAATTCTTGCAGGGTCATGTGACCAAGTGAAGCTGTGGCTGAAACCCATCCCTTTCAGGATGTTATATACCTCCTCTCCTGCTGCTCTGATGTTACAGATGAAAGGCCCAATTTATGTCTTGATTTTGAACTAAGCCTTCTTCTTTGCAGAAACAAAGTGGAGCTCATTTGCATGTATCATTTGCCTTATGTACTCTAGTGCAAAGACCCTCATGGAAAGGAACTTTGGCAATTTGTAAGGGTCTAGCTCACTCCCATAGACTTGAATCTCTGTGTAATTTTGGTACAAGTACCAATTTGTTGTCTTCACTTTCTCTATTAGCTACATGGTTTTCCTGATTTCTTCACTTATCCCGCGCTTTGCTACTCTGTTGAGCGTGATGATGGCTGGGTGCACAAAAAAATCCAAAAAATCCTTGTATGAATAGTTCTTTTAATCCTTTAATAGAAGCGTGGTCCAGAAGATGATATATTTAGGCTCAACATCTTCATTTACCTTGGTCATCTGAAATTGAAACCTACTGGTCTGGAAATAAACAAAAAGGTACACCAACACAGAGGTGTATTTGAAAAATTATTCTGTCTAAAACTTTAGGAACTGCTCATGAACTACATCGACAAGAAATTGAGCATAAATGAACATCACAGTGGGTTTGGCATCTGAGGAAAGGATAGACAAGAAACAAATCATGGCTTCATCTACCCACTGATCAGTGTGATACCCCAATAAATAAGATATAACAGTGATGATGTGTTGGGTCCTATTAGGAAAGATGGATGAAAGATAGGGTGGATTCTTGGTAGGCATTGGGGCATCAGTGGCCATGAACAACCCCAAAGTTTTGGCTCTATTGGCAAAGTAAATTTTTTGATAAAGTTCCCTAAGGGCTTCAAAAGAGAAAGGGACTGATTTTTCAGGAGTGGGGGCCTGCATCATTTTTTGGATGGATTGGGAATTGATGGTGAACAATATTTCTCCTATTGGGGTGACTATGGTTCTCTGATTAATGTCATAGCTTGATTGACATATTTTTATTAGTTCAAGGCAACTATGGGTCTTGGGTAAGATTTAGTAAGGTAATTTAGTTTCCCATAGTCCAATGTCATCAACTTAATCGAGAAATTTGTCCTCGAGCCAGTAGTAGACATCAAACAAGTTGAAATCTGACTGTGTCTCATGGATTTTGTAGTCTCGATCCGCTAGGGCTATGTGATCTAAGTCTACTTGTGGGTAGACCATGGGATTAAAAAATTTCTAGTTTTCCTTTGGAGGCATCTTATGTCCTATGCAAATTAGTTCTTAATCTGCAATGAAGAATGGGATGTAAGAAAAAGGGAGAAAAGAAGGGAAAATGATATAGATTAGCACTGGGGAAGGGAGATAATAGAAGGGGAAGTATGCTTCACTCTGTAGAGCACCGTGAATTCTTCTATTGATCAATTGGAAGATTTCTGCCTTAGTGTTCACTGTAAATTCTCTGCAACTCTTTTTAAAGCCCTGCAATAATTTAATAGAATTCAAAGTAAACTATGCTTTAGTGATGAATTTGGGATTTAAAGGATGGTTAGTTGATCTTTGAGGTGGCGCGGGTCTGTTGGATAACGACCCGACCATTTGTGGCACAACAAATTCTTGGCGGGAGGCGATGTGATTGGGTGAAGTGGATAGGTAGGAGTGGACGTGAGTGTATGTAAGGAATGTTAGGACTCCACTATGTATCATTTTTGCTATATACTTTGACACCATTTTACTTTTATAACCATGATTAAAAAGGATTCCATTATCATTTTCATCTACTTTATCCCAAGGTATATAAAATCCTCTTCTTTATTATATATTTAATCTGTTTTACATATAATTCCATAATACTCTTATATTTTATCATTAATTGAAGTGCATCGTTGCTAACATAAGTCCAAAAGATCGCAGATAAGTTATAAGCGTTGCTAGGAACAAGCGGCCGTTGCTGAAACAGCTGACTCAGTTGCTGAAACAGCCGTCAAGCACGCAAATTCCGTCATGCGTAATTTTCAATTCTGGAAGAACCTTTTGTGGAATGGTAGTAACAGCATGAAGACACGGTTACCTGGATTATCCTGAAGATAGCATTCTTGTTGTCTCTGTTGTAACAATATCTTTTTTTGGAAGAACAGAATAGTCCTGTTTTGAGAAAGAGAACAGATTTGGGATAAGCGTAGATTTGCTCTCATGTAATTGTAAAAGATGTCTCCTCTTTAAAAAGAGGAGACATCATTATTAGTAGAGAGTTCATTTTTGTAAAGCTACAGGAGAACATTGTGTGAGAACTGGAGCTAGTCTCCATCTGTAATGTATCATTTACTTTGACAGATGAATAAATTCTTCTTTTGAGCGCTCTAATTTAATTCTTTCCTCGGGGAATCTTGTGAGAGGGAAAGGGCCCGCCTTCCTCACAAGATTCACCCTTTGGTTCCTGTAATTTGTTTAATTCTTTACGTTGTTTTCACTTTACTTTAATTCTGTTGTTGAACACTAGTTGCACAGTTTAGTAGTACTCTGTTTCTCTAGCGCTGCATGTATTGAACACATTCACTCTCGGAAGTTGAGAAATCCATTTCTATTAATTGTATGAGTGTATGATGCTGGGAAGTAGGTGCTGAAGATTCCTGTATAAAGGAATAGGGTCCTGCTCCCATTAATTGCCTTCCTTTTCCTGCAGTGTGATTAGAAACAAGAGAACAAGTGCTGAAGGTTCCTGTTCATAGGAATAGGGTCTTGGTCTCTTGAAGCTACCTTTCCTACAGTGTGATTAAGTGTCAGGCAGCAGGTGCTGAAGTTCCTAACTAAGGAATAGGGTCCTGTTCCTGCTATGGTTGATTGATTTCTTTTCTTGCAGATTGGTCTTCCTTGTTTGGGTTTTAACTGCAACATAGAAATTATTTCTGCTGTAACTTAAGTGACTTCAGCTTTGATTAAACAGAGTGTGAATAAGTAGATTTGTGAGATTGATAATTGTGTGGCTTTTTTTTACTACAACATTGTTTCTGCTTTTGAGATTGAGCATATCCAGTGCGTGATTATCTTTGAAATAAAAAGACTTCCTCGGGTTGACAATTTATGTGGAGCTTGAATTGTGAAAGCAATTAAAGCGACCAACATTTTGGCGCCGTTTCCGGGGAAGGTAATTATAGATTTCAAAAGCATTAATCTTTTCTTTTTAAATGTGCAGATTGTATGAGAGGACGCGGAAACCAGAAGAAAACTAACCCCACATGTGGCAAAGGCAAAGGAAGGGGAGGAAGAAAAACTTTTATTGACGAGATTGTATCAAAGGCTGAATCATCACAGAGATTAAGTTCTCGAAGATCAAAACTTCAGCACTCCCCTCAATCAGATTACAAAACAGAGGAAGTTGTGGGTCCTGAAAATATAGAAGAACCAGTGATTGAAGAACCAGCAGTCAGTGCTGGAGAGTCAGAAGAAAGTGTTAGTAAATCAGCAGAGCACATTGAGGAAATAATAGAAAGCGTTGGACGACCAGTGGAAAACATTGAAGAGCCAGTAGAAGATCTTGACGATCGAGCAAGTGCAGTAGGAGAGCCAACAATGGAAGGAAACAATGATGATTTCTTTGGTGGAGGACGTGTAGATCCTGAAGGAGAAAGAAGGGATGAAAATTCCCTCTCTACCTTGGGATTTCCTATCAGTGATCTCCCTGCAGGAACAACTCCTATGAAAAACATTCCATTGTCTGCTTTACCTAACTTCCATGGTTTATCCTCTGAAGATCCGGATGAATTTCTTTTTGAATTTGATATATTATGTAGAAGTTATGATTATGTTACGAATGCTCAAAAGTTGAAACTTTTTCCAGCCACCTTAAAAGGAAATGCTTTAAGATGGTTCATGAGCCTTGGAATTCAGGTAATCACAACATGGGAGCAGATGAAACAGAAATTTCTTCTTAAATATCAAGACTACTGCCGGACGAGAGAAAAGAAGGATGAACTATTCAATATGGCACAAAAGCCGGACGAGAATCTGGAGGACTATGTAGAAAGGCTGCAATACAATATACAGAGATCTGATCATCCGAATATAAGTAAGGAAATTCGTAAAACAATATTACTTAGAGGGTTAAGGGATGATTGTTTAGACATGTTAAACATGCTTGGCAAGGGAGATATATCTAAAGAATCATATGATGAGATTGTTGAACTTTGTAAGAGGTGTTCAAGGGGAGCTGCAAGGAACAGAGTAAGTAATAGAGATCCCACCTATTCAAGAGTGTAGAAATCAGCCAGTGGGGGAGCAACAAGAGCTGAAATAGGTAATTTACTTGAAGAATTTAAAACTGAGATGTTAAGTTCTTTTTCTTCACAAATTGACACTTTGCAGGTTAAGAAGAAGCAGGCTGAAGCAGAAGCAACTCTGGCTGTCTTTTTCCCGAAGTGCAGAGACAAACATCCACTAAGGGAATGCCCAATGGATAAAATACCAATTTGTACCCTTTGTGAGAAAGATCATGAAACAAAACAATGTCCATCTCTACCAGGAATAAAGGCAGCATTGCAGCCAACGGAAGAAGAAGCTGAAGCATTTTACCTGCTAACTCAAAGAAGACAATGGCAACCAAAAGGACAAGGTATGTAACCCCCACGCTGATATCGTTTACCACTATGATCCCCCTCTGAAATTCGTTTTTGCTGCAAAATAAACCATTACAATCGCTGACCATTGGACTAGTCGTTGTCTGTTTCCTATGTGCCACGTCCCCGCCTACCTATTCCTTGTTGGTCGCTTTAATTGCTTTCACAATTCAAGCTCCACATAAATTGTCAACCCGAGGAAGTCTTTTTATTTCAAAGATAATCACGCACTGGATATGCTCAATTTCAAAAGCAGAAACAATGTTGTAGTAAAAATCCACACAATTATCAATCTCACAAATCTACTTATTCACACTCTGTTTAATCAAAGCTGAAGTCACTTAAGTTATAGCAGAAATAATTTCTATGTTGCAGTTAAAATCCAAACAAAGGAAGACCAATCTGCAAGAAAAGAAATCAATCAACCATAGCAGGAATAGGACCCTATTCCTTAGTTAGGAACTTCAGCACCTGCTGCCTGACACTTAATCACACTGTAGGAAAGGTAGCTTCAAGAGACCAAGACCCTATTCCTATGAACAGGAACCTTCAGCACTTGTTCTCTTGTTTCTAATCACACTGCAGGAAAAGGAAGGCAATTAATGGGAGCATGACCCTATTCCTTTATACAGGAATCTTCAGCACCTGCTTCCCAGCATCATACACTCATACAATTAATAGAAATGGATTTCTCAACTTCCGAGAGTGAATGTGTTCAATACATGCAGCGCTAGAGAAACAGAGTACTACTAAACTGTGCAACTAGTGTTCAACAACAGAATTAAAGTAAAGTGCAAACAATGTAAAGAATTAAACAAATTACAGGAACCAAAGGGTGAATCTTGTGAGGAAGGCGGGCCCTTTCCCTCTCACAAGATTCCCCGGGGAAAGAATTAAATTAGAGCGCTCAAAAGAAGAATTTATTCATCTGTCAAAGTAAATGATACATTACAGATGGAGACTAGCTCTAGTTCTCACACAATGTTCTCCTGTAGCTTTACAAAAATGAACTCTCTACTAATGATGATGTCTCCTCTTTTTAAAGAGGAGACATCTTTTACAATTACATGAGAGCAAATCTACGCTTATCCCAAATCTGTTCTCTTTCTCAAAACAGGACTATTCTGTTCTTCCAAAAAAAGATATTGTTACAACAGAGACAACAAGAATGCTATCTTCAGGATAATCCAGGTAACCGTGTCTTCATGCTGTTACTACTATTCCACAAAAGGTTCTTCCAGAATCGCAAATTACGCATGACGGAATTTTCGTGCTTGACGGCTGTTTCAGCAACTGAGTCAGCTGTTTCAGCAACGGCCGCTTGTTCCTAGCAACGCTTATAACTTATCTGCGATCTTTTGGACTTATGTTAGCAACGATGCACTTCAATTAATGATAAAATATAAGAGTATTATGGAATTATATGTAAAACAGATTAAACATATAATAAAGAAGAGGATTTTATATACCTTGGGATAAAGTAGATGAAAATGATAATGGAATCCTTTTTAATCATGGTTATAAAAGTAAAATGGTGTCAAAGTATATAGTAAAAATGATACATAGTGGAGTCCTAACATCCCCCCCAGCTGAAAATGTTGCATGTCCTCAGGCAACCCCTAGTCTGAGTCAGAGTCTGAGTACTGGTACTGTGCATGAAAATTACTCAAGCAGTAGCTGGAGAAGGTGGCATCTGTAGGAGCTCAGAATCCTCTATTGTTCTGCAAGTGCTGCCATGCTAAAGCTTCATCCCTGCCAGCCAATTGGTAATGACACTGATATTTCTCTGAAGGCAGCCATAAAATTGGAAAATGAAAATGATACCCGATCCAGTTTACTCCACAATGTCGAATGCATCCAATGTAATTAGGAACCCTGGAAAGTGCAGCTTGAAGATTGTCAGGGTTAAAAGGGTGATAATCCTGTCTTTCTTTACATGAGGGTCTAATAACACCAATAATAGCATGTTGAAAGACCATTGATCCCAGTATTGTGATTACGTAACTAACATAAGCTGTTACCTATTCTAACAAAGGTTGTACATATTCCATAAGGTTGAATACACTGTAACCACTTGCATGATACTATAAGCTCTCATTACACTAGTTAACACAGGGAATAGAACACAGATCATTGTGTTTACATTTTCTGATTTACATATTCATATCATTATGTGGCAGTGCATGGCTCCTCAAAGGGGCAGATTTTTCATGATGCTCCATGAGAAAAGTTGGGCCAAACCATATGATGGAGAAAACCATATTTTACATGGCCTTGGGAAAATGTTTTTCCATTCTACACATGTTCAGCTAATTCATATGGTTAGCATTTTACTTCAAAACATTTTTCCTTGTACATTTCGGAAGCAGCAGTGTGCAAAACTGCGTTATGCGCTCTTGAGAGACTGTTGGTACTTTCTGGAAACATATGAAACTATCAGTACTTCCTCTATTTTGGTGATGAGCATGTTTCTATTTTCTGATATTGTCCATATTATCGTTGGGAGCATGATTGGTGAAATGACACATGAGTTGAATGTGTCTTTGGGGGGAGATGATTCCCATAGTTTATGCATTGCATGTTCTACTGGGAACATGAGGAGAGACATGGCCACTACAACTACCTATTTTCCTTATTTTGAGGTGGGCCATGAGTTTGATGATGATATCCATCCATTGTATGTATATGGGCATGTGTTTGATTCTGTGTTGCTGATTCACTCATCTATTTACTATTCAATAGTAGAGGTGATATTTTCTGTACAATGCTTGCCATGTTATTTTCTGCAGCTGCTGTGGATGAGGTTACGTTGTAACCCTATGAGACAGTGTTTTTACCTTGTTGCACGTGGTATAAACTATAACAAACATGTCATTGGGGTATTCTATGATGATCATGTCCTACTCATCATGGATAGAATGTCTTGGGCCAGCCGGATTACCATTGATGGAGGAGAGATCCTTGGAGGGTTTCTCTTCATTTTTCCACTTAAGGGAAATATATTTGTAGCCCATGATCAGTAAACACTCTACACTTATCACAAGTGGAGAGGAGGACATCATGAGGCAAGCTATGAGGCTTGCCATATTCATATTTGCAGCCCATCTTCATGTCCGCAGCTCGAGGTGGAGGGAGATTTCTATGAGTTGCCATGTTGGGAGGCAGCTCATGTTGTATGGATGATTTCTTGGGGATGGGAGATTCATATGGGGATGATGATTCCCATTATATATCAGATCTCATTCCACAAGGAGGCCCTTAGACAACCCATTGCTTCCTTCATGGATGTTTGTTTCTACATGACAGCTATTTTGGGATGTTCATGAAAAGCTGGATTGCATATGTTGGAGGGACAACTTGGACACTTTATTGATGATATGGCATCCATTTTTCAGGGAGTCCATCATGTATGGATGCTACAGGGATATTAAGGGAAAATTTATCAGTCTATCCTTGCACTTTCTTGAGGACAAGCAATCTTTGAGAGGGGAGGACTGTGATATTCCAAATTTTGTGGAATATTAATTTTTTCCATTTTCACATAGGAGATCAATAAAATGGGTAGGTGACCCATTAATTTAATGAATAAAGAATTAAAATCCTATTAGAATGAAGAGGAATCACTTATAGAGCTATATTTCACACCTCCATGTGTGAAAAGGGGCTTTTGCAAGAAGGCTAGGTCAAGTTTGACCAAGTCAAACTGCGCAGTAGCATGAGGTGGAGAGCACATTGTGGGCTAGCGCAGTGGGATAAGGAGGGAAGATTCTAGGGGAAGGAAACCCTAATGAGTGGGGTCCATTGAGAGGGAGCTCAAATTGTTTAAAACGAGGGCAAGGTAGCCGTTGGAGATCATCTTGAGAATTATTCATCTTTGGTCTGGTTGACATGCAACAACATCTTGCTAGTTAGTAAGAATTGTCGAGGGAATTCCTGTTTATGATTTCCTCTCCTTATTAAGTAGCTCTTGGAGGATTTCACTCCATTCCCCATGTTCAGACATTGAGGTCAAGCATTATCCTTCATCATCAGCGCAATTTCAGCTGGAGATTGTGCAGTGTTGCTGGGTGTTTCTAGGGAGGTTTTCTACAACACCATCCTTGGCTTGTTTTTCAAAGGAGGGAGCTTCCATCCCTTTGGGAGATTAGAAAGGTGGTTCATGAGCTTATTCCACCATCTTTGGCACCAGGCCAACCACTTTCCATCATATGCAGCGCAGTCCCTCTCTTAGATAGTGTTATTCTGGGAGAGCATTTGCTGTGAGGGATTAGCAGACCTTTGGAGGGTGAGATCTTAGGTGAAAGAATAAATATTTCACTTTAGATTTCCCATTGGAGGAGACCATTTCAGATTGCAGATCATATTCAGCCATCTCCTCCTATTTTTTTAATGAGTTGCTGCTACCCAGCAACTTCGGCATTATTGTATTTTCATATTTTGTACATGTATTGTAGCCAATCCTCTTAAGGATTGTTGTATGAGTGTTTTCAGGGGTTTAGATCTTGATCCCCCTCATTTCTTGAGCTATTAGTGTCATATCATTATATTTACATTTTATATGATGTAGTCTCTCCATATGACTGCGCAGTTTTAGCCATGGCTCTCTCTATGTAGCAGTGTGCCTTCATTTTCATGTACAAGACTCATTGAGGCTTTCATTGCCTAATATAATAGATTTAATCCTCAATAATTGTACTCTTTGCTGCTACAATACACATTTATTGGCTATTTGTATCTCTGTATATGTAGGCTCATGAAAATAACGCAGTGAATCCATTGTATGCTCATACATTGTTGCAGCCCCACTCCTTGGGAAATTTCTGGAGGAGGAATATTTCAAGCTCTATAGACAGAGTCTGCAGATGGCCAGGTAGCCTCTGGATCTCATCCTTATTTTTAAGGTGACATATCCAGTAAATTCCCCTGCAGTCAATCTCTGGAATAGAATCTTGATATTCTTGAAAAAGGGATATTACAATGATCAAGGTTTTGAACAGCCTATATATTTTTTCAGTAAGACTCTTAGAGATGCAACTCTAAAATATAACATAATGGAAAAACAAGCCTTAGCCTTGGTTAAGGCCATAAAATATTTCAGAGTTTACATTCTCTATTCCCACATAATTGCCTATGTCCCTAATTTTGTAGTTAAAGACATTCTTACTCAGGATGGCCCTGATGGAAGAAGAGGTAAGTGGAATGCCACTATCCTAGAAAATGACATAGAAATCAAACCAACAAAACTCATTAAAGGACAAGGATTAGCCAAATTAATGGTTGAATCCAACTGCAATGCATTAGATATAAATTTTATTGCTCATATTGATGACTAGGAAGAGATGGCGGCTCCAATGATCAGTGAAGCCTTTCTAGATTCACCTTGGTACTTAGATATTATCTTTGTACTTACAAACTTACAAGCTCCTCCTAGATTATCAAGGAAAAAAGACAGATTTCTTAAACTTAAAGCAATGAGATTTTGTATTTTAGATAATGTACTTTTTTGGAAAGAACATAGTGGGATATTACTAAATTATTTACTGAAAGAAGAAGCTGACAAAATTCATGAATAATTTCATGCAGGTGACTGTGGAGGGAATTTATATTGGAAAAGTACTGCAGATAAGATCTTGAGAGCTGGTTTCTACTGGCCTACCTTATTTGTTGATGTTAAGAAATTTGTTACTTCATGTCATAAATGTCAAATTTTTGAAGGAAAAAAGAAATTGTTACCTTTACCCTTAAAACCAATTTCAACTGAGATGCCATTTCAACAATGGGGTTTAGAATTCATTGGAGAAATTCACCCCCCATCCTTTGGTCAACATAAGTGGATTTTGACTGCCACGGATTACTTTACTAAGTGGATTGAAGCCATTCCTACTAGACAATCCACTGACACAGTCATTATCTCTTTCATAGAAAACAACCTTTTATCTAGATTTGGATACCCTCAGAAAATAATTACTGATAATACAACAGCGTTTAAATCTAAGAAAATGATTGCCTTCTGCCACAAGTACCATATTACCCTAGGCCACTCTACTGCTTATTACCCTTAGGGTAATGGCTTAGCTGAATCTTCAAAAAAAAACTTGTAAATATCATTAAAAAATTACTTGAAGATAACAAAAATACGTGGAATAAAAAGTTAGTCTATGCCTTATGGGCAGATAGGCTTACTACCAAAAAGTAAATTGGCACTTCCCCTTATCAATTTTTTTATGGGATAGATGCAGTTTTCCCATCATCCTTAGGTGTTCCAATAATGAAAATCATTCAAGAATCACAAGTGGAAATCAATGATATAGAAAGGAGGATAAATCAAACTATTCATCTACAACAAACAAGGGAAGAAGTCTATGAGAAATCCCAAGTCATTCATGATAAAATTAAGAAATTTTTTGATAAAAGAAGTAAAGAAGATGACTTCAACATTGGAGATCAAGTGTTAAAGTGGGATTCTAGGAGAGAGGACAAAGGTAAGCATGGAAAGTTTGACTTTCTATGGAAAGGACCTTATGTAATTTATGGATATAGGGGTAATAATTCTTTCTTCATCAAATATTTGGATGGAAAAAATATTCAAGAAGGACCAGTTAATGGTAGAATGCTCAAACACTACTATTCTTTTGAGTTAACCAATAGTTAGTCCCAGTTACTTTTTACATCACTGTAAATATCCATTGAAGTTCTAGATTGGATTGGATATTTTCTTTCCAAAGTTGAAGCCCGGAGAGAAGGCCCTAAGCCTTGAAGAGAAAAATATCATAAATATGATTTTTTGCAGAAAACAAAAGACAATTGCTGGATCATCGTGGTCAAAATTGAAGGCTACCAGTCTTAGAGTTCTTGACATTTCACGAGGAAATGCCATCCCCATGTGAAGCCGTTGTTAGGGTCCTATAAATATAGGATTCATAATTTTGAATTGACTTTTGATAGTCTTGTAAAATATGTACATACCTTGCATTCTGCAAGTTGTTTTCCCATATTTTGAAAAAAAAAAATCAAAAAAATCAAAAAGAGAGTAAAAAAGTCCTAAAAGAAAGATCAAAGGACTTAAAAAATATAGACCCCAAAAGAAAAATATGAAAATAAAACATGAAAGTGTGCAAGTCCAAATGCCACTACTTTTTACTTTTGCAAATGATTATGGCAGAGCGTCAATAAAAGCCATAATCCATGATGAGTTAAACTGTTTAAACTTGACTTGTCATTTTTTCAATTTCCATGTTTTAGATAGTGAATAAAGTTTTGTCAGACAGTTTAATCCTAAAAAATTAGTAGATAGGTAGAGAGTAATGAGGAGCTCATCAGTTTAATCTGAGCCCTCGGATGAAATAAGGTAGAATTAGATAGTTTTATGCTTTCAAAAGAATAAAATGTTTCAAGGTAGCAAGCTTAAATACACCTGCTAAAAAGAAGTGGGAAAAAGCATGTAATATTCATCAGCGGGAAAAAATCACTAATTTCCCTTCCCCTATAAGTATTCAGTATTCTATACTTCTAGTCAAAGAGGCTCAGATCATTTCTCTGACTTTTTTTGGGACCGGACCCAAGGCTCGATGACTGGATAGTGGAAAATGTTGAATTCTTATGATAAAATCCCCTTTACCATTATTTATCCCTCATTCATACATTTAAGTCATCTTCATAAGTAAAGAAACCTTCTTACTTAATGAAACTTAAAATCCCATGTAATTAACTTCATTCATAAAAAATACAAAAACCCTAAAACAAAAAACACTTTATCTTAAGTAAATTGGTGAAATGATGAAATAATAAGCTACGCTTTTATTTATTCAATCTACTTGGTCATTTACTGTATTTTTGTGTATTCCATCTCCCGTTGTCATATTAACTTGTAACTTATGCTATTAATTCCCTAAAAAATACCTTATCCTATCTATATAATTCCTTTTATATCTAAATAGCCCCTAAAACCCATTATTATAAAGTTTTTAGACCAAAGTTAATATCCACATGCTAAATTAAAAACCCAAATAATACCCCCTTTGGTCAAAAACTAACTTTAATTAAATACCCTACTCCCTATGGTTATTAGACTCTTCAACAAGTCTAAAAACTGTATAATAAAATAAATATTCAAATGTGGCTTTCCACACATATCCTATGTATTTTGTAATAAAATACATATACCCCGCTCATAGCATTTTTAGCCTAGGTATGAAAAATGTTTTATCACTTTATAAAGTTGAAAAAGTTGGAAACTCCTGCATATGCAAAAAATCCACCTCTTTGCAAGCAAAGTCACCATTTTAACCTAAGGCTAAGGTTAAAACATCACAAAACTCAAGCCTTACCCTTTTCATATTTATCCCTGTTATATAAAGCCCCACGCCTTATTTAAAGTTAACCAATTATAAATAACTACTTCCACGCTAACAACCATATAACCACCTCCCGTGCGCCTGCGCATATATATATATATATATATATATATATATATATATATATATATATATATATATATATATATATATATATATATATATATGAATGTATATATATATATATATATATATATATAGATATATATAGATATATATATATATACACCATTATTTAACCCTTTTTAACCATATATGTAAATCCTGACTTTACATATATGAAACCTTTGATAAACCCCGCTTATACATTCAAACCCTGGTCACACCATCTTTTTGGCTGCATCTTCCAAGCAAATTGTGATCGTTCACTCCTGTTTATCAGATCCAACGGCACAAAAACGATATTGTGTTCACAAAGTAATCATTCGCCTGAAGCCCAAATGGACGCGAAATGGGTTGTTTCACTATTTCCACCTCCTATGACGTGGCATCCTCTCATAGGATCACGTTCGTTTGAGAAAAAACCACTTACCACCTGAACCCAATGTGAAAACTACTTCCGGTTTCACATTTTAAAAATAAAAACTACTCACACCATTTGATAAGACCCGCAGTTAATGCATTAGATGGTGATTCATATCAAAGGTTAAAACATTTGATATAACACTTTGATGCTTTATTTGTGCATTCAAAATTTTAAAAGCTCTGATAGACTGTGTAATAACTTTTTGCCCCAATTTGTCAGCTTATACCCAAAATTCACGAATTCAACCGTCAAAGGTTGACATGGAGCAGTTCCCTGATCTAGTAATTCAGCCCAAACTTCAAATTCAACCGCGATTTCCTCAAGAACCCTTCAAGCAACCAAATACTTGCATTCAAAGGTATTTCTCGACAATTAAGACCTGCAATTTCAAGTTTAGACCATAAATGATTAAACTAGGCCTAGAAAGTTCTATATCCAAAAAAACCACTTTTTAAGCCAATTTCCTCAATTTGTGAACTCTCAAGATCAATTTCACATATAAAAAAGGGTTTAAAGCCTTCAGATATCCTAAAAACCCCTCTTTGTAGTCAATCTATTCAGGAAACCCCTGTTTTATGTCTTATTCCAGTTTAGATCCTCTGACAAAGGAAATTCACTCCTGCAAACAATTTAAGCTTGCAGTAGTTAGTCCAAAATGACCAAAAAGCAGATCACAGTTAAACCTAGAGGTTCTAAACCAACCAAGCCTGGAGGATCCAAACCTCCTAAACCTGTAACACCTAAAGCTATTAAATCTACTCCAGCCCTCACTACTAAATCCATTGTATCAGTAAATCCCCTCCAGCCACCTGTAGCTGCTGAAGAAACCCTTCCATTGACTGATATGGACTATAAGATTAGTAATCCAATGGTAGAATTGAACCTTTTAGAAATACATAATTTGTGCTATGATAAATACTTGGACAAGGATGAAATGCCTATTTGGGAGACTCAGTTGCCCAAATATGTAGTTCCATTGACCCACCCTAGACAAGACCTTGGTAGACTATGTCAAAAACATTATGAGCTAGACCAAAGGGCTATTGTTAATGTTGACAGAGAGATCCTTTTTACCATTACAGCAGATTCAATAAATCAAAGGCTATAATTACAGTCAAATCCTCAATCAGCCCCCTTATCTATAGAATTTTTGACCCAGTTGTACTTAGGCCTGAATTTCCCAAAGAATTTTATGATATTTCAAGACCTTTTGCCTTCCCATGTTGACATTCCCAAGTTGAACCCTCTTTATTCCACTGCCAAATTTCCTGAAGGGTCTAGGCATATTATTTCAATGCTATATTTTATACTCGGATACTTTACAAATGGATTCACTGATGAATCCATTCTTGCCTTTCTATCCACCTCATCTTCAGGAAAACCTCCAGCACTCATTTTTATTATGCCACATTCATAGCAAACAGTATTCATCATCAGCTGACCAAACTACCGACTGAAGGGGTTTTCAGATACTCTTCCTACTTGTTTCACTTATTTTTATTCTTCCAAGCTGATAATTTTCCAATTGCATTGCAAAAGATGGACTTAGAGGGAAAGCCTATGTCCATTGTCTTTTGGAATTCCTCGCTTAGGAAAGAGAATAGTGAGTTCACTTATACAGATTTTTCAGACCTTTTCCTCCATCCAGCCATGAGAATTTTGTACAAAGTAGAGCAGCCCAGGGTCAATGAAGAAATTAAAAGGATCTTGCAATTATCAGAACAGAATAAAATGGGAGACAGGTTTGTTTATGAAAAGAAAACAGAGACAAGAATTTTTGGATCCAACTTATTACCTTATAAGTTGCCAAAATACAGGAACATGAGAATTTTTGCATTGGAATATTTAAGACAGATTCTCAATTCTGACTCTATCAACTTCTTAGCTGCCAGGAAAAAGACTCAATTCAAGCTGAAGAATCAAGTTGGTCCTTTCATCATAAATAACAGAGAGGTAGAAAAAGAAATCTCAAAGAGACTAGTAGAGTTCAAATTTCAAGAAAGTTTTCCATGGAACTATGATCATCAAGGGATCCTGAGCAATTTAAGGGTAAAATGTAAACTTACACCCTTCATACATGAGCCCAAGCCAGATATTGAGAATTTTTCCAATCAAGAAGAATGGGTGAAGAACACACTAATAGATACAGTCACTAATACAGAGACAATTGGAAAAATGGTTACAACACAAGACCTGGAAGTTGTAAAGCAGCCAGAGACTTCAGTCAAAAGAGGCAGGGAAGAAGGAGCATTCACAACAGAAACAACTTCAGAGACAAAATTCAAATGGATTTATAATAAAAGGCTTAAATCCAGTTCAATTGGGAAAGAAAAGATAATTGACATTGAAGATACCAATGAGCCAGAGGTAAATAATGATGAAGCTATAGGGATAATCTATGAAACTCTTGTAGAGATTGATAAAGAGAAAACAACAGATAAAAATGATACTCAAATGATTGAAAAGCCACATAATATGGAGGCCTCTACCTCATAGACAGCTAAGGAAAAATACTTAGATATCAAGGAAAAATATAAGCAGATAAAGAAGAATAATGAGGAAATTAAATCAAATATATATTCTCAATTCCTCAAGAAAAAACCTGGGAATCAAAATAGGCTATTGACAACCTTTGATTATTCTAGAAATAAAATAATTATGTCATTTTTGCAACCAACTACTTCAACACCAAAGACAGTGGCAAATTATAGAAAGGTGGAATTTGAAGTAGACACTGAAAATGTTCATGAGCTAGACCAAATTTAATTTCATTGACATAGCTCTGAAATGTTGTATTCAACTGTGGTGACAAAGGAAATGAGTGCTACCAAGTTGCAGAATACTATTCTTAACATGCAGGATCAAATGAAGCTAGACAAGGGATTTTTGTATGCAAAGGAGCTAATGATTAAAGCCTTAGAAGATTTAATTTTATAGGTGGGATATGATCCCTCAAATTTTCAAGCAGAAAAATTGTTGATTAAGAAAAAGAATGATGATATTGCAGCTCTAAGGAAATAGCTTAAGCTTCCTCAAAGCAAGCATCCACAGACCAAAGAAATCCTTCAATAGAAAAGTGAAAAAAAAGAGATGATGAAGCTCATCCTCAAATTAACTGCTCAGATCAAAGAGATGGGATCCCAAATGGACCAAGTTGTCCAAGAGAAGGAAACTGTGAAAGAAACTGACACTCCTATCATTCCTTCAGTTATACCAGTGATTACCACAACAGTGGCTTCCACATTAGGAGAAAAACTAGCACCAAAGGAACCACTGACAACTGCAGTGCCAGTGAGTTCAACTACTACTTCAAACACAGATTATTCTATAACACAGGTTCAACAAACAGATGGATCCGATCAGATTGTAAAGGATATGGAGGAATTGTCTTTGAAAAATAATGAAATCAACAGTCTAAAGAAGATGATTTCCTACCTTGAGGAGGCCATAGCACAACAAGAAGGTTTCCACCTACACCTTCTATCTTTCCATGAAGTGCACCATTCCGGTTTGCATACTTGGGAGGGGGCAATAGAGGATAGATTTGTTGCAGGATATCATGAGCAGTGGTGGAGATTGTTGATGACGAGGCCACAGAAGAAAAGGGGGAGAAATTTTGGTCTCTCTATGTAGTTGCTTGAGGACAAGCAACATGTGGGAGGGGAGGACTATAATGTTCCCAAATTTTAGCCTCAAGCTAAAATGAACATTATAGTTTGCATATTTTCATTTTGTTGAATAAAATGGGTAAGGAGACCTCGTAACCCCCTAAGATGGATAAATAACACTCCTTATGTGAAAGGAGGGTGAATAAGCAGCTGAATTAAGCACCTAAGGGTGTTAACATGATCAGGATCACTTTGATTTAGTCATCTTTGACTAAGTCAACAACACTGTCCAAGAGAAGGAATCTCCGTGACAAGGTAGTGCAGTTTTAGAGGAGGCTCCACTTGCATGAGCTAGGTGGCAAGTGTGAATGGGACCCATGGTGAGAGGATTTCATTTTCTTTATAAGGAGGAGATGGCAGCCCATTTTCCATTATGCATTATCTTGTTATTTTCGTTGGGTCTGCTAAGACTTGCATCCCCGGGTTGTTTAGCAGGGTTGTAGTGTTCTTGAGAACAAGGGTGTTCCCGGTCAGGAATCCCTACCTCATCCTCAAGGAAGGAGAGGGTTTGAGCTACATTTCCTCATTCCAGCATTTGGCCAAGCTTACCCCTTCAGCTACAGCATTATTCTGTTGGGCAGAAAACATTGTGTTGCTGGGTGCATCAACAGAGGAACTCATAGAGTCATTCTTTGGCTTGTTCTTCGGTGGAGATCTTGCATATTCTTTGGAGGATCAATAGAGGAGACTCCCGAGCATCATTTTAGATCTTTGGAACTAGGAAAATCATTCACCATCTCTCACAACGCAGTCTAGGGCTGGAATTGCGTTATTTTATGCAGGCAGTTGCTGGGAGGATCATTTGAGCTCATCGGGAGGAGTGTTTTTGAGTAAAAGGGATCAACCCTTTTCTTGAGAACATTGTCAAAGGAGGGCATGAGTATTTTAGATTTTCTATAGCCTCATTCTCATTTTTTATCTAGTTGCAGTGACAAGTTATTTGTCACATTTGCACTTTCTCCAGCATTTCTAGCAATCTCTCCTAGATTGGTTAGAAATCTTGTATTAGAGCCCATTCTTCTATTCTTGGGCATTTCTTTGTATGTATCAGCCATATTTCATGTATTTACCTCTACAGCAGCAGCTACTCTCCTAGAGACAATGCAGTCACTGCCTTCCAGCATTTTGTGCAGTTGCTGCATCTCTTGTATTTCATATGTTAACCTTTGGAGATTGATTCCCATTGCATGAGGGATTTATTCCTCATGATATTTCTGTATATTGTTGATGATATGTTAATGAAAATTATGCTGTAATATATTTCATCTTATCACATATTTATATTTGCAGAGTTTATGATTGTGTTCATGTATTTTTGTAAGCTCTCTGTTTGAGCAGTTTTCTAAGGCACCTAGTTTGGGGAGATCTGAATAACCTATCTAAGGTCATTTCTTTGGGCTAAAATTATGGAAGAGAAGTGTCTAATGAGTTAAAAAGGGGATCCAAGTCCCCTTTTAGCTTATTTTTGCACTGCCTTCCTTATACAACATCCTTGAGGACCACATTGTAGAAAATCCAAAAAGAGGAATATTACAGATGGCCATGCCCTCCAACCCATTGGCCTGTTCCGCAATTGTCCTATTACTCTTGCGGGCAAGACTATTTGCATTGACGTAGAATTCATTGATGCCCCCTTATATTACAACATTCTATTGGGTCGTAGCTACACCTATGCGATGTCTGTTTTCCCATCTGCGATTCACCACAAGATGTCAGTTCCCCATAATGGAAAGATAGTCACCATTGACTAGTTGAAAATTACGAACTGAAGTCTCAGACCTCCCCTGAGTCCATCATCTCTTCAGTGTCCAATAAGAAAACCATTGGTCCATTGACCAGTGTCTCACCCGGAGTCTACAAAGACTCCTCTTTGCTTGGTACATTCCCTGGTCTTCCTCCTCCTGTCTTTGATCCCAGATCATCAAATTTTTTCATGATGTAATCATCTCAGTCTAAACTCAAGTGACCCGCTTCAGCTAGTTAGTAGCCTTGTCCTCTGCAGCCTACTCCTAGCCCTTTGATTCAGCCTTTTGTACCCCCTCCTCCTGGCCCTTCACCTACAGTTGGTTTCCATGAGCCTCTCTACCCTCGTGGAACGGTTCCTCTAGGCCTTAACCATCTCAAAGCCATCCTACCTGGCCATCACCCCTCTGATCAGATACCATTCCTAGCTCCCCCTCCTAGAGTGTTCTCGATACATATCATGGCTATGCTATCTCTTCTTAACATGACCCTGGGGATTCCCATCTGGTACCTCGATCCCCCAGCTGCTACCCTGATCGGTCAAACCAAACCTTATCTTGCTTTGATACATGTTCAACCAATCCCTATGACCTCTCCCGCTGCTACTGTGCCTCAACCACCTCAACAGTAACTTCCTCCTATTGCGACAGCTTTGGGTACAAAGGTAAAATCTCGTAAGAGGGCATCAAAAGACAAGGTTTCCCCGACTGACCCTGCTTCTCCTTCGCCTCCAAAGCCTTGTGATTTGTGTGATGTTATTGGTCATGCCACCCATACCTGTCCTGAGTTGCCCTGGATCAAGCCCATGGTTAATGTTGCGTTCCTTGAGTCTATGGTCCCTGAAGCCTTTGTTTCTTCCTCGACTGCAACCAAGAACCCTAAGACTATTCACACCAACCAACCTTGTGCTTTGTATGATCTCCATGGCCATTATTCCCACCATTGTCCCCGCCTTACGCATTACCGTGCCTCTTTAGAGGTAGTTCGGGAGTACGAGGTTCAACAGAACCAATCTGCCTCTCTTGTCCTTACGCAGTCTGTTGCAGGCCAGCTTGAGGATTTACCCACTCCCATTGACATTCCCCCTCCTAATGTCGAGATGGCGGAGCATGCGGCCAACACCCTCTACCTATCATCATCCATGAGACCCTCGGTGGAAGCTCCCTCTGAGACTTCCCCTTCTGTTTCACTTGACCTCCCTCCAACGATCACCCTGGGTTCAACATTAGTGGATCCCTTGTCTGCTTGTTCTTCTGTCATCCCTCGTGATGATGCGCATGTGAACCTTTCTTCTCATGATGATGAGTCAGGTAGCTTCGCCACGTCAGGTGGTCTTTCTTCCACCAGTCACCCCATGCTCTACTACAGTGGTGACATTATGGTAGCAGTCACCACCCTTGACTTTATCTATCCCCCCTTACATCGAACCCATGCATTCAAACCACATACACCTTGTGGCCATTACATTGACACCCAATGTTTGGGTAAGGGGACACCCATATTTGAGAGACCAAGAGAAGCAATTCTACATAACTCTCCTAGTGTATCTGGTTGTGTCAACTCTAGTACCCTTATTCTTGCCCATTTAGAAGAACCTCTAGAGTCCCATATCACTTCAGATCACTCTAGGGATGATGCCTCTCATCATTCCTTCATCTTACATCAACGACCCAGTCCCCTAGACATTGTTGTTGACCAACTATGGATTTTCTAAGAGAGCACCAATTCATTATCTCCAAATCCACTCTTTGGGATAGTGACACCATGTATGCCAACCCAGAAACTTAGTCTATTTGCTTCATATATGCAGTACCAAAAGAGATTGGTAATCCTCCATTCCCTTTCTCGAACTCCATAACCATAACAAAAACAAATGGCGCACCACATCATAAAAATGTGTTTAGATTCCCATTTTTCTAAATACATTTTGGCATGACCACAACATGCTTGGGGGAACCTATGCCCCTCAACCATAAAAAGCCCAGATCTCAGCCAAAAACAGCACTGAAATCCCCTCTCTTACAGGTCGCACTTTTCAGGTCATTTCCTGGGACAGGTCATAGTTTTCTGCCTAGTACCTGCTACCCAAGTCATAGAACAGACCCCAAACAGTGCGACCTGGCCTGTTCATGAGCTCTAGGTGCCTAAAATGAAATTTTGATCCCCTTAATTGAAAGAGTATGGTTAGGCCTCTTACCTACAACTGACGGATCTCGATTCCAACAGTCAGTTTCTCTGCTACACTCGTTGCAAGATTTAAGGCCTTCTCTTCTCTCTACATTCACCACAGATACACTTGCAAATGAGTGAATTTGGAGGGAAGACTCCTTATTAAAAGAGAAACCCCAGATTTTTATTTTTCCTACTACGGCCAAACCATAGCTCAGTTTGACAAACCGTGTGTACCGTTGGAAAGCTCTCACTGAGCTCTCAAATGGGTATCTGTTAGTTTTTTGTGATTTGATACTTCACCGGGACACAATTTGTCCATGAAGGGTCACTTCACCAATCCTCAAAATTGAATTTCTTCACTTGCAACACTTGTACTTGGGGCACCACTTTTCCTCCATACTTGTCCATGCTCATGTCGATTTTCGTCGTGAGTAACCATCTTGTACTCATGTTTTTATGGTCCCTATTGGACATTTTCTGTGTGGCAGCATCATCGAGTCACCCTTGTTTAGAGCATCCAAGTTGAGTCATCATCGCATTCATGGAGTCTATCCCGAGTCCCATTGTATCCAGCTATAGTCCTCCATCCTTCATTGCTTGATTCCTCTCTCATGTCACACATTATGGCCTTTAGTCCTACTGTCCCCTATCCCTTATGATATTGTGTTAGTCGCTGCTAGGTCATACATGCCATTTATGCTCTATCAAGGGAAATCGTCCTCTACTACTCAGTACCCCCATTTCATCATCATCCCTGGTGTCATTTTGTTAGTTGCTCTACTATTTTCTCTCATGCTTTAGTTTAGGATCCCTTATTGCCTCACCTATGGTGGACCTCCTTCTGTCGACATCAGATCATTCATTCTAGAAGACAGATCCAGAGGGTAGTGTACCTTGGTTCTAGGTTCCACTCTTGTCTAGTGCCTCGGATCAAGCAAAAGGGACCCCTTATTTCCCTTTGACTTGACTGTTTCTCAGCTCTAGCTCCTTACAGCATGATCAAGATCTATATACTTGATGGTTCAGTGATGCAACAGATGATACCGGTGATTACCAGGTGTGTGTGAGATGTTTTCAGACCTCATGAGGGGGTGGCCGTTCAAGTAGCCCCCCATATGCCCGGATGACCTCTTCATCACAACCTTTGATTCAGCTCCATAGATTTGATGATTTCGGCCTTAGCCGCTTGCAATGCCTTTTATTTTGCATGTATCAGTCAAATTTTCAGAGCCCTTTCATGTTTACAGGGGCATATTGGTTTTATTTATATCTCATGTACTCAAATATTATTGTATAAGTCCTAGTTGTTATCCCATGCATAATATGTATGTGGGATTCATTATCATGATTTTATCTGGCTCATGTTTATGCTAGCATGTGCTATATAGTTCAATCCCTTGTTTACTAGATGCATTATTCTTTGTACTTTGTCTCGGCGGGCATAGGTATGCCTCCCCTGTTGCCTATAGCACAAGTACTCACTCATCAAAGAGACTTGTCGCACCTGTAAGTCTCGCCTCGTCAGGGTCAATTCCTCTAGAGCTTTGGTCTACCTTATATTTCTCTCTCTCTCTTTGACTTCCCCTTCGGTGTCTAGTGATTGAGTTCTTAAAACGTACTTCGATCATACGATTAGCTCCTAATGCTTACATGCTGGGGGGCAATCTGTTACTCCATTTTTTGGTCATCTAACCTGTTACTATTAGATGGACCTAAGTACACCATGTAAGACCAATTATACCCTTGGTAAAATTTCTTTCACTATAAAAAATAACTTAGTAAACCTCATTTATTAAGTTGTTTATGGTCTAAACAAGAAACCCCATGAGGAAATATGAAATAAATCCACATTTGTTTGATTTTCCGTAACGAATAATTAGTTAAATATAAATTTAATTAATATTCCTGGTCATATTTAACCCAAAACAGGAAAATTAATTAGATAAATAATTATTTATCTTATTATTTTCTAGGAATAATTATTTAAACCTTATTTAAATAATATTCCTTGTTAAATGTGACTAAACCACTTATAAATAATTAAATAAATCATTATTTATTTTATTATTACTCAACAACATCCTTAAAATAATAAATAAATCATTTATTTATTTATTATTTACAAATAAAGGGATTTGACCCAAGTCAAATTCTTTTTCCCTCTAACAAATATAATAAAATATTCCATAAAAGTTGGATCTTGATTTGGCTAATAATATCTTAATTATGCGCCAATATCTAGACTAACTCAATATTTTGTTATAAAGAGAAGGGTTTTCCATTCATTCACTACCATTTTTTGCCTAAATATCACTCTGGATCTATACTTTTAGTCTGACTTTGATCCACCATCATTGTCATATTTTGCTACCATTTTTCTTGTGAGCTCCCTTTGAGTTCCATTTTTTGTCTGGGTTTTCTACACCATCAAGAGAGAGGTATTTTAGATCTGAAGTGCTGAGGACTTACAAGAACCCATCCCATTGAGGAGGACTGGTAACATCCTTCTATGTTCTCCTCCCAGGTGCCATAAATACAAAATTCTTTAAACATATTCTTGTCTTTTCTATTGGAGGCAAGAAGAAACTCTTGCTCTTATTTACTGCTTAATGTCTTTTAATGCATAGATCTAGATTTTGCAGCATTTATCTTGGTAAACTAATTTCAAATCTAAAGATATTGGCAACCATCTTTGTTGTTAGGGTTGTTTGTTATGCACGGCTAAAGTGAGCCTTTTTCATATGCTTGCGATTAAGATTCATACTAACACCTAGTGCTACTATACCTAGCCTGAAATCCTCATTATCGAGTCATCTTCACTGTGATCTCTTGGAGAGAGCCCTCTCTTGCCTAGTAGGGCTAGCTACTTGGAAAAATATTGGTCTGTGGTTACCTTTTTTGGTCTCTTCTCAGCCTTGGAGATCCAATGGAGTGATAAGAGGTCATTTGGCGATGTTCGCAAAATAATATTGGGCACAGATAAGATTGGGGGAATGCCAGAGGTATCTATGATTAATGAGGACTTGTTACATAGAATACATGCTAGCGGTGTTATATATATTGAACATGTTATCAAATTTTGGAGGGAGGAATTTCCACACTAAAAATAGGAGGTTGACTTGGGACTCGTGGGAAATGTGGCTACATCTTGGGAAGAATTCAGAAAACTAGTACGAAGTGTAGAGCTACATTGAGATCATTTAGACAATCAGATTACTTGGGTTGGCACACTATAAGAGAGTTTTTTTCATCTCAAGGACACCTACAGGTATCGTATTTCCAGGGATAATACAAATAATAAAAAAAATTGGTTCACAAAGGTTTGGAATACTGACATACCTTATAAAGTGATCATCCATAACTTGCTTGTATGGAAAAATAAAAATATGACATGGAAGAATTTAGGAAAATAGGGATGGTGTGGACTAAGATGTTGTCCTTTCTGCTAGTGGGAGGGGGATAATAACACTCATTTATTTTTCCACTGCAACTTTTGTATTGAGGTATGGTCTAGGATCTGTTTTTTATTACAATTACAATACGTGGTTGATGTTGATATCGATGCATGTATATCCTAGTGGAAACAATGACGTAGATCATACATCTGTATCTCATTGTGGCTGACTTGGTTCATTTAGCTGGAAAGGAACAAGCTCATATTCGACAAGATTCAGGCTTGCTCCACACAAGTTACTCACCGCATCACGAGGGCTTCTGTGGGGACACATGTTGCACAAATATCACCAAGGGACCTCTCCCACTGACATAGACCATACACTATCACTTTTTTGACATGATACTTTGATGGTGCTACACAACAAGGCGGGTTCGGATGTGGTGTTTGGTTCAGAGTGGACCAACGATCACATTATAAGATATACTGGAATTTTGGCAATGCCACAAACAATAGAGATGAAGTGGTTGCATTATGGGGTCTGTTATGGTTCATGAGACAACTATCCATAGAAAATATTTCTATACTTTGGGACTCAAAGATGATCATCGACCATATGAATCACATGAATAGATTCACTCCTCCTCATGTGGCACAATGGAAGGATCATGTTGACAAGCTCCAAGGCACTTTCCAATGCAACTCGCTCACTTATATTTACAAGGAGCAAAATTGTGTGGTAGATGGGCTGTAAAAATTAGGACTCAGGACCTATCCTTGACACATGCATTATACCCTCCTTAAAGTGGACACCATTAGTGCACAAGACACTATCATATTGCCATGAATTTGATGAAATGTTTCACAACTTTTTGTGTATTTGTTTATTTTTCTGTGTCTAACATGTTTCCTTAAATATGCATAACTATGCGCTTTTACTTTCTCTCACATATTATTACTATTTTTCTCAGCACTAGGTATTATAACACCTGGTTTAGTCGACATAGCCTACAAGGTTGTCATATCCTTTGTCTTTTTGTAATTGGTTGGGGTCGTATTGTATGCATTTACTGTAGCTACTATCTGATGATTTGGAAAGGCCTTGTATTTGTTAATGGGGCACCACATATGGCTGTTATTTATGGGTATATTTCATATTATATGGTATATGGGATTATTGGAAAGACTGACAAAACATATGGAGGAGTTTTCTTTCCTGCAATTATGGGGAAATTCTGGACTATATATGGCATAAATTGATATGAACATGCAATTGTACATTATATAAACCAGGCTTTTTCTCTTTTAAAGAAAAAAAAGAAAAAGGAGTGCAAGGAATGATGTAAATAAAAATTGACACTAAGCATGAAACTCATGCCACATAGTGACATGAAATTCATGTACCTCAAGTATGTTGATGTTGACTTGTCGCCTATATTGGTAGATCCATTACTAAATTGTTGTTATTGCACAGACATGTTGTTTAGACTTCAGAAATAGTTTCAATTGTCATTGATCTTTGGGATGGTATTATATAACAGAATTGTAGATGCCTTTTGAAAAGCGATCACATGAAGGTTTTGCATTTTCTCTTTTAAAAAAAAGTTCTCAAAACACTTTTTCCCCTAAATATTTATTCAATATTTTAAGTTAAAACATATTTCATATATATATATATATAGATAGATAGATAGTTGAAGGACATAGAATGTAGTTCAAGAACTATGAGAAGCACGCAAAAAAAGAAGCAAAAAGTAGTGACATGTCACACTACCACGTGGCGCTTATTATGTGAATATGCATGTTTATTTTGGAATATGTCTTTTATAATTTAATTTAATTCTCAATAATAATTCTAAAGTAGTTATATTTTTATTTTACTTTTAATTAAATTTTTTAATTTAAAAAAATATTATATAAAGTAATGTTATAGTGAGTGAAAATTTTTTGGGCACATGTATTGATAAACCATAAGTTCAACATTTACCAACCATTTAATTTATAAAGGCGTGGTAGTAAATATACACTTTAGACAAAAGTGTATAAGAAATTAAATAATATATTATTGAGTAATGCTTTTGTTTTTTTGAGTTTGGAAACAGATTCCACTCTTTTAGAAAGTATTTAGATATTTGAATTATGTTAGCTACACAATCTCCTTGTTAAATAAGAAAAAGGATGTCTTAATACAATAAAGCTAAAAAGATTGAAAAGTTTTATCTCTCAACTTTATTAGGGATGGAGAAGTTTAAATTTAAAAATTATTTTATTAAACATGGAAAAGTGGTATGTTTTGGTTGTGTGATATGTAGAACTCTAATATTCCACAAGTTTTTTATGGCACTAAATCCACTTAATTCATTATCTTACTAAAAATTTCATTGTAAAATTCCAAAAAGGATATAAAAACATCTAATAATAAATTTTCCTAAAGTTCATAATTATTGAGGGCACTAAATCCATTGAATTCACTATATTATCATAAATTTTATTGTCAAATTCCAAAAAAATATATAAAAGCATCTAATAATAAATTGTACTAAAGTTCATAACTTAATGATTCATTGTAATATTTTTGAAGTATATTATATAATGGTCATTAAATAGAAAAATAAGGAAAATGTATCTTATGCATTTGTAATTTCTAAGGAAATTTATAAGTAATCTTTCACTTAAACAATATAAGAAACCAATGGTATCCAATATAAAACAAGGGAGGCTGCGAAGCAGCAAGTCCCTGCCGCTGAGTAAAAAGAAAACATCTATACAATGAGGGTGAAGTTTCTTTGCACAACTTCTAAATCTCCAACTAGGATTCTTTGCACAGTCACTGATGCCCAATCTAGGTTTTATAAGATGACTTCTCAGTGCAACAGAGATACATTGAGGTATACAACTAACGTTTAAATTCATAATTATGTTCACCCATTTGGAAACCTGTCCACCGACGAAAATTCTTCTCTTTTCGAATTTTGGATTTTAAGTTGAAATGGCAATCGATTTTATTTGAGATATTGTTGAGCACAGTTCAATTCAAATCAAAGCCGGAAACAGATTTTTGCACTTAACCATGTGACTGTATTTGCACTGTATTCATGGTAATTTTAATTTCCAAGGTTTCATTAAATATGGTATATTCGTCCATATCGGCGGAAAAGTGGGAATTCGATTCCATAAAAATTCAATCCGGTTCACGTCGATGAAAGAAAATTCACTGTTTATAGTATACTGCTACGACGGTAATTCTATTCTACAAGATAAAAATTCCATGACAGTTGGTAGCTAGCTAACTGTCCAAAAGAAATTAATCCAGTAGCGACATGAAAGTTAATAGCAATGTTGTAAGTGCCGTTTGGCAACCTGTCCACGTACGAGGCATAATCACATCACATGAGTGTACTGCTACGGCGGTAATTATATTCTGCAAGATAAAAAAACTGTGGAGGATGAGGCTGTCTATTACTGTGACAAAATAAAAATGGCAATGGCATAAATGTCGAACACTGGACATTTTTTGTTTTTTTGGAAAAACAATTTAGTGTAAGTGGGTATAAATTAATTATAACTATCAAACGTAGAGAGTATAGTGGAAAAAATGGTGATAGAGTGGGCCCTCTGTCATCAAACTCCGCGTGGAGCATTGCATATCAAGAAACATGTACATGGCAGAGAAAATTGTAGCTGTTCAACGAATTTGCATGTATTACAGGTGCCCTCACCATTCCAGTTTTATTCATTTGAAAATTTAGTTTTTTCCTCTACACATGACCAGGGCTAGGAGGGTGGCCTTCATAGACGTATAGTGCTATGCATATGAACAAGTCACAGATGAATAGGTCGTAGGTTCGATCTTGAGAGGATTTACTGGAATTTCAGTACTTGAACAAGGAACAGGTTACAGGTTCGATCTTCAGAGGATTTACTGGAATTTCAGTCTATTGAACGGAAAACAGGTAGCATGTTCGATCCTGAGAAGTCAAAGAAGAGATCCGCTTATCCAGTCGTCTGCCATCACTTCAATGTCAATGTTTGGCTGGAGCGATGACAATGGGAAATGGAAAACGTCTGTGCTAGCTCTCTGGCTTTCAAGAAATGCTGGATAAATGGGCTCTCTGAAGGAGATTGGAATGGCTGGCAGGTTGGAATGCATCCTGGCTAGCTAGCTGGGGATACCCCATTCCAGTTATAGTTTGAAAGCTCATTGATTGACCACCTAAAAAAGCATCAGTACCAAGAGCAAGGGAAAACGCGGGTAGATAGCCTAAAATATGGTAGCAGGAATAGGCCATTACAGTGTTCTGGTCCAGCGAAGTCACATTGGGAGTTATAGAGGTAGAAAAATCGTCTTCTTCCTCATAGTCTAAAAATTAAACTTTTAGCTGTAATATACCACATACAATGTTAAAGGCAAAATGTAATCGACTTTAACCAAAAAAAATCACTTAGCTAAAATTAGACATAAGATGCTTCTATTCAAAGTTGAAAGCTTTGAATAGAATGAGTTTCAATTTCAAGCTACAAATAACATTCTATTAAACTTTATATGAGTTTATCTCTGAATTGAGGATGCCGGGATATGCACACCCATAAGTGAACCTGTTTTTAGGAACCCAGTTGAATACCCTGTAGAAATTGCGTGCAAAAATGAAAATAATATATAACTAAAATTGACAAATTCTCAATTATAGATTCTAATAGCTATTCGGTTAACCAAAATTAAACTTTATACAAGTTTATCTCTGAATTGAGGATGCCGGGATATGCACACCCATAAGTGAACCTGTTTTCAGGAACCCCAGTTGAATACCCTGTAGAAATAGTGGGCAAAAATGAAAATAATATATAACTAAAATTGACAAATTCTCAATTATAGATTCTAATAGCTATTCGGTTAAGGGAGGGATTAAGAAACATCCGTGTCAGTTTATTTATAATGGTTGTTGAGATAAATAATACTTCTATAGTTTGTTTTTTGTTTTTCACATTTTATTTTGTTAGTGCAGGTATCATGGCACCAATTTTTAGTCTGCAATATAGCCACTCATTATTGCACCCATCATGGCACCAATTGTTAGCAGAGAACGAAACATAGAGTACTGCAAAATATCCCATGTTTATGTTTTCAATAAATAAAATGCTTAAGGTCTGAGTTCATTCTTGCATATTATTGTGAAAATAAATTGTAAATGCTGTGATAGCCATGTAAATAGTCTTTATACTGAATTAATGAGAATTTCAATGAGAGTAGCAGACTTGCATATTGCTGTCAAAAGAATTCTAAATCCTAGGATAGCCATGTTCATATTCTTTATACTAGAATTAATAAGAATTGTGATTTCTGATCAAATCACGGATAATTCAAGTCAATAACAATACCAGTAGAAGATATCTATGGTAAAAATCACAAATTTCATATTATCAGAGAATTTTATAAACCCTTTATATTTTCATAATTATAATTACTAACTCATGTGTATGCAGGTACGGAGATTTGTTTAAAATATTTCTACTGGAAATCCCAAACCTGCAATACTGAGCGTCCTCACGAAAGTGGTTACCTGCAATACTGAGCGTGTGGTTACCTGCCATACTGAGCATCCTGATGATCTCGGTGATCTGAAATTTTCTTTTTAACCGAACAGAAGCAGCAGAAGCAGAAGCAGATAGGGGCAGTTTCATAAACACGCACCTTGTGTTTGGTACCAGAACCTATTCTTCCACAAATAATGGAAGTAAGTCGGTACCTAAGCCCATGACACATCCTTGGCTGACATTTGCATGGCTATATAGGTGGCAGTTAGAAAGCCACTCACCTGGCAAAGCAAGAGAGCAGTATTTGGCGTGTTTACTTAATCCATAAACATAATATATGTCAAGAACCATCTCACAAGATATATATTTAAACATTAAATGTTTGAAAAGTAATGCCAGCATTAGTTCGATTAGTTCGATTTCTGAAATACAATATGAAATATAGTATAAGCTTTTTGCTCTCTCTGCCTCGGCAAGAGGCCAAATAAGACCTTAAAGTTTCTTATTTGCTGAAATAACAGCAGCAGCAACCTCATACACTGACCAAACGATGCACATGATAAAACATTGGGTTACAGAGAGGAATACACTTCGGTTTCCGTGAACTAATTAATAGAAATATCGTTTTCGATTGCAATAGTCCCTACCATGCCGCAGGCAGCAGGGACTAACAAGAGAAAAACATCTAATAATAAATTGGGCTAAAATTCATAAATCAATGGTTCATTGTAATCTTTTTGAAGTATATTATATATTGGTCATGAAATAGAAAAAAATTAAGGAAAATGTATCTAATGTATTTGTAATTTCTAAAATAACTTATAAATAATATTTCACTCAAACAATATAAGAAAGCAAAGCAAAAGGTCTCCAATAATATAAAACAAGAGATAAAAAAGAAGATTTAATAAATAATTTGGGTGAGAAACCTCTTCAATTCAAGTCCAATACTCAAGTAGAATTTTTTAATATCATAGACTATTCATTCTAGGCTTTGGAGGGTTTTTTTCTGCCATTTTAAACCACTAATAATAATAAAGATTTGGCTAAAAAAAAGTTCGCTAAATTTTGACCAAAATCTCTAAAATGTAATATAATTAACTAACACTTTTTTAATATAACACATTATCAAAAAAATAAAAATTAAAAAGTTCCATACAACTATAATAATAAATTTATGTAATTTATATTTTATTTAAATAATAATTCTATATAGCTATAATAAATTTATATTTTATATAGATAATTTTATTATATTATGAAATATTTTTTTAAAATATATAGTAAAAAAATAAAACTTTATTTAATTTAAATATTATATGATTATGTATAATTAATTAATTATAAAAAAAATTGATTATTATTTATTTATAATTTTATAATATTATATTTTCTATTATTGAAATTTAAAATTTCTTCATTATAGTTATGTTTCAAAACTTCTAAAATCTATCTTTTCCAAAACTAAATTGAATTAAATGGGAAAACAAGCTCATTTTTCAAAACTTCAAAGGTATCTTTACATAAGAATTAAAATTAAATTAGAAGTCAAACTCATTACGAATGGATAATCCTGTTGGAGTTAATGCTTACATCTTATATTTGAGAATGATGCAGGAGAAGCCAGCTCAAAGGAGGCGAAAGATGGTTAGTTGTCTCGGTGATTGGCACGTGTTTATTGCACAGGTTATTAAACCTATGTTTTTTTTAATTACTTTATTATTCGTCAGTTCGACAAAGACAATAAGAATAGGAATATAAAATGTTTTTTGTAGTTAGTTAGAAGTTTATTTTTGTTTACAAAAAGAAACTGGCAATGTAGTTAGAAGCATTCGGTTGACAGTTCAACCGAAAACCAGAACTAATTTACACCTGTAGGTATTTAAGCAGAAGAAAAATCATATGGAGGGGTTCAGAAAAGATTCGTCCCTCATGAGAATAGGAAAAAGAAGACAAACGAGAATAATAAAAATTCTGCAGCCAGTATTACTTTCAGCCTTAATTGTTAGTGTACATCTATGCATTGTGAAGTTATAGTATTATTTCCAGTTCGAATTATGTGTAGTATCTGTGTGTGATTGAGCTCACGAATTGATTCATTTTAACAACTGAAATTGAACAAACATTATTGCGTGGAAAGAGGAGAGAAATTTGTTTTTTTTGTGTCATGCGCAAGCGGGCTACAAGAACAGAAGCAATACGCACAATCAACAACAGCGGAGTTCTATTTCTGTTAATCATAGCCAAACAAAACGAGGAAGAAAGCGCATACGAAGATCAGGTGAGTTCATATATACCGAAATTTTTTTTCGAAATTCTTTATAGATATAACATTCTGGTATAAATCAGTTTAAAAGAATTCTATTAAGTGTTTACTCAGTCCAAAAGAAAACAAAGCAATGTTACAGCGGAACGGGGGTTGAACTACCAAATAACAGAGTTACAATGAAACACACAGTTTCCACATATCATACACCTGACACTACATTACGTTGCGAAGTTTGCCAACCAACAGGGTTTGGCCACATAACTGTGGGTAGCAGAAACAGGAAACTGTAATAAACACTAACTAAACAGAGCCTTGACAAACCCTAGCCACAGGAACAAAAAAAAAACGAAGTCGACCCTACCGAGGGTTTTGATCGCTGAAGAAGATGAGCCCAGGGTTTTGGTAGAAGGAAGGAACCTGCACAGTCGACAGAAAAAATAGACCAAAGTTAGAACGGGATAACTGGAGATGTGTTATCAAAGGAATAGTGTAAACCTGTAAATATATTGAACAAGGAGTAGTCGAATTCACCTGAAGTTTTGGGACTGGACAGAGTTAAGCGGCCAGGTTTTCGAGCCAAGCAGTTCCTGCTCACGAAGGAGCACATCGGTTAGAGTCACGGAGAGAAGTGGCACATTATAAAATTGGAAAAGAAAAATTACCTGTAAAACTTGTTGAATACGAACGTGACCATAGGAACCCTGGTTGGCACACCTGTAAAAATTAAAAAGAAGTGAGAGAGGCAAACAGGTGAAACCGATAAAGCTGAAAAACCGGAGAGATTGCCATAGAAAGAGCGCACATACAGTCGCAAAGGAATGTCATTACAGACACCGGAGGAAACCCAGTGAAGGTCGAGACCACACGACTGAAGCAGAGTAAGCATTGTTCAAATGCACAAGGTGGTCCACACCTCACTAGAGAAACGCACAGACTTGCAGAGAAACCCTCGCGAAGTTCAGGAAGCCAGCGGAGGTCGAGCAGACCCTCCTTCCAAACCAGTCAGTGGGAAATAACGGTGAAACCAGAGCATAGTCGTGAATGTGAAAGGGCGGCGCAGGAACCGGTGCGGAGTTAATAACCCAGAACGCGAGAGAACAGAGTGATCAATGTGAAGTGGATTGTCACGATATCCCACAGATTTCACGTACTCCTTTCTTAAATGAGAGTAATGACGTGTATTGAAATTTCCAATTAACCATTGATAAAATCCATACAGCTAAGTTGGCTTATGGTTAAATAGACCCACAAACATCACATTTAAATATTGACAGTTCGAAACATTGCTTTCGCGCCATCTGTAAACGGAGGCTTATTTCAGGCTTTCGTCATTTTTGGTATCAGAGCAGGTTACTGAACAGTGGACATGGAGGTTGGAAGGCGAGGACAAGGAAGAGGAAGAGCAATTCGCAGAGTAGCAGAAGAGGGGCTGAGAGAGGAGATTTGAATTTTGAATGAACGACTAGCAGCAGTAGAGGCTGGAAGGAGAAGAGACCCTGCAAGAGGGGATGACAGTGACGAAGAGGTTGCAAAACCAGCAGATGATTTTGAAGGGGAGGCACCTGAGCTCAGAATATTGAGGTAATTTTTGTTATCCAGTCATAAGCCGAAGCATGAACTTTCTACTTATGACGGAATTTTGTCAGCAGATGTGTTGGTGGATTGGCTTAGTGAAGTGAACAAATATTTTGATTTTGAAGAGATCAGTGAAGAAAAGAGGGTGAAGTTCACTGCCACCAAGTTGAAGGGACATGCGTCCTTGTGGTGGGACAGCATTCAGGCAGAACGGAAGAGGCTAAATAAACAGCCTATAAAGAAGTGGGCCAGAATGGAGGCCAAGCTGAAAGAAAAGTTTTTGCCCAAAAATTATCAAATTATGTTGTACAGGAAAGTACAGAATTTGAGGCAAAGGGGAGTGACGGTCAAAGAGTATACAGAGGAATTTTATAAGTTGAATTTGAGGGCAGGATATATAGAAGATACCCCAGAAAAAACAGCAAGGTTTGTGAATGGATTGAGAGGGGAGATACTGGATGAAATCGGTATTCTCTCACCCAGAACTTTGGATGAAGCATATCAGTTTGCCTTGAAGGCGGAAGAGAAAATAATCAAGAAGTAGAATGCCAGAAGAGGAGGTGGATCTGGTAGAGGAAAGGGGAAGGCTTTTGGCAGAGGTAGAGGTACAGTTTCCAATGAAGAGGGCAGCAGTGCCAAATCCGCAGGAACAGCAGAAAAAGACAACAGCACTAGAGGGGGATGACCAAACTAGCGAGGGAGAGGTAATGGTCAGGGCAGAGGAGCTGTCCAGTGCTATAGGTGCCACAAGTGGGGGCACAAGTCGTATGAATGTCCTGAAGGAGAACAAGCAGGTGGGAGAGGAACCTATGTTGCCCGAACAGAGGAGGCAGAAGCACCTCCCCAGGAAGTGGAAAATGCACCAGATACAGGGGAAGCCTTGGTAATGAACAAGGTATTGATAAAACCAGCAAAGGAAACTGTGGAACCAGATCAGAGAAAGGCCTTATTCCGGACAGTTTGCAAATCACAGGGCAAGTGTTGCAAACTAATAATTGACAACGGAAGCACCGATAATTTGGTGGCCACGGAAATGGTGGAGAAATTGGGACTGAAAAGGCTGAAACATCCCACTCCTTACAAAGTGTCGTGGCTGCAAAAGGGTCATCAACTGTTGGTGTACGAACAGTGCGAAGTAGAATTCCAGATAGGCAGATACAGGGAAAAAATTATCTGCGACATCATGCCAATGGATGTCTGTCATATACTGTTAGGAAGGCACTGGCAGTATGACAGAAAAGTAACTCATGATGGGAAGATGAACTGTTATAAGTTTGTCAAATATGGGGTCAAGCACACGCTTTTGCCCATCAAGGAGGAAAATACAGTAGAAGCTAGTGGAGTAAAAGCGTTGCTGCTGGGGGGAAAAGAGTTTTTGAATCAGATTGAAAATAATGATGTGAATTTTGCTGTTGTGAGGAGGCCAAAGATAGTGGTACTACACACCAAGATTTCAGATTTACCAGAGGAGATTCAAGATATGTTGCAGGATTTTGGTGATATCATAGTAGACAATCTTCCGGATGAACTGCCTCCCAAGAGGAGTATCAGTCACTGTATTGACTTTATACCAAGAGCTAGTCTGCTAAATAAAGCAACCTATCGCATGAGTCCTAAGGACAATGAGGAGGTTAGGAAGCAGGTGCAAGAATTGCTGGATAAAGGGCTGATTAGAGAGAGCATGAGCCCCTGTGCAGTTCCGATAGTTTTGGCTCCGAAGAAAGGAGGCGAGTGGCGAATGTGCACAGACTCCAGGGCTATTAATAAAATTACTATCAGGTATAGGTTTCCATTACCAAGAATGGACGATATGATGGACTGTTTGAGTGGGGAAGCTTATTTTTCGAAGATTGACTTGAAGAGTGGTTACCATCAGATTAGGATTCGAGAGGCGGATGAGTGGAAAACAGCCTTCAAGACTAACGAAGGGCTGTATGAGTGGCTGGTGATGCCATTTGTCCTGAGTAACGCCCCTAGTACGTTTATGTACCTAATGAACGAAGTGCTGAAAGAGTTCATTGGGAAGTTTGTAATCCTTTATTTAGATGACATATTGATTTTCAGCAAGACATGAGAGGAACACTTCAGGCATGTTCGAAGTGTGTTGAGGAAGCTGCAGCAGAACAAGCTGCTGATAAATCTAAAGAAGTGTACTTTTTTCCAACGTGAGTTGATATATCTGGGTTTTGTTATTGCAGAAAACAAGTTGAAGATGGACCCAGAAAAGGTTGCAGCTATAGTTAGCTGGCCATCTCCGAAGAGTTTATTTGAAGTCCGAAGTTTTCACGAATTAGCGAGTTTTTACAGGAAATTCATCAGGAATTTCAGTGAAATCTGCGCACCCATGTTGGATACGATCAAGAAGGTAAATCAGCCTTTTTGCTGGACAGAGGCAGCAGAGAAAAGTTTTCAGACTTTAAAGAAGAAGATCACAGAGAGGTCGATATTGAAGCTGCCTGATTTCAACAAAAATTTTCAAGTTCGTTGTGACACCAATGGTACAGCCATTGGGGCAGTACTTAGTCAGGAAGACAGGTCGGTCGCCTATTTCAGTGAGAAGCTAAACGAGAGTAGACAGAAGTACTCAACCTACGACAAGGAATTCTACACAATTGTTCAAGCATTGAAGCATTGGAGACATTATATATTAGGTAATGAGTTCGTTTTTTTTCGGATAATTCTGCATTGCAGTACATTATGTAGCAGCATAAGTTGAACCATAAACATGCCAAATGGGTTGAGTATCTACATAGTTTCACATTTGTACTGAAACATATTAGTGGGTAGGCCAACAAGGTGGCAGATGCGTTGAGTAGGAGGACTTTACTCTTGCAGGAAAGTACAATGCAGGTTTTGGGCTTCGAGCACTTGAGGGATCTGTATCAGACAGATGCAGACTTTAAGGAGGCTTATGAGGCCTGCCAAAACCCTCTGTTAAGGAATAATAGTCCATGGTTGGACTACAATTTGCAGGAGGGATTATTGTTCAGGGGAGGACAGTTATGCGTTCCCGACTGTTCGATGAGGGAGAACATTATTCGGGAAAAGCACAGTGGAGGTCTAGCCGGACATTTCGGTATAGACAAAACATTTTCGCAGGTTGAGAATTTTTATTTTTGGCCAAGGTTGAGATGGGACATGCAGAGGTATGTGAGAAGATGTTAAACATGTCAATTGGCGAAAGGTTGCAGTCAAAATGTAGGCCTTTATATGCCACTACCTATTCCGAGCAGACCATGGGACTCAGTCAGCTTGGAATTTGTCTTAGGTCTGCCTAAGACACAGCGGGGTTTTGATTCGGTGATGGTGGTGGTGGATCGGTTTTCGAAGATGGCACATTTTATACCCTGCAGGAAAACCAGTGATGCTACACACGTAGCAGACTTGTTTTTCACAGAGATTGTTAGACTACATGGTCTACCGAGGTCCATCATTTCCGATAGGGATGTGAAGTTCACTGGACATTTTTGGTGAAACCTGTGGAAGAAGTTGGGCACTCAGTTACAATTCAGCTCCGCTTACCACCCATAGACTGATGGACAAACAGAGGTGGTAAACAGGAGTCTGGGAAATCTGCTACGGAGTTTAATAGGTGAAAATTCTCGAATGTGGGACTGCGTGCTTGCTCAGGCGGAATTTGCATACAACAATTCACCGAATCGTAGCACAGGTTGCAGTCCCTTCCAAATCTTATATGGCATGCATCCTCGTGGAGTGCATGAGCTACGGGACTTAGGGAAACTCGAAAAATGAAGTGCTGATGGGGAAGATTTTGCGCAAGCCATCAGCGACTTACATGAGCAGGTGAAGCTGAAGTTGTAGGACAGTAGTCAGAAGTACAAGCAGCAGGCTGATTCAAAAAGGTGGGAAGTTCAGTTTAATGTTGGAGATGAAGTCCTTGCACACTTGCGTAAGGAACGGTTTCCAAAAAGGGAATATAACAAACTGAAATTTAAAAAGATTGGCCCTTGCAAAATCATTCGAAAGTTTTCTACCAATGCTTATGAATTGCAGTTGCTGCCAGGGATAGGTATTTCACCCATCTTTAATGTGGCAGATCTGTTTCCTTATGTTGCTAGTCCTGAGGATGACGCAACAGCGAGGCCAGAATGGGACACCAGATTTGAGGAGAGTTCTTGGATGAGACAGATGCCTATGGCATAGCCCCTTGAGATCGAGAGTATTCTCGACACACAGGTCGCCAAGCACACACGTAGGAAGGAATATCTATGATATTTGGTCAAGTGAAAGAACCGTCTGATTGAACCGTCAAGTGAAAGAACCATCCGAAAAGCAGGTTATTCGGTCGATGATCTCATGGAGCGGAGCCATGAACTTTTGCCACCCCGGGAGCCTGATGCAGGAGCATCCAGCTCAGAGGAGGTGAAAGATGGTTAGCTGTCTCAGTGATTGGCACGTGTTTATTGGACAGGTTATTAAACCTGTGTTTTTTTTAATTACTTTATTATTCATCGGTTGGACAAAGACAATAAGAATAGGAATATAAAATGTTTTTTGTAGTTAGTTAGAAGTTTATTTTTGTTTACAAAAAGAAACTGGCAATGTAGTTAGAAGCATTCGGTTGACAGTTCAACCAAAAACCAGAACTGATTTACACCTATAGGTATTTAAGTAGAAGAAAAATCATATGGAGGGGTTCAGAAAAGATTCGTCCCTCAAGAGAATAGGAAAAAGAAGACAAAGGAGAATAATAAAAATTCTGCAACCAGTATTACTTTCAGCCTTAATTGTTAGTGTACATCTGTGCATTGTGAAGTTATAGTATTATTTCCAGTTCGAATTATGTGTAGTATCTGTGTGTGATTGTGCTCACGATTTGATTCATTTTAACAACTGAAATTGAACAAACATTATTGTGTGGAAAGAGGAGAGAAATTTGTTTTTTTTGTGTCATGCGCAAGTAGGCTACAAGAACAGAAGCAATATGCACAATAAACAACAACGGAGTTCTATTTCCGTTAATCATAGCCAAACAAAATGAGGAAGAAAGCGCATACGAAGATCAGGTGAGTTCATATATACCAAAAACATTTTTCGAAATTCTTTACAGATACAACATTCTGGTATAAATCAGTTTAAAAGAAGTCTATTAAGTGTCGACTCAGTCCAAAAGAAAACAAAGCAATGTTACATCAGAACGAGGGTTGAACTACCAAATAACAGAGTTACAACGAAACACACAGTTTCCACATATCATACACCTGACACTACATTACATTGCGAAGTTTTCCAACCAACAGGGTTTGGCCACATAACTATGGGTAGCAGAAACAGGAAACTGTAATAAACCCTAAGTAAACAGAGCCTTGACAAACCCTAGCCATAGAAACAAAAAAAAAACGGAGTCGACCCTACCGAGGGTTTTGATCGCTGAAGAAGACGAGCCCAGGGTTTTGGTAGAAGGAAGGAACCTGCACAGTCGACAGAAAAAATAGACCAGAGTTAGAACGGGATAACTGGAGATGCGTTATCAAAGGAATAGTGTAAACCTGTAAATAAATTGAACAAGGAGTAGTCGAATTCACTTGAAGTTTTGGGACTAGACAGAGTTAAGCGGCCAGGTTTTCGAGCCAAAAATTTCCTGCTCACGAAGGAGCACATCGGTTAGAGTCACGGAGAGAAGTGGCACATTATAAAATTGGAAAAGAGAAATTACTTGTAAAAATTGTTGAATACGAACGTGACCATAGGAACCCTGGTTGGCGCACCTGTAAAAATTAAAAAGAAGTGAGAGAGGCAAACAGGTGAAACCGATAAAGTTGAAAAACTGGAGAGATTTCCATAGAAAGAGCGCACATACAGTCGCAAAGGAATGTCATTACAGACACCAGAGGAAACCCAGTGAAGGTCGAGACCACACGACTAAAGCAGAGTAAGCTTTGTTCGAATGCACAAGGTGGTCCACACCTCGCCAGAGAAACGCACAGACTTGCAGAGAAACCCTCGCAAAGTTCAGGAAGCCAGCGGATGTCAAGCAGACCCTCCTCCCAAACCAGTCAGTGGGAAATAACGGTGAAACCGGAGCATAGTCGTGAATGTGAAAGGGCGGCGCAGGAACCGGTGCGGAGTTAATAACCCAGAACACGAGAGAACAGAGTGATCAATGTGAAGTGGATTGTCACGATATCCCACAGATTGCACGTACTCCTTTCTTAAATGAGAGTAATGACGTGTATTGAAATTTCCAATTAACCATTGATAAAGTCCATAAAACTGAGTTGGTATATGGTTAAATAGACCCACAAACATCACATTTAAATATTGACAGTTCGAAACATTGATTTCGCGCCATCTATACACGGAGGCTTATTTCAGGCTTTCGTCAGAGAAGTTGGTTTGTAATGGTTGAGAAATTATCTCAGCCACTCTCTCTAAATTAGGAATAAGTTGGATCTCAGAAACTCTATTTATCAGAGCAATTTGAATGTAATCTGTCTGTGTGTTCACACATACACCATTGTGTGTAATATATGAGTGTATTTTAGTTAGTTTTATCATGGTATCAGAGCTTCAGGCTCGTACTGGGACTGAGAAAGAATGTAATTTGTTGCAGAGCGAGTGTAAATTTTTTGCTGCATTGTACTTGTTAGTTTGTATAGAAAAGCGTGAGTTATTTTTCAATCAAACCTGTAGATACAAGAGGGTTTATTGCAAGTTTGTGAATTCTATCGATGGCGCTTTTCGTGCACGTCAGCCACGAAGGAACCAACAAAAGAAATAGAGCCAAAATGGACATAGATATTCTTGGTTTTTGGCAGGAGGTGTTGCTACTGGGGCTGCAATATAGGCTACTGTTGTGGTAGCCCAAGACCACCTATGGCGGCTGTGGTGGTGGCTACGATGGTGGGTGTGGCAGCTAATGATATAATACGATCAACGAGGACTTGCTTGCTATCGGTGGGCCTCTGATCAGCTAGAACGATATGTCGAGTCAGCATAGATCTGTGTTAGAGTCTATACTAATGTAAAGGCTTTTACCAGAATGCCTATGACTATAATACCGATAAGGTTGGGTGTCAAAGAAGCGGAAACATCAAATTCGTTGATCCTAAAATTGGTGATTGTGTAGGGGAACTTATCAACGGGGCCAACGATGGTGGCATTATAGATAGTATCGTACACTACCATGCTTATCTGAAATTTCCCATTACTGCTCGTGGTTATTTTCACAACAGCCGTGTTGTTGGGTGCCTACTCGGTCATTTGAGACAATGTTGTTTTTGTACTACCAATGGTTGATGTTGTAAGAACAATCTTCTAGAGAGTAAAGGCAGTTATGCCCTTGCTCAGGTTTTGATCGAAGTACCATACGTATCTGTGCAAGTGGTAGTGTATGGTCTGATCATTTATGCATTGATCGACTTCCGGTGGACAGCGGCCAAATTATTCTGGTACTTTTTTTATGATGTTCTTCACGTTTTTTTTACACCACATATTATGGGATGTTGATGGTGGGTCTCAGTCTGAATTCAGCCATAGCTGCAGTTCTCTCCTCGGGTTTTCATTTTGTAATACTGATTCTAGATGAATTTTGTATCTAGATGGCTTCCCTAGATTACTGGCGAGTACATCGGTTAGCACTCATGTATCTCGGTAGATGGGAGCTTGTCCATAGAATGACTAGCAGTTCAGCTATTGCAAATATGTAATCAATTATGTTTGAAGATATCAATTGGAAGTAAGGCTCAATATGGATGGCTGTCGAGATAGTATGGCAGTTACGGATCTAAGGAAGAATCCCTCATTAGTCGTAGACATTGAGTGGTTTCCTAATGAGGTTATGCGACAGATTGTGATGTTGCCCGGTAATTGACTTCGGGAGGTCCTTGATTTGGGAGTTGAGGAAGCGAACTCGGGAATCCAACTTTCCAACTACACCTTTACGAGGGTTATGAGGCAACTTTATGGAGCATCTACTGATAAGTTAAAGAATGATTGATTATTTTGTTATTTATGAGTGATTTCAATAAATTCGTGTAATGTAATCATTAAGGGGGGATGTTGGAGTTAATGCTTACATCTTATATTTGAGAAGTTGGTTTGTGATGGTTGAGAAATTCTCTCAACCACTCTCTCTAAATTAGGAATAATTTGGATCTCAAAAACTCTATTTATCAGAGTAATTTGAACGTAATCTGTGTGTGTGTTCACACATACACCATTGTGTGTAATGTATGAGTGTCTTTTAGTTAGTTTTATCAAATCAAAAGATCCAAAATGACTGCACAATTATGAAGGAGAGCTTGGAAGCCTTTTCATTGGGAGACGATATTTAGATCTCCACCGTTGAAGCAGATTTAGTCACACCAGCAATGTTTCCGGGTAGATTGAATTCAATCAACTCGTTAGTGGAGGGGTTCAACAAATAACAAATCTGATGACGAGAACCAACAAAATTTTTACTCATAAATATGGAAATGCACTACATGCAATACCACAGTTTTTTTTTAAGGAAGAACACTTTGAATAAGCCACTCATTTTCTTCCGTGTTATATTTCAACGGAATCCTATTTTTTGTTTGATAATCTTGAATTTTTTTAGTGTAGTCTAGAACCCACACCTAGTAAAAAGAATATCCCATTGCAAACACTTCAATCAAATGAGTTCCAGCTGGCCTATCATAGAGGAATTTCCCACGACATGCGCCTCATTGTTGGCTTAGTGGAGGATGAATTTCTCGTCTGTCTTCTTCTACATTGTAATTTCATTGAGAGTATTTTGGTTGTATTTCCATGTGCTACTTCTGAATAGAATAAGGAGTTGTTTAGGGAGGTGGAGGAATTGTCCGGAATGTCAAAAGTGATGGGAGTTCCAGAAAAAAAATAAAAAAAATAAAAAAAATAAAAATAAATAAATAAATAAATTTTGTAATACCAGTGTTTAAATCATGTTTTTGATGGTGGAAATAGATTCAGCACCATCAAAAACTTCTTAAGCACCCAAAATATTGAAGTCTGATAGCTATAACTTTAATTTACAAAAATCCCTGTAAATTTTTTTTTAAATCTTATCAAAATTTTCATGATTTTCAGAGCAAAAAAACAATGTAGTTAGACTACTGCATAAAACACAAGTTCCCTGAAGAAAAAGCAACTACACATGACTCACGACCTTCCACATATCACATCGCAAATAATTTGCTTGAACGTGTCCAGTGTATGAGTACTCCATCCAGTGAGAACGATTAATTTTCCATGGATGAAAGCATTGGAGCAGTTGTCCCTCATTTCATAATTTATGAAGCCAATGAATAACATGGACATTGCCAATTGCATGGAGATATTTCCTCACCGATTATTGCAGCATCAACCAAATTTACCCAGCAGACACGGGAAGCAACAAAATAGCATGCAAGAACTGCTATGAACTCACAAATCATCCAAATACGCTCCCCTTAAATTCAAAATTTTAAATAATAAACTAATGTTAAAAATTCCCCTCTCATTTTCACGATTCCCCATATCCAATACATAACCATGCTAGCCATCTGGAGGCAGCATCTGAGATGTGACGAGTTGTTGTTGGTTTTAGAAATAGTTCTACATTTATATCATAGAGTCCATTACAGTATTTTCTAGAAACGGTATACAAGAAAATTGCAATTTTCTATAGGTTCAGTCTTTTAAGTCTGTTTGCCTTATGTCATATGCTTTTTACATTTTTCTCTGTTACAGATAGTCAAAAATATCAATGAAGTTATATCCAAAACTGCACTATAGAGGTACTTCAGGTCCATCAAAAAAGAAACAGTGACCTTCATATAAACATCGCTAAAAATTACGCTTATATAAAGGGAATAAGACATTCTTGATTTTAATTCCAGCATTTTGATAATTTCCTCCGGCTCGCTTGACAAGACCTTGTGGTGAAATAGCAGCCCATGAAAACCCTGTCCAAAAACACTTTGGAAGTTTTCTGACAATCTGAAAATAGGTCTATGATCATCTCCCATCCACTAGCTCAAAAACCCCAAGAAAAACGTGAATAGGCCAAAAGCAAAATACAATCCCATCCAAAAAATTAGTGCCATGTTCCTCCTATCCTTTCCATGTTGGCGTATTCAGGGGTTTTTATATTTCAGATAATATTGATTTTTCACCTTGCTCCGCTTCCATTAGAATTGATTAATTCATAATCCATCTCCTTGAAAACTCCTTCCAAACCTTTCTTTGACAGTCTATAAACTTTGTTGTTCTTTTCCCTGTATACATGAGAGAAGGAAATGGTAGAGAAGGATCTCTTCAGTGAATGTATTCTTTCTAACAATATGACAGCATTCCAGGGTTAAGAGTGGCCTTGTTGTTTAAATGATCAATAAGGATTTTTGAGTCGCCATAGACCCAAATCTTGTCCATATATAACTGGGGAGCAAACCATAAAAGTCTCCAAAGGGAAAGACATTCAGCTTTCATATTTGTGCCATTTCCTCCATTCCAGTATATCTTATAATGGCATGTTGGTGATAACAATAACCACACCCCACATCCGAAAATGGTTTGTTAACAAGCACCATCGAAAAAACCAGCAGGAAATTGAATCTCATGTGGGCGATTTCTTTTAGACAGATCTCCAGGGGGCTTCTGACCAGTTTTCAAACTTTTCCAAGTGTTATGAATCTGAAATGTCATTTTAAGAGAAGTGCAAAGTTGTCCCTCAAATAACTTCTTGTTTCTACTGCACCATTCAAACCAGTGAAATAGAACAGGTATAACATGAAAATTCTTACCTTTGCCCAGCCACCATTTTGAGAGATCTCCAGTTGCGCATTCTACAGGTTGTTGGAAATTGAAGCCACCACACAGTATAGACAGTGTTTCTTTTGCAAAGGGGCAAGTGTAAAAGAGGTTTTGATTATCCTTTGCTTGTTTACCACATAGGGTGCACATACTCGGACCTTGCCAGCGTTTCCGTTGTAGATTTTTCTAGGTCAAATTATTTTCTTTCCACACTAGCCATAACAATACTATCATTTTCACCTGTGCTTTACTTTTCCACATGACACTGAACCAGCAATCAGGTTCCATTATATATTTCTTGTTGATTAGTTCCGTGTAAGTTTCCTTTACAGTTATCAGTTTCCGATGTTTATTCCTCCCCCATCCTAATCTGTCTCCCTTCTCGTTTCTACATAATCTCATATCCCTCATGGAATGAATGAGCACCTACCAGTCCTCCTTCCATCTCTCTGCCAAACCTGTTTCTGCGAAAATTTTCCATCTTGGGGCATCTTGTTCCCAGCCTTGAATGATCTGATTTGAGTAAAAATACCCCTTTTGATTTAAATTTTGAATTAACTCCGCATTCTGTTGTAAACCCATTGCCGATGTGCTCAGACTTCCTATCATAATTTTGTGCCCATTCCCAAATTTCCAATTTAGATTTTCATTTACCAGTGTCCAGATTTTTCCAAATTCATGCCATATAGCTAAGCATCGACTACTTTCCTTCCACCCCCGATATGCAGCTCCTCCATCCCAGCCACTCCTAGATATTTTCTCTTAACAATCTCATTCTATATGCCAACTCCATTTAAACATCTCCACAGGGATTTTATTAGTAATGATTTTCCAAATTCATCCATGTTCCTATAGTCATTGAAATTCAAGATTCCACTTCGCTTGGGTATCAAAGCTATAAAGGTAGAGTTTATAACGCCTTCAATCCTACCCTTAACTTGAGCCTCCTCCACCATGTCTGTGAGGTCCACTATGAACTCATCATAAAAGTGCAGGAAGAAGTCCGGGGTCCAACCATCCGGCCCCGGACTCTTATCAGCAGAAAATGACTTTAAAACCCATTTAATCTCTTTAGAGCTCACTTTTTTGTTAAAACTTCTTAACTTAGCCTCGTTGAACATTATAGGGAAATCTTGAATCATATTCATCTAGTCCTCAATTATCATTTCCTCTATTCGCTTATAAAGTTTCCCATAATATTCCACCGCTGCTCTTTTTATATCTTCATTCAAACAAAGTTTCTTTCCCTGATCCTCTATTTCCCAAATGGAGTTTGCTCTCCTTCTTCCTGATGCATAATTGTGGAAGAACTTGGAATTTTTGTCGCCTGCAGCCATCCATGTGGCTCTGCTCTTTAACCGCCATGTTTTTTCCTCAATGATCAGATGTGATCAATATTCTGCTTCCAAATTTTTTAACCTTTCCCAGAAATCATCCTCCCGCCCTCCCTCCGCCACCTTTTGTAAAATCTGGCTTCTCTCAGCTTTAATTTCCTTTATCCGTTCTTTAACAATTTTTTTCTTCCCCCTCTCCCATTTACGAACCGCCTGCTTCAATCTCCTTAAAGTTTGAGAAAGGTGTCCCATTGCAGTCATTCCCTCTGTCTTGTTATTCATTTTTAAAAATTCTAGGACCATCTTATTAAAGCCATCGTCTTCGAGCCATGTACTGTTAAATTTAAATGGGAACCCCTCCTGTTTTTTCTCAAAATCCCATATGAGAGATATAGGCCTGTGGTCTGATATAATCAGGTCCTCAGCATACGCATTGATCCCATTCATTTTGGATCTCAAACTCATATTGATCACAAAGCGGTTGATATGCTTCCATATAAACTCCCTTCCCTTCATTCTGTTTAACCAAGTGGGACAATTTGTCCTAAATGGGGTATCTACAAAGTCCGCCTCCATCAGCAAAGTTCTTATCACCTCAACAAAAGGGTCCGCTCTGCCTTTCTCCCCCGAGATCTCATCACTGTGCAAGGTACAGTTAAAATCTCCACCAATAATGGAGTTGTGCAGCCCCAGAATGCCGCAACCTTCCATTTTCCCCCAGAAATACTGTCTATCAGCATAAGGTGCATATAAATTAATTATGTGAATACGTTGTTTGAAACCTCTACAAAAACCGGTTAGAATTAATCCCCCAAAAAATGTGAAATCCTTTAAGGATAAAATTTTCGGGTCCCAGCATGCCGCAAGCCCCCCAAACATACCTAGTGCATCTGTCGCCACTGCATGCCATTCTGGTTGCAAAGTACGACAGAACGCAATGGATCTATTAGCCTTCGCCATAGTTTCTTGGATCAAAATAATAGATTGTTTGACAGAAAAAAGAAAAAAAATCTTTAAAGGATAAAAATTTGCCCCTACCCCCCAACCCTCGAAGATTTAAGGATACTATCTTCATGAGGGAGACTCGTTGGTTGGGTTCAACACTCTAAGGACCCGGTCAATATCCTGTAAAACAGGGACATCACAGAAGGTTCCATCTGGGGTGTCTAAATTCAAACTAGCCAGGAAAGTCAATTTCTTTTTCCTCTTTGTCTTCTCCTTCCTCCGACGAACAGTGACGTTCACTCTCGAGGACGGACTGATGTGAATATCTGGAGAAATAGGGCCAATGCTCACTGTATGGGTACCAGTCCTGCCTCTGAATTTAGCAATATCGCCTCAAGGTCGCTCCCAATCGAATTTCAGGGCGAGAGGTCTACACCCATCATGGGAGGAGGCGAAGACTTAGGGGTCAAGAAATTCACCTGACTATTTCCAGCTTCCTCACGGGGGATCTCTTCACAAGATGGAGAGGATTTATCCCTATCCCACAAGGTAGAGGGAATGACCAAGGGAATACGACAGCCATCCTGAGATTGATCTGGGTTCGAAATCCCCCCCACCCCCCATCACCCATCCCCGACTGGTCATTAACTGATATTAAATCCCTAGAGACCCTCGGAGCCAAAACAGTCACATCTTCATCCTTAAATGACATAGGAGTAGGAGATAAGGTCTTACCCGTGAAATGCATTTGAGCAGATGAATTTTTGATGCGACCACTACTTTCCTTGCTTATCTTCATCCCGGGCGCAACATTTGCATTTGGAGCCTTCCTTTGGTAACCACCACCATGCCAATTGGAGCACTGTCTCATTAAGTGCCCTGTCTCATGTCAGAGCTGGCAGCGAAATGGGACATGCCAGTAATCTAACTTCTGTCGGTAAACCACCCCATTCCACATCAAATCGATGTTCTCAGGAAATCCACCAACGAAAGGCATCTCTATCAAAACCCATGCGACTCTCTTGTCATAAGTTTCATGGCATTTTGGGTCTATGAATCTACATTTTCCTATGCAGTTTCCGATGTCTTGAAGGACCCTAGCATTCCAAAACGCCAACGGTAAACCATGTAATTTAACCCAGAAAATATGGTTTACAGGCACATTTTGTTGCAGATGTAAACCGGCATCCCAACGATGAAGCGCGAGGAAACATCGTCCCTTGACCCAAGTCCTTCGCATCATCGTCCCAACGTCTTCATCCTTCTCCATGTGGAAACAGTACCAGCCCTCCTCTAGTCGACTAACCTTAGGCATGTAGCCCAGCGTCTTCTCCCATGCCTGCGACAACCACTCCATCAGGGTTATTGTACCACGGCTTTCAAACATCCATTTCCCTACCATTGATCGCCTTGTCAGCCCCTCAACCCTCTCCCATAGCACATCGCTACTGAAGCTAAGAAGCCTGCATTCCTCCAAAGGCTTGAATGGTTTTCGTCCTGCAGAATTTTTGGAAGGAACAGATAGTCGAGAAAATTGTTTGAAAGAGCCTTCCTGTAACGTTAACGTTTCCCCTTTCCCCAGACTCCGAGGCACATTGGAGCCCTCCACCTGTTCGAGAGTACTCGCAGCCTGCGTAGTAAATTCCCTTTCTGCCACATTGATAGCCTGCATGAAGGACTCATCCTGTAGTGCCAGGTCACAGTCGTGTAAAAAATCGTGTAAATCCGTCATCGTTTACACAATAGTTTTAAACACTTGACAAAGCTACACGCCACCAACAGTCCGTCAGATGGGCCCTCCTTTGGATAGAAACAATCCACGTCACCCCACCCGAATAGTGTTTAAAATAACCCACCAGCTCACCACTCACCACCGTGGGAATTTAAAACAAGCTTAAATCTAAGAAGTAGAGAAAGCCTATCAACAATCCTCCTAATAATCCATCATAACTAAAAACCCTCCTTCCTTTTCTAGTTGACGACAGAATTTAATAGTAGTCTCACATTCCTCGCCCCCTATGGGAGGATGCCTACAAAAATACAACAGAGTAAGTGCTGTACCATCCCTTAATGTCCTTGTGCGTCAAATCTCCCCGCAAGTACGAGGGTGATAGAGAGTTCATCGGCCCCGTATATAAAACCAGAAAAGACGTGCATTAACATAAAAGAGACCATTAAAAAAAAGAAACAAACCGTTACTGACAACAACAGCACGTAATCCACCATCTTTTACACATCTGGACTTTGAGACTCTCCCACGGTTTGTTGATAATAAAGAAATTGAAGCAGTTCTTGTAAATCGATGGTCTTGCATTTCCCTCATCCGATAATTCACTGGTAATACATTTCTTTGATATTACCCCTCCTTTTCTCCGACGATCGAAAATGCAGCAGCTGAAACTGAGAAATCATCGGAGGTGGTTGAAGAATATGCCGTCGGTCGAAAATGCGGCAGCTGAAACTAAGAAATCGTCTGTCGTGGTTGACGAATCCGTCGTTTATTCCCTGGGGTAAGTCTCTATGACCCTCTGCAGGGCACCTGGGATTGGCTTCCTCCCTCCACAACCACCAGATAACTTGCCCGGCCCATTTAATCATCGATTGTTCGTTTTCTCTATCATGGAAATCAGCAGATGGGGATTAGGTGCGTGGCTTTTTCTTCAGCATTGTCCATCGTCTGCATAACTCCAATGAAAATCCCCACTACTTAAAATAAAATATCAGAAAAGCCAAACGCCTAACAGAACAAATCTCCATTGATGTAATTCGAAGGCTGTTAATTTCAATTTCTTAAGCAAACAGAGAAATGCAGAGATTCAGAAGTGAAAAACCATTAACGTCCCACTAGACGTGCGCTTCTCATGGATAGATTGTTGATCGATGATCAGGAAATTGGTTTTAGATATAGTTACCATATTCGCCCGTTCCTGCGAAAAAAATACGAAAATTCGGGAATTCGATTAACTGGATAAAAATTCAATTCGATTGTTTGATGGTGGCTTTACTTGGGTGATTCAAAATTCATGGTTTATAATTTATTGCATGGATATAAATTTACTAATTTTGGGTTTCTGGTAAGTTGCAGTATCACGGGTAGGAAATGAAAAGGGAAAGGCCGAGGGATTGCATAATAGATGGCTGTAGTATCACAGGTACGAAATGAAAAGGGAAAGGTTGAGGGATTGCAGTAGGAAATGGAAACCAAATGAAAACTAATGGTGAGAGAAAATATTTGAGTTTTTAATTTTAGTATGGTTTAAAACTCTGAGATGAGAGGGAAAGAAAGAATTTTAGTACGAAATTTTGAAGTTGAAATATTTTTATAAAAGCTATAAGAATTTGAGCATGAATTAAGAATTTGAGCATGAATTTTGAAGTTATTAATTTTTTATAAAAAATAAATAAATTTTGAATATTTAATTTTGAGCATGAATTTTGAATTTTGAAGTTCGTGTTTTTTTATAAAAAATAAATAAATTTTGAATATTTAATTTTTAAGTTTAAGATAAAATTAGAATGTAGGTTTGAGTTTTGAATATTTAGTTTTTAAGTTTAGAATAAAATTAGAAAATAAGAATGGATGTAGGTTTGGGTTTTATTTATTTTTTTGGATTAAAATTATTAAAAAATATTTAAATTTCAAAAATGAATGAGAAGAAAATGACAAACATATATATATATATATGTTGAAGACGTATACAACCCCCAAAAAAAAAGAACAAAGATTTTGTATTAAAATTATTAAAAAATATTTAAATTTCAAAATGAATGGGAAGAAAATAACAAACTATTATATGAAAAAAAAAAAAAAATATATATATATATATACTGTCTTCAAGGAAGAATACTCTCCAAGAAAACTCTGAATTGCAAGAAATCAAGCAAGAAAGAAACAAACCTCAAGACAAGAGGGGGGAAGCCTCGCCCAACAACAAAAAAAGAACTTGACAGCCCCTCAAGCATCAACAATTATGAGGTTTCGAATACCGCACAAAAGAAATCTTCATTTTGCAGTAAAGCAGATCTCCTAGATCCCGAAGATAAGACACCAGTGTCCCAAGAATCAAAAGAGATGAAGTAGGGGCAAGATAAAGGAAGTTGAAGACCGTAGAGAAGAAAAAGAAAGCTACAACACCAATCTCCCCAAGAAAGATGAGAAGCCAGACAATTAAGAACTAAGAAAATTATAGGTCCAATAGACCAAATTTGGTCTCAGTGGACGTTAACCATCATCATCATCATCATTCATATATATATATATAAGATGTATACTCTCAATTTTTTTTCAAATTGAAAAAAATTAATACATCATATCCAATGGAACTTGGCAACTCTAGTTTTAGGATGGCTCTATCTTTCACTGCAAATAGTTAATGGAATAGATTATTATTATTATTATTATTATTATCATCTAATTTTAAGGTAGTTAATGGAGTAAACTATTATTATTATTGTTGCTGTTGTTGTTGTTATTATTATTATCCAATTTTAAAGCATTGAATGTCACTTGCCCACCCTATTTCATGGGCTCTATCAGAAAACATTAAATATGGTATTAAAGGCCTGATAACAAATCATATACCAGGCCTATTATTTGTTGGCTTTATATATTGGTGGGTGAGCAGAGTTTGAAAAGGTAAGCCAACACTTGACAAGTTATAGGTGAAGGAATTGGTTTTTGTTTTTGTGATCATTGTTGTTGCGAACATGTCGAGCGTGTTGAAAATATTAAAGTCATATGCGTGCCTTTGAGCAGAAGAAAAAGAGTACAAGGCAGCGGAAGCAGAGCTTTGAGTGCACAACACTCTGTATTGAAGAATGATGGAGAACCATAAGGAGAAGAATTAAATTTGTGATGGGCCGCAGCCACAGATTGTAGATGAAATTAATTTTGATATGGGCGAAGTCATTTTTGTAGAGGAATGAAGATCCTCGTAGATCTGTTCTACGGAGGAGCATAGTAAATTAAATACAGTCATCTCAGGCTTTTAAGCCCTCAACAACCAAGAATGGAGAAATTGTTTAAATAGGCAGAAGTCCTTTTATTTTTGAAATGGCGGGACAAGTGGTCCCCACCACTTATCCTCTAATCGAAATCGCAAATTCTATTTTGAAGCAGTGTCTTGTTGATATGGAGTTCTGCGATGTGATGCGATCCAATCGCAATCGCAAATCGCAATGTATATGAATCATGGTTCAAATGTCTTGTAGATGTGGCAGAGTTCCGCAAGCGGAACGGTTGTACACAATACAACCAAAACATATGTTATAAATCACCCCCACCAACAGCCGAGGCCCGTGGGTCCACTTGACCACGTGGCGAAGACTTAATGGAATCGCAAGTTTCAATCCCAAGGTTCGATCGGAGGTTCTTTGTTTTGTGCTCCGATCAAAGGCTGGACCCGATCCAGCTTATACAATGGAGTTAATAAAGTTCAATCGCATCCGGTTCTTAATCGCAATCGGAACTTTCCGATTGATCACACGCCTTTGTAATATGCTGCGATTGAAGTGGCGGACCTGATGGATTTATTATGGTGCAGTTTGTTAATTGAATCGCATCCATCCTTGAATCGCAATCGAAACTTTTCTATTGCATGCCCCGATTGCACTTGTTTAAAGTTTGGACCCAATTGCTCTATGAGCCATGTTTTATATGGTCATCGCATCCGGTTGGTCAATCGCAATTAGAACTTTTTGTTTGTGCGCTTGTTTGTTTAAAGTGCGGACCCGATGGGGTTATGTATTTCTTTTAATAGTTTTGTTTTTAGTGTTTCACATAGCTTTGTAATGTCTTAATATAGATGCACGACATATCAAGAGAAAAGGCAAGTGAGCCTGTAGAATGTAATGTTAATGCATTGTTTTCGCACAGCAGCGCGGAAGAGATGTGGAGAACACAACAGTGTTGGTATTTTATGAGACAGAGTGTTGTTTTGTAAAGACAGAGTTGTTTCTGGAGCACTGCATTTGTAGCAGTCTTATTTTTTGAATCCCTCCATTGAGGAAGACTTTTGTAATAGTTTTTTTAAGTTCTGTTATTGAAATAGAAGAAAGCGTTTTCATGACATCTCTGTCTGCAAGAAAAATTTTGTTTTAAACTTCTCTGTGTTGTAGAGGAGAGATCATTTTCTCCACTTTTTGTTTGGAATTTTCAATATTCCAACATGGTATCAGAGCTAGTTCAGGCTCTTTGAAGGTTTCAAAGAAGCTGAAGAAGAAGAATATTTGTTGAAGCATTTTCTCCAGCAGAGTGAAAGTCCAACAGAAGTCAAAGGTTCAGGTATTTCTCAAAGATAACAAAGCTGTTGTTTATTGTTTAAAAGAGTTTGTTCTTTCAGGAAAAGGAAAGATAGTTTGTTTAAGTTTAAGTTCAGAGTTCAGTTTAAAGAGAAATGGCTGGACCAAGCACTGGAATGAACATTGGAAATGTTCAGCTTCCACAATTTAATGGAAAGAACTATGATTATTAGGCCATTACCATGAGAGCCATGTTTGTCTCACAAGACTTATGGGAGCTTGTAGAAGATGGCTTTACAGAACCAGCTGATGAGCAGGCTTTTAATGCCTTAACTCAAGCAGAGAAAGATGTGTTGAAGAATAATAGGAAGAAAGATGCTAAAGCTCTCTTCTTATTGTATCAAGCTGTAAATGAGAGTGTGTTTCCGAGGATAGCAGCAGCTAAGAGATCCAAGGAGGCATGGGAAACTCTGAAAGTAGTCTATCAAGGTATGGAGAAAGTTAAGACAGCAAAGCTTCAGTTGCTGAGAAGAGATTTTGAAACTCTTTGTATGAAAGAGTCAGATAATGTAGACACATTTTTTACACATGTGGTTGGGATTGTAAATCAGATAAGATCCCATGGAGAAACTCTTGAAGAGAGAAGGATAGTGGAGAAACTTTTGAGATGCTTACCCTCAAAGTTTGATGTTATTGTTACCACCATAGAAGAGACCAAAGATCTTCAATGTTGGACGCTTGGATGAATCCCATGCCTACTGAGCACTCATGAATGAGATTGAGTGAATGAACATCTATCCTCGAGCACGCTGACATGACCCATGCCTTCAAAGAGAAGAGGTCATAAAAGGAAGAGGAAGAGGCTGGCCGTAATGAGGTGGAAGGAACAACCCTTTCACATTCGTTACGAAGGCAATAAACCGTAGCTACTACCAAAGCAACAACCAGCAAGGTGGACATCAACACCAACATGCTCATGGACAAAGGTATGACAAATCCAATGTCTAATGTCATTATTGCAAGAAATATGGGCACTATGCCAATGAATGTAGAAAGAAGCAAAATGACATGAAAAATAAGCAAAATGCTAATCTAGCAAAAGAAGAAAAGAACCCAAGTAATGTGCTATTAGTTTGTAATGTAGCACAGGATAAAGAAGATGATGTTTGGTTCTTAGATTCAGGGTGTAGTAATCACATGACTGGAAATAGAGAAATGTTTGCCAGTCTAGATGAAGAGATTAAATCTGAAGTGACCACAGGGATTGATACTAAAATCTCTGTCAAAGGGAAAGGCAAAGTAAGTATTCGAGCAAGAAATGGTGAGAAAAAATTTGTTCAGGATGTGTATTATGTTCCAGGTCTGAAATGTAATCTTTTGAGCGTTGGACAACTCATAGACAAAGGTTACAATGTGGTTTTTAAAGATGATGTGTGCACAATTAAAAATATACCTCCAAGCAAGAAAATCATTGCTGAAATACAAATGACCAGCAATAGAATGTTTCCGCTCAAGCTCAACATTGACTTGAAGGGAAAAGGAAAGAGTGTAGCAGCTGTAACACAAGAAGCCTTTCAGAAGGAAGCTAAAGATGAAAATTGGTTATGGCACTTGAGATTTGGACATCTCAATTTCGGAGGATTAAATTTGCTGCACAGAAAAAGAATGGTAAAAGGTTTGCCATTGATTGAGAAGCCTGACAGCCTATGTGAAGGCTGCATCTTGGGAAAGCAACACAGAGAAAATTTTCCATCAGGAAAAAGCATAAGGGCGAAAGCACCTTTGGAGATAATCCACTCAGATTTGTGTGGGCCGATGCAAACGGCATCTGTTTCAGGCAGCAATTACATGCTGACCTTCATAGATGATTTCACAAGAAAAGTATGGGTTTATTTTATGAAATATAAGAGTGAATTCTTTCAGAAATTTCGTCATTTTAAAGCTCTTGTAGAAAAACAGAGCAGACTGCACATTAAAGTTCTCAAAACTGATAGAGGAGGAGAATATATATCAAAAGAATTTCTGCGTTTTTTCAGAGAGAACGGCATACACAAGCAGTTTACCACAAGGTACACACCGCAACAGAATGGAGTTGCTGAAAGGAAGAATCGAACCATAATGGAAATGGTGAGAAGTATGCTAAAGGCAAAACACTTTCCGAATGAATATTGGGCAGAAGCAGCAAACTGTGTTGTGTATATTTTGAATAGATGCCCCACAAAAGCGGTGATGAAAAAAGTTCCAGAAGAAGCGTGGAGTGGCAGAAAACAAGAAGTCACCCACATGAGAGTTTTTGGATGTGTGGCATATGCACACATTCCAGACAAATTGAGAAAGAAATTGGATAGTAAGGGGGAGAAGTGCATTTTCCTTGGATATTGTGAAGATTCCAAAGGATACAGATTGTATAACCCATCCACAAAGAAGTTTGTGATAAGCAGAGATGTGCAATTTATTGAAGAGGAAGCATGGGATGGAAGCATTGAGAAAGCAGTTAATGTCAAAAACTGTTTATCTCATGATGAAGATGAGGGAGATGTGGTTGAAATCAACAACCCATCCGTTGCACAACCTCCAGCAGCGCAAGGCCAGCAAGGGACGCCTCAAGCGGTAGCTAGAACACCCTTGAGAAGAAGTGGCAGTGGTTCACCGAGCACACCACACGGAGCAAAATTGAGTGCTTCATCAAGCACAGATACACCAAGTGAAAGAGGAACAAAGTTCAGAAGTCTTAGAGAAATCTATGAGCAAGGAGTAGCAGATGAAGGTATGAATTCCCTATTTGCTTTGTATTGTCAAGTTGATGATCCTATTCATTTTGAAGATGCTATTAAAGATAGAAAATGGATAGAAGCTATGAATGATGAAATTAAAGCCATAGAGAAGAACAAAACATGGGAGTTGGTTGATCTCCCAAAAGGAAATGAAGTCATTGGAGTTAAATGGGTCTATAAGACCAAAAGCAATGCTAAAGGAAAAATAGAAAGACACAAGGCCAGACTTGTTGTCAAAGGATATAAGCAGAGGCAAGGGATTGATTATGAAGAAAATTTTGCACCAGTTGCAAGAATGAAGATAGTAAGAGCAGTGTTGTCCTAGCAGCACAAAATAAATGGAAAGTATACCAAATGGATGTAAAATCTGCATTTTTAAATGAAGTTTTAATGAAAGAGGTATATGTGGAACAACCTCTTGGATATGAGAAGAAAGGCCAAGAGCATAAGGTCTGCAAATTGAAGAAAGCTCTTTATGGGCTGAAGCAAGCACCAAGAGCGTGGTACAGTAGGATAGACTCCTATCTACTAGAAAATGGATTTGAAAAGTGTGAGGGAGAACCCACCCTCTACATCAAATAAAAGGATGGTAAGATGCTCATTGTTGTTTTGTATGTTGACGATTTAATTTTTACAGGTAATGATGATTATCTTGTTGAGAATTTTAAAACAGTCATGAAAGATGAATTTGAAATGACTGACATGGGTTTGTTGAGATACTTCTTGGGAATAGAAGTAGAACAAAGTGAAAAAGGAATTTTTATTTCTCAAGCAAAGTATGTGAATCAAGTTTTAGAAAGATTTAACATGCAGGAGGCAAAGCTGCAATTACTCCCACAGTAATGGGATTGAAGTTGAGTAAAGATGACAGCAGTAAGGATTTTGATTCAAGTTTGTATAAAAGCATAGTTGGCAGCCTCATGTATTTGACTGCAACTAGGCCGGATATTATGCATGTTGTTAGCTTAATTTCCAGATTTATGGAAAAGCCAAAAGAAGCACATTGACAAGCAGCGAAAAGAATTTTGAGGTATGTTAAAGGAACAAAATGATTTGGCATTTTATATACTGCTTTAGAAAATTCAGAATTAGTTGGTTACACTGACAGTGATTGGGCTAGAAGTGTAGATGATCGAAAGAGAACTTCCGGTTATGTTTTTCATATGGGTTCAGGAGCCATTTCATGGGCTTCTAAGAAACAGCCGATTGTAGCATTATCTAAAGTAGAGGCAGAATATGTGGCAGCTACAGCAGCAGTGTGTCAAGCAATTTGGATGAGAAGAATGTTGAGAAGCTTATGCCAAGAATAGGTAAAAGGGATAGTGATTTATTGTGACAATAGCTCAGCTATTGCATTGTCAAAAAATTATGTGTGTCACAAGAGAACGAAGCACATAGATACAAAGTTTCATTATATTAGAGAATTGGTGAATAACGGAGAATTTTTTTTACAGCATTGTAAAACAGAGGAGCAATATGCAGATATTTTAACTAAACCATTGGAACAGAAGACATTTGAATTTCTAAGAAAATGCCTGGGTATGATAGATAACCCAACAGCTGACTTTAAGGGGGAGTGTTGAAAATATTAAAGTCACCTGCCAGCCTTGGGCAGAAGGAGAAACAAGTACAAGGCAGCAGAATCAGAGTTTTGAGTGCACAACACTCTGTATTGAAGAAGCTTGGAGAAATCCGTATGAAAGAGAATTAAATCTTGATGGGCCGCAGCCACAAATGACAGAAGAGAATTAACAGGTGATGGGCGTAGCCGTTTTTGCAAGAGGAATGAAGATTTCCCATAGATCTGAACTACGGAGGAGCAAATTTATTAAAGACAGTCATTTCGGGCTTTTAAAGCCCTAACCAACCAGAATGGAGAAATTTGTTTAAACAGGCGGAAGTCCTTTTATTTCTGAATTGGTTGGACAAGTGGTCCCCACCATTTATATGCCAATCGGAATAGCAAAGTTATTTTGGTGCAGTGTCTTGTTGATATGAAGATTTGCGATGCGATCCAATCGCAATCGCCAATCGCAATAATCAAATGTCTTGTGGATGTGTAGAGTTCCGCAATGGAACGGCTGTATATAAAACATACAACCAAACCTTATATAAATCGCCCCCACCACAGTAGCGAAGGCCCGTGGGTCCACTTGACCACGTGGCGAAATCTCAATGGAATCGCAAGTCTTGAATCGCAAGGTTCAATCGGCGGAGTTTTTTTATGTGCTCGAATCAAAGGCCAGACCCGATCGAGTTATATGCCACAGTTTATTGCTAATCGCATCCGAGTTCCCAATCGCAATTGGAAACTCTTAAGTGTTGGGCCCGATTGCACCTTGAAATTGGCGGACCCGATGGCGTTATACGATGGAGTTAATAAGTTCAATCGCATCCGGGATCTTAATTGCAATCGGAACTTTCCGATTGATTGCACGCCTTTTGTAATATGTTGCGATTGAAGTGGCGGACCCGATCCAGTTATATGCCGGAGTTAATAAGTGCCAATCGCATCCATGTCCTAATCGCAATCGGAACTTTTCTATTGTGTGCCCCGATTGCATTTGTTCAAAGTTCGGACCCGATTGCTCTATGAGCCATGTTTTATGTGGTCATCACATCCGATTGATCAATCGCAATCGCAAGTTTTGTTTGACACCGCCGATCCGCCGACTGCGATGTGGCCCCCACTCGCACGTCGTGCATTTGAATTTTTAAAGTCTCGCAAAGGTTTTCCTTTGTAATTTGATTTTATTTCTTTGTAATAAGTTTTATACGTAGTTTGTAATGCTTTAATTCATATGCGTGGCATATAAAGGGAAAAGGTCTGTGAGCCTATAGAATGTATTGTATTGCATTGTTTTCGCACAGCAGCGCGGGTAGAATGAAATACACAGCAGTGTGTTGACTGTATGAAGACAGAGTATTGTTTTTGAGAGAACAGTGAATATTTTCTGAGCACTGCGTCTGTAGCAGTCTTGGTAGTATTCTGTGAATCCCTCCATTGAGGAAGACTTTTGTAATAGTTTTTTTTTAAGTTCTGTTAATGAAATAGAAGAAAGCATTTTCATGCCATCTCTGTCTGCAAGCAAAATTTTGTTTTAAACTTCTCTATGTTGTAGAGGAGAGATCATTCTCTCCATTTTTTGTTTGGAATTTTCAATATTCCAACAGAGCGACTACGCAAATTGTGACTGCGCTAATAAGAGCCAGTGCACTTATGTTTTTTTTTTTTTTTAATCTCAATTTCTTATCAAACTCTCTTCCTTTTCCTTCTCAAATTTCATGTTGTTTGTCATGAGTTTGAATCTAGCTACGTCTAAGCTCGTTCGATTTTGGGTTGTTTTGTTTCATAGTAAAAAGGGTTTCCATATGGACGGTATTATGGAGACCAATTATGAAATGGCGTTATATGTAGTTGTTATAAAATTGTTAGCTTCATTTCTATGGCTTTAGAACATAGTTACATAGGTACTGCTCCTAGGTATTGGAGAGAATGTACCTTAAGCTTTCCTGCTCTCAGAGCTTGGGAAATTTTAGGAAATGTTCCAAAATCACCAAGAGCTTTAATGGGTACTTTGTAGCTTTTCGAGAGCTTTACCGCAACAAATTTTGACGTTTTGGGAGCTTCACTGCAATGAATAAGTGCAAACTTAGGTTTATTTGACGCTGCCATCTTGGGTGTTGCTTAAATTGATGGAATTGTAGATATGGATATGGGTCTCAGTCCTTCTATCCAAATGAAGATGAGGTGTCTGCCAATCCTGATTGGCAAGATTTGGATGGAAACAAATAAATTATTTTATTTTTATTTTTAATATATATTAAATTTTAATATATTATATTATTGTCACTCCCAACTTGACCCGTTTATGGACAACACTTCTATCCAAATGAAGATAAGGTGCATGCCAATCCTGATTGGCAAGATTTCAATGGAAACAAATAATTTTTTTATTTTTATTTTTTAATATATTATATCACTGCCACTCCTAACTTGACGTTTCGTGTAAATTTGGGCAAAACTTCTAGCCGTGTCGGATACTCGTTTCCGCATACCAGAAATACCCGCGTACCGGAAACTCGAGAAACAAATTAGCTTTAGAATGATATGATAATTGAATTTATTTGGTTTTAGTGTAAACATGCATGCTACATATGTATATTTGGAGAGCGATTGCAAGTGCGGCCCCAATTGCCAGTGTGGTACTTGCAGCTGCCACAACTGATTCAAGATATTGTCTCTTCAATAGTGGTTGCCTCTCCAATTGGTGTCTCTCTAATAATTCCATTTCTCCAATTGGTATATGTATAATAGTTCCATCTCTCTAATTGGTGTTTGTCTAATAAGTCCAGTATGTTCCATCAGACAAGATGGATAGTTGTGTAGTGTCATAGATGTTATTGTACCGAGAATTTTAAATAAAAACTCAATTTACATAGATTTGGGATATTTTATTCAGTGTGACTTGTATCGTTCATTGCATTCCAATTATTATGTTGCTCACCTTAAGCTATCTTTTTTTTTTTTTTTTTTCAAAAATGTTATATAGGAATATGTATGCGTTATATGGGCTTCTAAAATGATACAGATGGATTAGTTTTTTTAATTAAAATACATTTACATGGAGTCGCACTATTAATTTTAAGATAATTACGTTGTAAGGCGTTCTTCTTTGAAAACAACTCCCCCAGCTGCCGCGGTATATATGTCTGCATCATTAGATCAAATGTTAGAGAATTGAAATGTTTTAGACTACTTATCTACAACCTCCTTCATTTAAAATAACTACGTAACTAAGTCTCTAACTTCTGATGAATTTAATTCTTAATTTATTTATTTACCTAATTCCTTAGTACAAACATTCAATGAATATGAATTCATATATAACTAACTGCTTAAGGAGCCTTAGCGTTCCTCCATACAGTTTGTTACCAAGAACTTCGAGTCCGGGAAAGTGGAGATTATAGGCCCAAGGAAATTTCCGCTATGCCCATCTAAACATCAATTCCGTTAAGGGTGTAGGTCTTAGATCATGCAAGCCACAGAGAGAACATCAAATTAATGGCTGAAGCTAAGGCATATGAGACCAATATATCAGATAAATCAATTGTTGAATCTACAAGAAGATGAAAGTGAATCTTCTATTTAGAGATTGAAGATTTTATTTCAATTCCAGAGAAATCTGCGCCTACACGCCAGATCTGGCCAAAATCTACATAAAGATTTTCTAAATAAAGTTATTGTGTTCCAAGTCTTTAAGATGGCAGCCGTTAGCAACATGCCTCTTATAACCAGCGAAGGTCTTAGCGCCCGAGCCTATATTTCTTTGCTAGAGCAATGTCACCAAGCTTTGGCCCGCATCGAGCTCTTTCATCTACATCGTCGGGCATGGATGAGGATCAGTGGGATTCTGCACGAGTAAGTCCTACTTATTGTGTCAATATATGGGTATAAATAATAACATAATGCCCTCGGATAGAATTTGAAGAGGCCGAAAAGAAAATTGGAGCTCCGTTACACCAAATTTCTAATAAATTCTCCTATGTTGAGCTCTACCTTGGCGGGCTTCTCCTTCACAGTGTTCCAGAGGATATAAATAAACTGTCATCTAAACTCATGAATCTTGAACTTTCTTATAATAACATTTCTCTCAAGAATATTACTTATTAGCAGTCAGTCGGAATGTCTGGTTTGAAATTGACAGAGACATAATTGTTTATTGCAGATTTTGCATGATGCAAACATTGAAGAATTCCATTTTTATTAATTGGAATCTCATCCTTACCTTGTTATAATTATATCACCAAATGCACTTCAAGAATTGGAAGAAATATGAACTTTTGTGCAGAATGTAACTTGTTTTTATGATTTATAAATGGATTGGATAGAAATGGGGTTTCGATGAATAAATCAATACAACGCTTAAAAAAAAAAACAACTTGAGATATTTTTCCCAAAATTATTCTCAACGAGTAATATTCATCAAGTCGAACAACTGACTGTTAGGCTTTAAATGACGAGCTTATTGTCTTGAAAACGAAACCAAACAAATTATAATTTTACAGTGCGTGGTTAAGGGTATGTGGTTCGTTGTAATAGGCTGCAGTTTCAAATCTAAAGATAATTTTTATTAGGATTTTAATAATATGTGTTTTGTCCACTTCCGTATTATGAAGAAATATTAAAAGTTTTATCAATTTACATAATAATAATAATAATAAAAATATATATATATATATATATATATATATATATATATATATATATATATATATATATATAATATAATATAATATGTTAAAATTGTATTTTATTTAGTTTTTTAAATGCAAATATTATTTGAACAATAATTTTATTTTTTGATTTATAAATTTATTCTAAAAAATATATTTATAAAATATGTATTTTTTCCACTTCGATATTATGAAAAATTATTAAAAGTTTTATCCATTTACATTAAAAATAATAATAAAATATATATTTTTAATAAATATAATGTTAAAATTATATTTTATTTGATTTTTTAAATACAAATATTATTTATATAATAATTTTATTTTTTGATTTATAAATTTATTATATAAAAAATGTATTTAAAATAATAATAGCTTATTTTTTATCTAAATCATATTATTTGATTTATTCAAGAAAAGAATAAATAATTTTGATGATTTATAAATGGATTGAATAGAAATGGGGTTTTGATTAACAATAGTTTTCCTAAAATTATTCTCAAAGAGTAATATTCATTAAGTTGAACAGCCCACCGTTAGGCTTTAAATGAAGAGCTTATTGTCTTGAAAACGAAACCAAACAAATTATAATAGTGCGTGGTTAAGGGTATGTGGTTTGTTGTAATAGGCTACAGTTTTAGATCTAAAGAAGTTAATATGTGTTTTTCTCTACTTTCATATTATTAAAGTTTTATCAATTTAAATAATAAAAAATATCCATAATTTTTTTTTTTATAATAAATATAATGTTAAAATTTTATTTTATTTAGTTTTTTAAATGTAAATATTATTTGTATGTAGATAAATGTTTTTCGGATTAATCACATTATTAGGATTTGGTTGACGTTTCGAAACAACTAATGTAGTTCATCCTCAGGACAAAGAGGAGAGACTAATCGATCTCAATGAATAAATAGCAGAGATCCATCATTACTCGGAAATAGCCATTGAGAACTAGCCGTTAGAAAATTTATTAGTTAGTTAGTTAAAAATAAATTAGTTAACCCCCGGATGCGGGTGACACGCTTGACACAAGGGGACATCAAAGCCCAACTCACTAGACTGCGGAGATCCTCAAGGCAATCCCCCACCAGTTGCGGAGCCAATCACAGTTATCGCCTCGCACAATCCTCGCAGAAACATTGATCACACAGAATGGACAGGCCTGGTATCACCTGACCCGGACCATCACCCCACCCTTACCTCCATTAATGACCATGCTGCATAATCAGTATTGCAACCTCACTTACCCCTCTGCGTCAGTCCATTAGCTTGAGACTCACACACCTAACACTCATAGCCTCTCTGACATGCCTCATCCGCACTCCTATATAACCTCCCACTCTCAGCCCCTTCCATCCATCATCTGTTCTCCGTTCCATTCTGCTCCTTCGATTTGGAAGTTTTCTGAAACCAATCATTTGCGTAGTCCAAGTCTTGGAGCGAAGCTGCGCAAATCCCCTTTGCTGAGTGCATTACATCCTACGCACCTTCCCCCCAGCCTCAGCAGTTTTTCTGGTCCCTGTGCTCCCCTTGCCACCCCTCCCAAGTGCGGAATGGCCCCCAGGTTGCACCAACACACCATCCATGGTGGTCAACGAGGAGCTCTCTCGGGCTGCTACCATCGCGACGAGGACAATCAGCTTGAATGGCTTGAGGGCTCCTCGAAAAATTCCCCTGCTAGCCATCCTTCTGGTTCGGAGCAGCGCGTAGACTCCTCCAAGAGCCCGACGACAAGAGGAAGATTTGGTGCGAGGAGGTCCACCTTCACTTCCAGGGCTCTCTCACCGCAGAGCATCCTAGCACCTCTAACCAGCCCTGCACAGGCAGATGAAGACTCATACATTTGGATAATGGATTCCGACGGAGTCTGGACGAAGGTTTCGGAAGGAGTAGATCCGGAATATCCCATCCTCTGTGCACCATCAAATCTCCCCATTCGCATTGCTACTAAAGTGGAAGCTGCCAGGGAAGCGACCATCGCACAGTGCCCGACTTGTGCCATCCTCGAGGAAGCTCCCCACCGCAGTGATGATGAGGACTCGTAATGTTTGTGTTGTTATTTAGTTCTTTTTTGTTTTTTGTCAAGTGTGCCCACAAGGCCATAATGTCATGCCCTTCTCTCATGCTCCTAAATGTATCAATGCTACTATGCACAGAGTCTTTTTTGCTCACAAGTTTTGTCTGGGCGAGCCCCCTTCCCTATGGCAGCCCAGAATCAACATAAGAAATGTAGGGATTGGTTAAACGCAGCTTACCAACCCTGCCTGTAAACTATGTACTTATATTTTTATGAATTAATAGATTAGCACAACTTACCAAAAAAAAATTAAAAAAATTAGTTAGAATAAAAATTAATAAAATTTTATTAATTAAATAAATAAAATTTATTACAAAGGGTTTATAAATTATTATGTAATTAAAATAATTATAATTGGAAATAGGGGTAATTTTTTTTTAAAATTTAATAAATAAAACAAAATTAATTAATTAATTAATTAATTATAAATCAATGAATTAATTAAATATATATAACTAAATAAAAATAATATAAACAAAGATACCTAAGAAGGAACTAGGAAGGGGAAAAATTTAATAAATAAATAAATCAATAAATTAACTAAAAATAAAAGGAAAATAAAACATAAATTTTTTAAACAGAAATTACCTGGCGAGTGTCGGGGTCCAACTCTTACTTAATTTCCAATCATTATCACGGTTGAGATTCTTGGCACGTCATTCAATTTCGATCGTCTCCCTTAATTTCCTATGGTGGAAGTGATCTACCTTGGCAACCACTTTAGAGTCTTCAATACAAACATGATGGCAGGGCTTTTCCACATGTTGAGCAAGAGATAAGGTACATGACTGATTATGTCTAATATTCGTAGCATGCTCCCAGATTCTCTACCTAATGGATCGACCTGTTTCTCCTATATAGGGAGTTCCACAAGAACAAGGAATCATGTAAACCCCTTTCATGTCCTTAGGGTCGATAGGGTCTTTAACAGACCTAAGAGAATTTCTAATTGTGTGGAGAGCTTTGAAAGAAGTGGAGATATTATTTCTCCTAAGGACATGGGAAATTTTGTTTGTTGTCCCCTGGATAAATGGGATATGGACCTTCGAAAAATGATCCACCTGAGTAGATTTTCCGCTCAAACCTTTATATTCTTTTTGAAAGGCTTTAAGACCTTGAGATGTACTCTAAACATTATTTTCAAAAACTTCAAGAAGCTGGGATTTCTCTGATTCCAAGGAGATGTCGTCAGAGATTCTAAGAGCACGAGACGCAAGAGTACACAAGACACCAAATTTCTGAGCAAGAAAATGATGGGACCCAGCATGAAGATATTGTTCTGTGTGAGTCTTATTGCGAAAAACCCGGTGATAGATGGAACCATCCTCATTCCTTGAGAGCAGGATATCAAGGAAAGGGAGGCAACCATTTACCTCCAGTTCCATCATAAAATTGATGGAATCAGACAGTGAGTTTAGGTGCGCAAGGAACATATCTAATTTCTCCCGACCATGGGGCTAGATGACATAAGTATCATCCATGAACCTATTCCACTTCCTAGGGTGGAATTTAGCAGAGGCCAGGGCCTTAGATTCAAAATCCTCCATAACAAGTTAGAAATTATGAGGGAAAGAGGGGATCCCATTGCTACACCACATGTTTACTCACTCACCTTGAAAACTGAAGAAAGTCGAGGTGAGGCAGAGGCTAACCAATTTAGAGGTGTCCTCATCAAAGATTCGTTTAATGACATCAATGTATTCTTGAATGGAGATCTTGGTGAATAGGGACACAAAATCAAAGCTAACTAGAATCTCACTAGGCTGCAACTTGATGTTCTTCCACTCGATAAGGGAAGTCGAGTCCTTCACAAAGGAATCGGTTTGAACTACAAGGAGCTTAATCTTCTGGGCTAAGAATTTAACCATATGATAACAGGGACCACATGTTGTGTTAACAATAGGTCTTAAGGGGGCCCCCGGCTTATGAATCTTTGGAAGACCATCGATCCGGGGGATAAGGGGATTGCTTTCAATAAGCTTCCTAGAGAGAGGATTAAGAGAAGAATTCGATTTAATGGCAAGGGAAAAATCCTTACACACTGATTTCAGAGGATATTATTTTTAAGCTTAATATAACTACCACTATTGGATAGATGGTCAACCATCTTGCTGACATAGTCATGTTTATCCATAGTGACAATGGCCCCACCCTTTTCTGCCTTAAGGATGACAATGTCAGGGTTGGCCCTTTAGGTTTTGAGGGCGAGAAACTCAGGCTTACTCAAGTTTCTTTTAGGCAGCTTATCCTTCCTAAAAATAATGGAGCAATCCTGCCTAATGGTCTCCTTAACAATATGTGAGAGATCCTTGATGCCATATTTGAGGCTACAAATGATGTCATCAGCAAGGATCTTCTTCGGGGAAAGAGAAAAATTAAGCCCTCTATTAAGAAGATTGAAAGCAAAAGGATCAAAAGATAAAATAGAAAGATTAACTACATTATTATTATTATTATTATATTAGTATTTGAGTTATTATTAACAATAATATTATTATTTTCCTTTATAACCAAAGTATTATTTACGTCATTAACCTCAATAATACAATTTAAGAAGTTATTAGAAGAGGGTTAGGGCAGAATTTATTAATATTTAAATTGAGGGAGTTGACGGAATTCATACTAGAATTCATATCGAAACCCGAGCTGGGGGTGCTGCTGTTGAGAAGGGTGACCGCCATGACTGAAACTGGAACTGAAAGCCCACAGGAGAGAGACCCCAATGACTTAGCAGCACAGGAGCCCATTAATGAAGCACCGTCGGGAGTGAGGGTTGAAGCAGAACTTTCACACGGATGCTGTGGAAACTTGGTCACACCTTTGTTCGAACCATGAACAGAAGAAGAGACCACATACAACTCCGCTAGTGAAATAGATTCTACAGTAACCGAAAAAGTCACAAAGATAGCAGGGTCTGCAGAAGAGTTACACGCCATCACGCCTTGGACTGAGGGCGGATTCAATATAAGCTCGACTGCAACGGAAGCTGAATACACATCTTCATTATTGATTGAGGGAGGCGCAACCCAGGAATTTGAAATGAAATTAGAAATACCACCAACCGGATTCAAAACCTCAGTGGAAGAGGTTTGCTCCAATCAAGAATCTGAGACTGAAGATGAGGGAGAAAATGATAAACCCAAGGAAGAGCCAGAGGACTTCTTATCAACCCATGAGCTGAGGGCAGAGATTTTCTCTTTGCTAACTCTGGATCCCACCAAGCGTGATCGAGCTTGAAAATCTAAAGAGTGAGAATTCGAATGCTTCCCAAACTTAAACGCGTGCTTCTTCTTCGAAACCTTTTCCATTCGCATCGCCTTAGCCGCAGAAACACCATCCAATATGCTCTAGAGATATGACGAAACATTATTTGCTAGATCCAAATGGAGAGAGAAAATCTTACGGGCAATAAAATCCAAATCTCTACTTAATTTGAAAATCTTTTATCTAAGCAGAGCGAGATTGGTTTTAAGAAAAATGGATTTATTAAAAGAGAAATTAAGAGGGTGTGAAATATGAGAAAAACCCAGAATTAATGATGCATATCTACGTCTTTTGAGGAACGTGAGATCAAATTTATTATTAGCCACTTGTAGTCGAGCTCATTCGAATTGATGAGATTTATCAACCATTCCCTTTCAGTATAGGACATAATATGAAATCTAACACTTTTGTGATCCATAATGTAGATAAATGTCTTTCGGATTAATCACATCATTAGGATTTGGTCGACATTTTGAACCAAATAATGTGGTTTATTGTCAGGACAAGGTGGAGAGACTAATTGATCTCAATGAATAAATAGAGGAGATGAATCATTACCCGGAAATAAATGTTGAGAACTAGCTGTTAAGAACTAGCCGTTAAGACTAGCTATTAAGAACTAGCCATTAGAAAATTTGTTAGTTAATTAGTTAGTTAAAAATAAAATTTAATAAAATTTAATTAATTAAATAAATAAAATGTATTACAAAGGGTTTATAAATTATTATGTAATTAAAATATAATAGGTAATAAGGAGAGGTAAAGTTTTTAATTTAATAAATAAAATAAAATAAAATAAAATAGATTAATTATTTAGATAAAAATAAAATAAATCAATAAATTAATTAAATAATATATAACTAAAAATATAAAAATAATAAATAAACAGAGAAACCTAAAAAAGAACTGAGGGGCAAATTTTCATAAATAAATAAATAACATAAATAAATAAATAAATAGAATAAGTAAATTAAAATTTTATTAAAAATGGGTTTATAAATTGTTATGTAATTAAAATAAATATAATGGGAAATAGGAGCGTATTTTATTTTTAAATTTAATAAATAAAATAAAATTAATTAATTAATTAATTAAGTATAAACCAATAAATTAATTAAATAATATATAACTAAATAGAAATAATATAAACAAAGATACCTAAAAAGGAACTAGGAAGAGGAAAAATTTAATAAATAAATAAATAAATAAAATTAATTAATTAATTAATTAAAAAAATTAGATCAAAATAAAAATAAATCCTTACACACTAATTTGAGAGGATTAAGAGATGAATCCAATTTAATGGCAAGGAAAACATTCTTACACACTAATCTGAGAGGAGTATTTTTAAGCTTAATATAACTACCACTATTTGATAGATGGTCAACCATCTTGCTGACATAGTCAGATTTATCTATAATGACAATGGCCCCACCCTTGTCCGCCTTAAGGATGACAATGTCAGGGTTGGCCCTTAAGGTTTTGAGGGCAAGAAACTCAGACTTACTTAAGTTTCTCTTAGGCGGCTTAGCCTTCCTAAGAATAATGGACCAATCTTGCCTAATGGTCTCCTTAACAATATCCGAGAGATCCTTGATGCCATATTGGAGGCTACAAATAATGTCATCAGCAAGGATCTTCTTCGGGGTAAGGGAAAAATTAAGCCCTCTATTAAGAAGATCGAAAACATAAGGATCAAAAGATAAACTAGAAATATTAACTACATTATTATTATTATTATTATTAGTTAAGTTATTATTAACAATAATATTATTATTGTCCTTTATAACCAAAGTATTATTTACATCATTAACCTTAATAATATGATTTACGGAGTTATTAGAAGGGGGTTAGGGAAACATTTATTGATATTTAAATTTAAGGGGTTAACAGAATTAATACCATAATTCATATCGAAACCCGAGCTAGGGGCGCTGCTCAGGTTTTATTATTTATCCTCTTGAGTGTCATTATGAATAAACAAGGGTGGGGCCATTGTCATTATGGATAAATTTGACTATGTCAGCAAGATGGTTGGCCATCTATCCAATAGTGGTAGTTATATTAAGCTTAAAAATAATCCTCTCAAATCAGTGTGTAGGGATGTTTACCTTGCTAATAAATCAAATTCTTTTCTTAATCCTCTCTCTAGGAAGCTTATTGAAAGCAAACCCCTTACCCCCGGGATCTATGGTCTCCAAAATATTCATACGTAGGGGCCCCCATTAAGACCTATTGTTAACACAATAGGTGGTACCTCTTATCATCTCGCTAAATTCTTAGCCCGGAAGCTTAAGCCCCTTGTAGGTCAAACTAATTCCTTTGTGAAGGACTCGGCTTCATTTATCAAGGAGTGGAAGAACATCAAGTTTCAGCCTGGTGAGCTTCTAGTTATCTTTGATGTTGTGTCCCTTTTCATCAAGATCCCCATCCATGAAGTTGTTGATGTCATTAAACGGATCTCCGATGAGGACACCTCTAAATTGGTTAGCCTCTGCCTCACCTTGACTTTCTTCATTTTTCAAGGTGAGTTTTATGAGCAAACCTGTGGTGTTGCGATGGGCTCCCCTCTTTCCCCCATAGTTGCTAACTTGTTTATGGAGGATTTTGAAGCTAAGTCCCTGGCCTCTGCTAAATTCCACCCTAAGAAGTGGAATAGGTTCATGGATGATACTTGTTTCATCTGACCCCATGGTCGAAAGAAATTAGATCTGTTCCTTGGGCACCTGAACTCGCTATCTGATTCCATCAATTTCACGATGGAAGTGGAGGTAGATGGTTGCCTCCCTGTCCTTGATATCCTTCTCTCAAGGAATAAGGATGGTTCTATCTCTCACTAGGTTTTTCGCAAGAATACTCACATGGAACAATATCTTCATGCTGGGTCCCATCATTTTCCTGCTCAGAAATTTGGTGTCTTGTGTACTTCTGCATCTCGTGCTCTTAGAATATCTAACAAAATCTCCTTGGAGTCAGAGAAATCCCATTTTATTGAAGTTTTTTAAAATAATGGTTATAGTAGATATCAAGGTCATAAAGCCTTTCAAAAGGAATATAAAGGTTTGAGTGGAAAATCTACTCGGGTGGATCCTATTTCTAAGGTCCATCTCCCATTTATCCAAGGGACAACGGAAAAAATTTCCCATGTCCTTAGGAGAAATAATATCTCTACTTATTTCAAACCTCTCTGAAGTATTAGAAATTCTCTTGGGTCTGTTAAAGACCCTATCGACCCTAAGGACATGAAAGGGGTTTACATGATTCCTTGTTCTTGTGGAACTCCCTATATAGGAGAAACAGGTCGATCCATTAGGCAGAGAATCTGGGAGCATGTTGCAGATATTAGACCTAATTGGTCTCGTACCTCAACTCTTGTTGAACACGTGGAAAAATCTTTCCACCGTGTTTGTACTGAAGACTGTAAAGTTGTTGCCACGGTAGATCACTTCCACCATAGGAAATTAAGGGAGACGATCAAAACTGAACAACATGCTAAGAATCTCAACCGTGATGATGGTTGGAAATGAAGTAAGTGTTGGACCCCGACCCTTGCCAGGTAATCTCTGTTTAAAATTTTTATGTTTTATTTTACTTTTATTTTTAATTAATTTATTGATATATTTTTATTTTTATCTAAAAAAAATTAATTAATTAATTTTATTTTACTTTATTTGTTTATTTATTTATTTATTAAATTTTTCCCCTTCCCAGTTCCTTCTCAGGTATCTTTTTTTATATTATTTTTATTTATCTATATATTATTTAATTAATTTATTGATTTATAATTAATTAATTTTATTAAATTAAAAAAAAAAATCTACCTCCTATTTTCCATTATATTTATTTTAATTACATAATAATTTATAAACCCATTTTTAATAAAATTTTAATTTACTTTATTCTATTTAGCTATTTATTTATTTATGAAAAATTTTCCCCTCCTTAGTTCCTTCTTAGGTTTCTATGTTTATTTATTATTTTTGTATTTTTAAGTTTATATTATTTAATTTATTTGTTCATTTATTTTCTTTTATTTTATTTATTAAATTAAAAACTTTACCCCTCCCTATTACCAAATATATTTTAATTATATAATAATTTATAAACCCTTTGTAATAAATTTTATTTATTTATTTAATAAAATTTTATTAAATTTTATTTTAACTAATTTATTTTTAACAAACAAACTTTCTAACGGCTAGTTTTTAACAGCTAGTCTTAATGGCTAGTTTTTAACAGCTAGTTCTCAACGGCTATTTCCGGGTAATGATGTATCTCCTCTATTTATTCATTGAGATCGATTAGTCTCTCCACCTTGTCCTGAAGATTAACCACATTAGTTGGTTCGAAACGTCAACCAAATCCTAATGGTGTGATTAATCCGAAAGACATTTATCTACATTATGGATCACAAAAATCTTAGATCTAATATTATTTGAATGATAATTCTATTTTTTTATTTATAGTTTTTTATATAAAAAATTATATTTATGAAATATGTGTTTTGTCCACTTCCAATATTATAAAGAAATATTACAAGTTTTATCTATTTACATTAAAATAAAAATAAAAAATTAATAAGAAATATATATATATATATATATATATATATATATATATATATATAAATATATATATATATATATATAATATGCTACATTTTATTTCATTTAGTTTTTTAAATGCAAATATTAGCTATATGATAATTTTGTTTTTTGATTTATAAATTTATTATATAAAAAATATATTTATAATAATAGTAACTTGATTTTTTAATCAAAATCATATTAATCAATTTATTCAATCAAAGAATAAATTAAAAGAATCAATAATGGGGATTAAAATATGGTGCAATCTAACTTCTAGGTAAAATGGTCTTTTTACACATAATTCTCTCATAGAATTAAAAGAAAAAATGTAAATTTTTTTTTTTATGTTTAAAATACATTTTTGAATGTACAAATGCATTCAACACATGTGGCACTCACATTCTACATATTAAATAACTTAAAATCCTATATTTTGGTTAAAATTAACTAAGAAAAATGCCATGAAAAATATCATATTATAAAATATAGACTAATCACATAAAAATTATAAAAATATAAATAATAACCATATTCTAATATAATGTAAAAATAATATAAAATAAAATAGCTCAACTATAATTGGAATTTTATAAAAATGTATAAGTTTAAGAAATTCCACACAAATTCTTAAAAAAATGATGAAACAATATTATGTTGGATATTATCAATACATTTTTAAGAATTCTAGGTTATTATTTTATAAGATCAATACATTTTTAAGAATTATATGTTATTAATTTATAACATAGATAATGCACAATAGTGAATATTAATTAATATTTTATTATTAATTATATTTTTAAATTCTTTGAGAAAAAAAAGTAAATAGTGTAGTATCATGAATATTGGAAAGAACAAGCATTCATCTCATTAATGCAGTTTCAACTCTCTAATTAGATCTCGTATCCAAGAGTATAATAAATTGTCTCTGTAATTAGATCTCGTGTCCAAGAGTATAAGAAATTGTTAGATCTAGCTCATATTTTTTTATTAATTGCAGTGGTCTTTTAACATTTTGATTTGCACAACGTAGTTTTAATACCATTTAGAATTTGATCTTCATAAATATTTTGGTGTTTTTGTTTGATAGAATATATTATTTTTCTTCTCACAATTGTTTCCAGTTGACAGTCGTCATTGGTTGCTTAGATGCCATGCTCATGGCCCCATGTGAGCAATAGCCTCTCCGCCTCTGAGAAGTTTGATTCTCTCATTAAGTGAGTGGATCTGGAACTTGAAACCTCCAATTCCAAGCAGCATGGCTTGGAACTTGAAGTAAGAGATGATCGTCGATGCCCGCAAAGTGTTCAAGGATATGCTGCAGGTAAATTCATCGTCGCAGGAGGCCAAAGTGTGCACAGATCGCCGGTATTGATTAAGAGATCTAGTAGAATCCGTGAGATCGTATGCCTGCATCCAAAAAGAAATTCCAATTGACTCGGATTTGGGACAAAAAAATGTATTTTTGAAGATTGTGGAGGAAAACATTTGAAGCCTATTTGTTGCAAAATTGGCTAGATTTTATAGGTTCAATTTGATCGATGAATTTCCTCTAATTGAAGAATTCATTCAATTTAGGTTCTTTAATTGTAGTTGAGTCTATATGTAATCATGGTGAGCTAGTCAACCTCTCTTCAAATTCTTAATGCATCGTTCAATCAAGATAGCAAGTTAGTGCCACAATTTCACTCTTAGTCCATCAATAAATTCTTTTGTGCAATAATTCTGGGACAATTGCACTCTTAATCTGTGAATAAATTCTTATGTACCATAATTGTGGGTTGTTTCAAGCAATGGAAAGTTTTCTACACGTCAAATACTTTTAGATGGATGTGAAGTAAGTTTTAATTACAAAGATGAAAACAAGATGTTAATATTGTTACTCTGTAATGAATATATTTCTTATGGAAATGCATTGAGATGACTTCAACCATCAATATTGAAGCTCTACATTGAACTGAGTGAAAGATTATTTGACTATTATTTAATTTTGAACTTCCTTCAATCCTTGTCCTATAGCTATTTTTGGGTGCTTTCAACCAAGTACTACTGTAGTTTAATGTTGTAACTGTAATTTATGTGATCCAGGGTATCATTGCACTCACTTGTTTGTTATATATGGTCATTCTATGTTTTTTTTGTTAACTAAAAGGTACTAAATTTATTAATAATAACTTAGGAAACGCTTATATTTCCCTCTAAAATATGGACATGGCCTCAATATGTTTTCAAGTTTTCTCAATCATTACATTGACTTGCACAATGGAATTTAAGAAAATATCATAATGACACAATCTACCGACCCTACCATGTGAATAAAAATTTACGAATTTATACAAGGTTGAAACAGACATACCTATATCCAGGCTGTTTGATCCTAGCCATCATGTTTTAGAAAGTATTTCCATCTTTCCTTGCCATCCACGGTTCAAATAAACCATTTTTTCATGTCTATTCATCCCTTTGAACCGGGAAAGCTCTACTGGCACTCTATTGAAATCGGGATGGCCCCTACAAAAGGAGACGAAGTGATCCAAAAGGGAATCCATAGATAAAATATGATCCATGTTGCAAGTAATGCCTTTCAGACCCACCTCCTTATCACACTTTTTCACCACCATCCTCTCGGATTTCAAACCAATGACATTATTGTTAGGTCACATATGCGTTTCAAAATTAATGATAAGGCTGCTATGTGTCTATCCTATCCCTTATGGTATTTAGGCCTTACCACACCTAATTAACTCTAGTTATACAACTCAAGGGAAATCTTAGAAGCTATTAGAAATAAATTAGGAAGTAGGAATTAAGAAAAGCACCAATTTTAGTGGAGGAATCCTATTTATATGTAGATTCTCCTTTCAAATAATGCCCACCTTAGTCAACCCATCGCTATAAATGGACACAAGGTTAGCTAGGATATTCCTTTGGAAACCAACAACTCATCCATCCATCAAAAGGAGAAAGTTCTCGAACGAGTATAACTTTAACAACTCATCAAGATTCTTTCTAAGTGAGAGATGCTTCCACAATTGAAAGAAAAGGCTCTCCTCTACCTCAGATCGATTACGGGACATACCAAGGCCAATAACACTTGCGGGGGGACGGCATGTTGATAGAGGAAAAATTCTTACAAGAGAGATTTTGCCTCCGTCCTCCCTTTCCCTTCACTTCAAAATTTGTTTTCTTTCAAATTCAGGTTGTTTCTTCAAAAAAATGTACATACACATGGGAAGAATATATGTATAGAGACAAGAAGGATACATTATATTCCTTAAATATTCACTGAAATAGAAAAGTGTTGTCTGCTTTCCAAGTTGCCCAAATACTTTGACAGATGAATAAGCTTGAAACTTGAAATACGTGAGGAATAGAAATAATATCACACTAGCCAAATGTGGTAGAAAAATTATGTAGTTAACTAAGATCCAAAATTCCACTGAGACCTTTTGGCAACACCTGGTGAAAATTTCACTGTCATCATGGAAGAATAACAATTTAATACTACTATTTTCTACACCACTGCCTTATGGCATTTCCTTTGCAACCTCTGGTGCAATTACTACTTTAGTTTCAATGTCAATAGAACTGGGATTTTTAATTTAAGATTTCTTGGTTCTCATTTCTAAAATGTTTAAGATAAAACTTCATAAAAAAATTCCGTATAAATTTGCGTCTGTTACATGGATTTTTTAAAATTTAAAAATATTTATAAAACTCTTTAATTTTGTTTTTATTTTTTATTTTTTTTTGTTTTTTCTCAATTAAATATAAAGCAAAGTAATAAATTAAATTCAACAATAATTGAAATTTATAAAACATAATATTATTAATCACTCTAAACTCTTTTTTATAGTTTTTTAAAAATAAATTTAAGAATAATAATTTTAAAGAAATTATGATTTTTCATTATTTTAAAATAAAATCTTTTAATTTTTTTTTTTAAATTTATAATAAAAATTCAAATAACAATAATTAGAACAGGTTAAAAAATAATTATATAATAAAATTAATAATACTTAGAAAATGTTAAAAAATAACTACATAAAAAAATAAATTATGTAAATTAATTAACTTTAAAAATTTTAAATTCATTAAATATAATATTGAATTATAAAAATAATATTAAATAATTATAATAATAAAATCAATTTTAACCAAATTAATTTAATTACATATATTATTTAAATATAAAATTTTACTGTTGATTTCAAATTAATAAATTAAATTTAAAAAATTAGAATTTATACAATTTAATATTAAACAATAATAACTTAAAATATCTGAATTTATTTAAATATATAATATATCTGAATCAATTTTAATTTATATAAAAAATAATAATAATATGAATTAATTTCAAAATTGAAATTATATATTTTGTTTTTATTTTTAATTTTTAAAAATTATTTAAAAAATTAAAATAAAACAAGTACTAAAATCTAAATGAAAATACACTCTATCTAAAATGGGTTGAATTTTAGTTTCATTTATAACTGTGGTTAAAGACTTAAAACGTTCTGACGTTTTATGTTCATATGTTTTTGAGACATAATTAAAGCTAGGATATTCGATGTAAGTAAGGTTAAGACAAATAGAGGTATGTAATGCTTCAAATTTAATATGAAAAACTTAATTTTGTATTAAAAATAGTCATTTTAGGTCTCATATATATTACAATTGCAATGATTATTTCTAGAAATGTAACAGTTAATTTACAAATTTAACCATAAATAGATTAGTTATTAGTAAAATTCAATCTCCATTTTTACTTTTAATTTTTATATACAATTTCTAGATTTTAAAACATGAAATTTAACATTATAGGTAGAAAGGGCATCCATGGCGTTAAAGGTGGTCAGTTTTGAATGTCTATTGTCAATATACCCATCCTTTGATTTTAGACAAGATATAAACAACATCCCTAATATTGTAGGAAGTATTTATTAAATTTATATGGTCAATATAACGGTCATAATTATAGAAAATATAACCTTGTTTTGAACAAGGATGATATATGTTTCCATTAGGGAAGTAGATTATGTTGTTATATTTCACTTCAATGGAATCCACATTCCCTAATAGAGTCCCTTTCTACTAGCTCTTATTAAGGAAAGCGTAATTCAACTTGTTCTAAACAAAATTGTAATACCAATGAGCATAATGATGATTACAAAATAAATGTCAAATGGTCTCTAGTTAGCCACAATGACATGCATCCTTTGTGAAACTTATGCATAGTAAATTCTAGTCTAATAAAAAGCATTCCTATTAAATTAGAGTTTGTAATATCATACAAAGAAAATTTTATTATCCATTTCATTTTAGGGTCAATAGGGCCCCATAGCTCCTCCTAAAATGAGAAAGGGTCTATAGGCCATTGATATAAGCATTTGGGCCTTTAAATATAAACAATTCTATCATATCTCCCTAACCTAACTCTCAAGTTCCACCTGGACTTTGTGTATTAAACTTGAACAAGTCATCTTCTAGAATTAACTTTTGAGCTCGCATTTATATTACATTGTTTATGCGATGAACTCTTATGCCATTTCATATATTTGGTTTGCATGATGAAAGTTAATGGTTGTCTCTCACGACACTTTAGTTGTAACGGAAATATAGAAAACAAAAATCTATTGACTAGGAGTTATTATATGTATTCGGAACTTATTAGCATATGATGTGAAAAATAGTTTGGTTTTTGAATATATGTCACTTTCATTTATGGAAAATTGATAAACTAAAAAAAATGCATTCTTATAATTGTAGTATGTTTCTTTTTATTCTATATGATTATGTATTTTTTATTTTTTAATCAAGGTTGTCATTGATGTTAATACAACTTTGACTGAGATGTCAATATTCTTGAGATGCTTGGTTCCAGATGATGACATCATAACTCTTGGTTGATAAGGATGGCATCAATGAATATGTCAAGCCGCGAAGATGTCAAGCCACTAATGAAGAACTCTTGCCTGAACAAGTCCTTGAACTAACTATAATGTTGTTGAGTGCTAATCATGTTCCTTAATTGGTGATATACACCTTATATGCCTATATACAAGCCTTCGAAGTGGAGTACTATAATTGATGAATTCATACACGTGATGATGTCATACTCTCGAAGAATGACCACACTTTGACATAATTGGAAGACTTCTTTGGAGCTTTTGACAAATTAATGAAGGTTGCACTATGACATATCACTACATTAGTATATGATGACATTGTTGATACGTGATGCTACACGAATGTTACACTCCTACATAATGACTATGTGATCCTATGATGACATTGATAACAATGAAGAAGCCAAATGATGAAGAAGCCATGTTGTCCCAAACATTCCTCATATTGTACCAAAACATTTATGCATAAAATTTAAGGCCATTCACAAACAAAAATAAATTTTCCAATTTTAGAGGAAATCTTTTAAAATGGGACCTAGACCATCTTAAAGAGGATTTTTTCCTATTTCCAATCAGCCCTTACTTGTCCCGAAACTCCTATTAGTTTGTGAGATATTGAATTTTAAAGTTTAGAAAAATATTTTTTTTTATCTAGCAGACCAACACTCACAGTTTCATGTCGGCCTTCATCCAAAATATGTGACACTTCGTTTACAGTAAAAATCCACTATAAATATGGATTCGGTCTTCATTTTTTCGTGATGATTTCGATCAAACAAAAATGAAGAGTAATTATAGTTCAGAGTTCGTACATTTGAAGAAAAGAAGCATATAACTTAAGGAGTAAAGCATATGGTTGGATAGTTCTAGGTTATAAAATAGATATTGGCACCTCGAGGCAACTGTATAATTCTCAAATGTACTATAACAGTCTCAGGCCTATTTCACTGTATTTTACTTCAGAGCTACCACAGAGTAATATAATTCATACTTGGAGTATTGTAGCTAACTTGGACTTGGAATATTACCCTCAGACCTGGAGTATTATTGTACTTTTTTCAAACTTTATAAAATTGCTTCGGACTGTGGAACTTCTAAGGCTTCAGACCTGTGCTATATTTTTATCTAGTATCTCACATCGACTGTACCCTCTGTAACATACTTCAGTACTGTAAATTATATTTATGAATTGGGTATAAGGGATTTTCTAAGCCTCAGGTGCATTTACATTTTTAGTAGAGAAATGGCTATAGCACTAAGGACAGTCTAGAACCTCGGAGATTCAGTGATTTTCTATTGAAGAAGATGTGGTGGCATCATCCAAACATATGCAGTCAGTGGTGAGGATCTAACGATTGAAGAACAATTAAGCACTAATTATTTTTAGAGCTAATTGAAGCATTCTTGAAGAAAGTTTCAAAGAGCATTTGAAGCCTTGTGAAGACATACCTTGGAGCAATTTTTGGAGCAGACTTCGTGCAACATAGTGAAGAGACCTTGAAGACATCTTGGAGTACTTATTGAATATCTTGTGGAGAAATATCTTTTTAGGCAAAGAATTGTGAATATTCCCTTGATATATTCTTGAAGAATCCATTGGAGAGGATTATAGCTGGTGCAGAGCCTATTGCAACTCATTATAGACACCTTGAATAATTTTTGGAGACCTTGTTTAAATCCTTTGAGAAGTAACCTTGAAGAAGATCTCCGATTGGAGTGTTCTTGTTGAGTAGCCTTGACTGACCTTGGAGACATTGTTGAAGACATTTTGGTGAATTTTCTTGAAGATAACATTGACGACCATGATGCATCACTGATGACATCATGAGGGGACTTGGATAATTTTCTAGGGTACGATGAAGAGCAATGGTGACACCTTCAAAGAGATAAAGGTTTTCATTAATGAAGTAACAAGGAGACTAAGTGAGCGGATAGTTTAAGATTGACAGGGCTCGTTGAAGAAGACATTGCGAGCTGTGAAGTATAACCAAATATATCTTGACGAAGTAAAGAAAGGGTTGGAGCCTTGTAAAGAAAAGGTTGGTGCCTTGGAGGATAGGGTTGGAGCCCTAGAGAATTGGAGTCCTCAAGAAACCAGGTCGGAGCCTCAAACAGATATAGGGTTTGAGCACTTGAGGTTGGTGCCTCAAAATTGACAAGGTTGGAGCCTTAGAAGTCCTGGTTGGTGCTTGGAAAAATATAGGTTGGAGCCTAGGAGATTGAAAATCGGTGTCTTCATCTAGGGTTGGAGCCCTACATATTTTTAACTTGATTTATTGTGAAGAATAAATTAATAAAATAATTTATTCTTATTGTTCATTTTGTTCTAAATATAAGTGATCTAATTAGTAAAAATAACAAATGAAAAGAAACACTGATTCGCCCACCCCCCCCCCCTCTCAATATTTTCAACAATTGGAATCATAGCTAGTACCTTCGCTCAAAGCCTAACAACTTGAAGGTTGATCCTTAGAACACAAATGAAAAAGCTAAGGAAGAAATTCTCCAATCCTCCTAAAGATGTGTCTTCCTCAACCATAAAAATTTAAGTGAATCAATATGTGAAGGCTCTATTGTTGAATAGAAACATTGATATATGGGAAGTAAGAATGATTAATTTCTTAAAGACTCAAGGAATTGAAATATGGAAACCGGTGATTACTGATAGCATGATGGAATTAGAATCTAAGGAGTATAATACAAGAGCAATGAAATCAAACTTGAATGGGCTATCTGATTCTATGAAGGCCAATTTTGAAAAATGTTCGTCAGCAAAAGGCATATGGGACAAAATTCATGATCTTCAGTCAAAAGGGGCATTAAAAATGATTTCTAGTCAAGAGGGTGATGGAAAAAAAGAAAAAAATCCAGAACCCATCAAGGAAACTAAAGATATTAGAGATAACAACAAGCTTAAAGAAGACCTAGAAAATGAAAAGAACAAAGAAGACTTTGAAGAAGATCTCCTGACTAAAATTATGGCTTCCATGGAAGAAATTAACAGGTTGAAAAAGTAAAATGAAGAACTTAAGAATAAAGTGCAAGTTGGTAACCAAGACAAGACGAGGAAGGAATTTGACTCTGTCAAGCTTCAAGTACAAGAACGAGATGAGGAGCTTGCCAAAATTAAGGAGGAATTTCATCAAAAAAAAGAAAGAATCATGAAGAAGTCATATATATGACAAATATATTAGATAAGGCAAAGAAAATGGATGAAACTTTGTCAAGCCATAATGAAAAAAGACTTAATAGCTTGAACAATCTTGAAGCAGAGATTGGTCAATACAAGGAAGAGTTCTCCTCTCTTAGATCTCGACTAGAAGAAGCAAGGAAACAAGTGAAAAGAATCGAGAAGGTAACGAAAAATTTGGCATTTATAGAAGGAAAAGTTGATAAAGTAGAAAAGGAGAGAAACACCATGGTATGCCAACTAGAAGAAAAGGATGAAGAAATATTCAAACTAAAATCAGACATCAATATTCTCAAGGCCAAAACATGTGAAGCTACAAGAATAAAAGAAGAAATGGAGAGTATTCTAGCAAAGGAGAATGAAGAAATATTCATAATTAAATCAAATATCATCTCCCTTAAAATTGAAGCATGCGAAGCCACAAGGATGATGGAAGAAATGAAGAAGAAACTAGTTATGAAAGATGAAGATTCTGAAAATTTTAAAGGAGAAAATGTTTTTCTTAAAAAGGAAGTTGACTTGCTGAATAAAAACTTGAAAATTTCTCACGCCCTAGTTGACATCCTAAGTCATCAAAAGTATCCCTATGATGAATAGGGGTTTGGCTATGTAGGTGAGTCCTCAAGAAAGAATAATAATGTTTCAAAACATAAGGATGTGAGGAAGCCAGGAAGAAATGTTGATACTCCCAGTTCCAACAAAGGCAAGAGGAAGAGTCACAACAATAATGGAAGAAATTATACTCCAAGGAGACTTTCACATGATGTCAAGAATACAAAAGGAAATAAATATCATCAAATATTCCCAAGGAAAAAATACTTTAGAAGTACATCAAGGAAATCTTCATTTCCCAGGTACCAAAGTATATTTCTTGGTTATTCCTAGTCTTGTACAAACTTTGGGCACATGGAAAAAGATTGTAGGGAATATCAAAAAGACAAATATAATGGTCCTCGTCAATCTTCTAGAAGAAATTTGCAAGAAGAATTCATGATTACTCATTCATTAACAAGATTGAGTGCTTATGATTTCCATAACATTGGACATATGGCATGTGGGTGTAACTTGACTTGGGTCCCTAAAACCATGACAACCAAGCTAGAGAATAAAGTTACACAAGTAAGGAGAAGGAAGCAAGTTGAGTCCGAAATTCTCTTGAACACTCCAGCCAACAACACCTGTTGTTGAATTGATAAATTCATCCTTGATATTACAGGTATTTGATGATGAGACTCTACCTAAAAGGAGACCATGCATACAGTTAGGGGGAGTATTTTTTATTCCTAAGCATTCTTGTAGAAGCTATCCATGAATGGGCCCTATGAAATCCTTGATGAGTTACACATGGAAAATATTTATAGATCAACCCTTGAAAGTAACTCCATTGAAAAATCATGATATTATGATTATGTCTTCTACTTGATCACACAAGGTGAGAAATCCTTCATGAGATAGAGGAGCTTTTACAGGAAGGGGGAGATGGTTCATCACATGAAGAAATAAAAACACATCTATCATGGACCATATTTCCAGAATAAAGAGCACCATTATAGGGGGAGTAACATACCTATGAAGGAATACTATTCATGAAGAAAAGAAGTAGCTTGACATGGGGAGTACTGTGGTACCCCGTTTTCCATTGATGACAAAGGGGGAGAGAATTTTGGAAGGGAAAGAATATTTCCATCAATGAAAAAGGGGGAGATTTTTAATCAAGGTTGTCATTGATATCAATATTATTTTTTCTGAGATGTCAATATTCTTGAGAAGCTTGGTTACATATGATTATGTCATAACTCTTGGTTGATAAGGATGCCATCAATGAAGATTTCAAGTCACGAAGATGTCGAGCCACTAATGAAGAAGTATTTCTTGAAGAAGTCCTTGAATTAAATATAATGTTGTTCAGAGCCAATCATGTGCCTTGATTGGTGATCTAGACCTTGGATTCCAATATATAAGCCTTTGAAGTGGAGGAATATAATTAATGAAGTCACACACGTGATGATGCCATACTCTTGAAGAATGACGACACTTTGACATAATTGGAAGACTGCTTTGGAGCTTTTGAAAAATTAATGAAGGTTGCAATATAACATATCACTGCACTAATATATGATGACATTGTTGACATGTGATGCTACATGAATATTGCACTCCTACCTAATGACTCTATGATCCTCTGATGACATTCATAAAAATGAAGAAGCCAAAGAATGAAGAAGCCACGTTGTCCCAAGCATTCCTCATGTTGTCTCAAATAGTTTGTGCATAAAATTTAAGGAAAGTCACAAAGAAAAATAAAATTTCCAACCTTAGAGGCAATATTTAAACATGGGATCTAGACCATCTTAAAGAGGATTTTTTTCTCTTTCCAATGAGCCCTTATGTGTCCCGAAACTCCTAGTAGTTTGTGAGATATTGAATTTTTAAATTTAGAAAAATATATTTTTTTATCTAGCCAACCTACACTCATAGTTTCATGTTAGCCTACCTCCAAAAGATGTGACACTTAGTTTAGATTTGAAAATCCACTATAAATATGGATTCGGTCTTCATTATTTCATCATGATTTTGGTCAAAAAACACAGTAAAGAGTAATTACAGTTCAGTTCATAATTCATAATTTGAAGAAAAGAAGCATAAAAATTAAGGAGTAAATCATACGGTTGGATAGTTATGGGTTATAAAATAGAGATTGGCACCTCCATGAAACTATATAATTCTCAGATCCATTGTAATAGTGTCAGACCTGTTGCACCGTGGTTTACTTCAGAGCTAACACACAGTAAAATAACTCATACTTGGAGTATTGCAGCTAACTTGGACTTGGAATATTACACTCAGACCTGGAGTATTGCTGTACTTTTTTCATACAGTAGAAAATTACTTCAAACTGTGGAACTTCTAAGGCTTCAGACCTCTGCTATCCTTTTTCCTCATGACTCACACCAATTGTACCCTATGTAACATACTTTAGTATTGTGAATTATCTTTATGACTTGGGTATAAATGATTTTCTAAGCCTTCGGTACATTTATATTTTCAATAGAAAAATGGCTACATCACTAAGGACAGTCTAGCACCTCAGAGATTCAATGATTTCCTATTGTAGCAGTTGTGGTGGCATCATACAAACATAGGAAGTCAGTGGTGAGGATCTAAATATTGAAGAACATTGAAGAACTAATTATTTTTAGAGCTAACTAAAGAATCCTTGAAGAAAGATTCAAAGAGGATTTGAAGCCTTGTGATGACATACCTTGGAGCAGTTTCTAGAACAGACTTGGTGCAACATAGTGAAGAGACCTTGAAGACGCCTTGGAGTACTTACTGAATAGCTTGTGGAGAAATCTCTTTTTTGGCTAAGCATTTTGAAGATTCCCTTGATCAATTCTTGAAGAACCCCTTGGAGAGGCTTAGAGCCAGTGTAGAGCTTAGTGAAGTTCATTATAGACACCTTGAAGAATTTTTGGAGACCTTGTTTGAAATATTTGATAATTAATCTTGAAGAAGATTTTAGATTGGAGCGTTCTTTTTTAGTAGCCTTGATTGACCTTGGAGATAGTGTGGAAGACATTTTGGTCAGTTTTCTTGAACATAACATTGAATACCATGATGCATCAATAATGACATCATGAAGTGACTTGGAGAATTTTCTTGAGTATGATGAAGAGAAATAGTGACACCTTCTAAGAGATCAAGGTTGTCATTGATGACATGATGTGGAGACTAAGTGTGGGGATTACTAAAGATTGATAGGGATCATTGAAGAATACATTGGGGGTTGTGAAGTATAACCAAATATATCTTGACGAGGTAAAGCAAGGGTTGGAGCCCAAAAGGTTGGTCCCTCATAAATACAAGGTCGGTGCCTTGGAGGATAGAGTTGGAGCCCTAGAGGATCAGATTCCTCAAGGAACTACGTCGGAGCCTAAACCAGATATAGGGTTGGTGCCTCAAAATTGACAAGGTTGGAGCCTTGGAAGTCTAGGTCGGTGCTTGGAAAAATACAGGTTGGAGCTTGGGAGATTGAAAATTGGTGACTTCATCTAGGGTTGGAGCCTTACATATATTGTACTTGATTTATTGTAAAGAAGAAATTAATAAAAACACTTATTCTTATTGTTCATTGTGTTCTAAATATAGGTGATCTAATTGGTAAAAATAACAATTGAAAAGAAATATTGATTCACCCCGCCCCCCCCAATCAATATTTCCAACAATTGGAATCAGAGCTAGTACCTTCGCTCAAAGCCTAACAGCTTGAAGGTTGATCCTTAGAACTAAATGGTAAAGCCAAGGAAGAAATTCTCCAATCCTCCTAAATTTGTGTCTTCCTTAACCATAGAAATTGAATTCAATCAATATGTGAAGGCTCCATTTTTCAATGGAAACTTTGATATATGGTAAGAAAGAATAACGAATTTCTTAAAGACTCAAGGCATTGAAGTTTGGAAATGGGTGATTACTGATAGCGTGATGGAAAGAGAATCCAAGGAGTATAATATAAGAGCAATGAAATAAATCTTGAATGGGCTACCTGATTCTATGAAGCCCAATTTTGAAAAATGTCCATCAGCAGAAGGCATATGGGACAAACTTCATGATGTTCATTCAAAAGGGGCATTAATAATGATATCTTGTCAAGAGGATGATGGAAAACAAGAAAAAAAATCCAGAACCCATCAATGAAACTGAAGATGAAAGAGATGACAACAAGCCTAAAGAAGACCTAGAAAATGAAGGGAACAAAGAATACTTTGAATCAGATATCTTGACTAAAAATATGGCTTCCATGGAAGAGATTAACAGGTTGAAAAAGGAAAATGAGGAACTTATGAAGAAAGTGCAAGTTGGTAACCAAGACAAGACAAGGAAGGAACCTGACTTTGTCAAGATTCAAGTATAAGAAAGAGATGACGAACTCGCAATACTTAAGGAGGAATTTCATCAAAAGAAAAGAAAGCATCATGAATAATTCATATCTATGACAAATAAATTGGATAAGGAAAATAAAAGGAATGAAACTTTGTCAAGGCACCTTGAACAAAGACTTAAGAGCTTGAACAATCTTGAAGCAGAGATTGGTTAATACAAGGAAGAGTTCTCTGCTCTTAGATATCAACTAGAAGAAGAAAGGAAACAAGAAGAAGGTGATGAGAAAGTAATGGAAACTTTGGCATTCATATAAGGAAAATTTGATAAAGCAAAAAAGGAGAGGAACACCATTACATGCCAACTAGAAGAAAAGGATGACGAAATATTCAAACTCAAATGGGACATCAATCTTCTCAAGGATGAAACATGTGAGGCTACAAGAATAAAAGAAGAAATGGAGAGAAGTCTAGAAAAGGAGAATGAAGAAATATTCATAATGAAATGAAATATCATCTCCCTTAAAATCAAAGCACACCAAGGAACAAGGATGATGGAAGAAATGAAGAAGCAACTAGTTATGAAAGATGAAGATTGTGAAAAGTTGAAAGGAGAAATTGTCTTTCTTAAAAAGGAAATTGACTTGCTAAATAAGAACTTAAAATGTTCTCAAGCCCTAGATGACATCCTAAATAATAAAATTTCTCCCTGTGATAAATCAAAGCTTCGCTATGCAAGTGAATCCTCAAGCAAGAATGATAATGTTTCAAAAAACAAGGATGTGAGGAAGCCATAAAGAAATCTTGATACTCCCAGTTCCAACAAAGGCAAGGAGGAGAGTCAAGACAAGAATGGAAGAAATCCTACTCCAAGGAGACTTGCAGATGATGTCAAGAAAAAAAAAGGAAATAAATATCATCAAAGAATCCCAAGGCAAAAATAATTTATAAGTACATCAAGGAAATATTCATCTCCCAGGTACCAAAGTATATTCCTTGGTTATTTCTATTCTTTTACAAACTTTGGGCACATGGAAATATATTTTAGGGCATATCACAAAGACAAATATAATGGCCCCTATAAATATTCTAGAAGAAATTTTGCAACAAGAAGTCATGATTACACATTCATGAAAAATATGGAGTGCTTCAATTGCCATAAAATTTGACATATGGCATGTGAGTGTAACTTGACTTGGCTCCCTAAAACCATGACAACCAATACAGAGAAGAAAGTTACACAAGTATGTAGAAGGGAGCAAGTTGAATCCAGAAGTCACTTGAGCACTCCAGCCAACACCACATTTTTTTGACTTGATAAAGTCGTCCTTGATATTCAAAGTATTTGATGACAAGGCTCTACGTAAAAGGAGACCATGCATACAGTTAGGGGGATTTTTGTGATTCCTGAGCATTCTTGAAAAATCTATCCATGAATGGTCCCTGTTAGAGTCGGTCTTTTCATCCCTCCATCAGAGATCAAAATATCTTTTGTTGCATTTCATTTTAGGTCTCTCATTCAGTTCAGTTATTTGCATTCCATTAGGAGCATCAGTCTTCTGAAGGAAGGGTCTTTTCACTCATGTCCCTCATGTCATGTACTTGCTAGTCTGTGTCTATTCATCGAAGTCAATTTTACAGTCATTTAAAGTCCTATTAGGTCTCTTGGTCAGCAAAGAGTCATTTTAGTCATTAGGTCTAGGGTTTCACAAATTTAGTCTTAAAAATGTTTAATAACGTCAGCAGGCACATGAGGGAGGTTCAAAATAAGTTTTCATTTCAGAAATTTCATCGTCATAATTTTAGATCATGATTCTTCTTCAAAACTCTGTTTTGAAGAAAAATCGTCAATTTTGTCTTTTGTAATAAATACCATGTAATTTTTAAAGTCTTTTTAGTTGTGAAATTCTTTAGGCGCAGCCCTGGTCGCCTTTGCCAAATCCAATGCCAGCCATCCCTACAAAAAATAGACAAAATTTTTGTCATTCAGCTCAAAAAATCAAAGGAAACAAGAAAAACAGAGTTGATTTTAAAATGTAAAAAGTGCCAAAATCAAACATTAGAATGTGGGTTTTCTAAGAAAAAAAATTAAATTCATTGGGCATATAAGATATTTTCATTACTTCTATAATCCATTTGCAAGCCAAGACAAGAATGAAACCAAGAAAATCATGGAGGAAGTGAAATTAGTGAGTTGGAGGCTGGACTGTGTATTGAAGTTGCTGCACGGTGCATTGGTTGGAGGTTGCGGCGCACAGGGCCTCTCGCCACTATGTATTTTTGAACGTGCGCGGCGCACAAGGCAGGCGCGACACACTGGGTTGTGTGCACGGCGCACAGAGCTGACAAGCAGATTTTCACCACTGCTTAACAAATTCCAAAATCACTCGGTCTCAATTGCTCCATGTAAGTTTAAATCACCTTGATATTACCTTTGATCAGTGTTTGATGTTGTTGGAAAGATTGGTTTGGAGAGTTTGAAAGCCAAAACTTAAACCCCCTCATTTTGATAAAAACTGCCTCTTAGGGTTTGAAATTCAAGTCTTAAAATTTGGTTTTGGTGCCAAACCCTTTTCATTTGCCACCTTATTTTCCCTTTCTTCACTATTATCTCATTAATACAATCTATTCCCCTACTCCCTTGCATCTCATATCACTTATTCCCATTCATCCCTATCCCTCAATCCTTTCATTCCCTATCCTTATCCCTTTCCCCATATCATTTGCAAAAATTCCTAAATCCCAAATTCCCAAACACAGTCAAGTGACTATCCTCACATTTTAAATCTCACTTGATTAAACCCAATTTTCCCCACTGACCTATTTCTCCCACAGTCCTTTCCTATTTAGCACACACTTGGAAATTGGAGACAAAGATACCAAATTCCTATTTTCACCTCGTACAAATCAGCATATGCTTGACATAGACTTGTGACACCATGGAGATAGACACAGATTCATCATATGAACAAGACAGTGATTCTACCACTAAGCTACATGCACCGAGAAGGCCTCGTAAAGGTGGAAAACATGTGAGAGAAGAGCCCACCTCATTGACCCAGTTGCAGGCCTGCCCGCTTGCCATGGCATTTTTTCGAGAGAAGTTATGCTATCAGTACTGTGAGATGATTGCTCAGATTCAGCATCATCAAGAGTTGGCTCGGTTATTTGTTTTACATTTGCATGATGGTCAGGTAACTCTTGCTGGTGTAAATTTCACCCTGACACCAGAAACCATTTCTCAGGCAACAAGAATACCGAATGTAGGTGAAGAGTGGAACAAAAGATAGCAGGTGAACAGAGTACATTATGAACCATACATTAGGCCTAGCTATGTGAGACAGCTCAGCAGGGTATTCCCATTATGGTTCCTGAAGGAATCCTATGCGCCTTTGATGAGACTCATTATCAGATACTTCAGTTGTGAGGGTCAGTTCTCACGCCTCTATGCATACCACATCAAGTTATTAATGCATTTCACGAGAGTGAAGATGATGAACATACCTTATTTTATGTGCCGGAACATCGAGAGGATGACTACTCTTGTGCAGAAGAAGAGTCCCGAGCAGCAGTACAACAACATTTATCACTATGCGCTCATCAAGATCATTGTTGTACATCAGCTTGGATTGTAGGGCATTGCATGGGAGGATTTCATTTCCCATGACTTCTTCATAGTCCCTCAGCCTCCTCCGGAGATTGTTCATGATGCAGGTTAACCTTCACATCAGTTTGAAGGTCACGAGACAGAGCCTATCAGTGTACCAGTGTTTGTTACTTATCATAGAGGCACGAGAGCATTATTTGTAGCAGCCCGATGAGTACTATCTCCACCTGGGGTGGAAGGGGTCTCGTTGCCATCATCAGCAATACAAGTACAGGTACAGGACAGAGGAAAGAGGCCTATGCAGGAGGAGGGCCCTTCAGGAGGCCAAGATATTGATTTCATATTGATTGATGAGGATTTGAGCTCTCCAAACTCAAAGCTGAGAGAGATCATTTAGGAGCAGAAAGCTGAGATCGACACATTGACCGACAAATTGTAGAGATCTCAATGGATTATAAACTGTCTGGAGTAGTAGAACAAACAATTGGAGGATCGACAGACGATCATGAAGTTGCAAAACATCCGTGAGAACCGGCAAGCTGCCCGAAGAAGCCCATCCGAGATGACACCTATTGAGCAGGAGATTGAGGCCGATAGAGAGACCTGGCTTGAGAGGGTCAACATTCATCTTGAGAAGTTTTTGGAGAAGGAAAACAAGGAGAAGAACATGCTCAGACACATGAAGAACCATTATTGGGCGCGCACACATGTTTGCATGACGCGTATCAAAATCCTGAAAGCGAGGCTAAGGATGGCACTGAAATGTCGCAAAAGGCATGATAGGCTCCAAATCTTGGCCGAAGCTTCTTTGGCTGAGCATAGTACTTGATGAGGGACCTTCAACCCAAATTTCAAGAAATTTGGGAAAAATTTTGTCAATTTTGAATTTTTGGGCCTAAAAACAGATTTTCCTGCCCGACGCGTAGCGCCACTTGTTGCGTGCTTATAATTGGTAGCTCTTCAGGAAGGAAAACTTCACATTTTTGGATTTTTTATCAAAATTTATGCATGCTCATGGATTACCTAAGGATTTCATCAAGTTCTGGGTTGCCTAAAGGGTCAAAAACACCCTAAAAATGGCCTTTCTGCCACTTTTTGCACACACAGGAAGCAGTGTTGGGAGATTGAACTTTTGGAGGGGCAAATGGAAACCCAATCTAGAAATTCCACTTGGGTTGGAAATGAGATAGGTAGGGATTTCCAACGAGCTATCCTGTGCTCAATTTGGACTTCGGGAAGGGCCTCAAAATCAGCTCCAAACTTGTGCTACGCATAGAGATTTTGGGCGCGGCGCATAGAGGAATTTGGCCTATTTTTCACCCAGCAGCTCAGAATTTCGTCTAGTTCTGGCCAGTTTCATTTTTTCATGTAACTCTTGATGTACCTTGATGTAATTTCATGATCATGGTGTAATTTTGGCACATTTTTACTCATTGTAGATGATTCATTCACCAATAGGTGAAATGTGAGTGAATGGATCAGTTTCCTAGCATATAGAGGCAAGTTGTTTCATTGCCTATTTTTTAGTTCATAGTTTAGATATGGTTGAAACAGCTCCTAGAATGATGAGCTCAACCCCTAGAGGCATGGGGAGGAGTTGAGCTTGTCTATATTCTGTATTTTCTCAGTCATTTTCAGGGTTGGACACTTGGGATTGCTTGGCACTTCATTGCACTTTCATTTCTGCAATTTTGGCAAAGGAATAGACCAGGGTTTGCAGCACTTTTTGGGATCCTTGTCACTCTGTGTTTTGATGGTGTTTTTCTCTATGTATTTGTAAGTTCACTGATGTTTATGTTTATCATTTTCCCTTCTCTTTTCTTGATGAATTAAACAAATCAGTGTTAAAGGTAGAATTCATCAGTTTGCTTTTCTCTGCCTTCAGTTTGTTTAATTTTCCATGTTTTCATCTATTTGAGGAGGACTCTTGAGACCCTCTTTCCCTCTTCAGTCCCTCACCAGTCTGATCCATCCATTCAATCAATCTAAAGCATCAAAACAATTGCCTTCCTTGCCCCAATTAGAACTCTGCAAAAACAAGGCCTAATCCCCACACCCAAAACTGCCTTTCCCTTTGATCCAACAAAAACCCCCAAAAACACAATCAAATTCCTTTATTTATATACCTAGCCTAAAATTAGCTTTTATTTCAAGTCATCTCAAGCCCTATTGATTATTTTTTCTGAGATTGACCCGGAGAGAGCCCTCTCCTGTTCTGGTAGGGCTAGCTACCAGACTAAGCGTGGTTTGATGTTACCCTGAACTCTGCCTTCCTTCATTCTGAGGTAGATTTAGGCAATAACATAGTGGCAACCATACTGGGGAAGAAAATGGTTTTCTTGTTGGTGTTATTTGTTTTATAAGCTACAGACGGAGCCTGAAGTTATGCCAAGTAGCCTTCAAAACACTCTTGCTTTGCATTAGCGAAAGTAGATAAACGCTGCTTCAGTCAATCTCCGGTCTAGCTTGTAAACATGACACTTGACTTGTGAATTATCCCAGTATATCAGATTGTTCTGGACTTTTGGGTGATGAGTCTAGAATTTGATAGGCTGAACAAGTTGATTTTGTCCCTTTGATTTTGAAATTAATCCAACACACTGGCTTCCAGAAGACATACTAGAGCAAATCCGGATCCAGATTCACCTCCAGTGTATGAGAATCCCAATCTGATTTCAAGAATCCTTCGTTGAGAAAGTCCCGTGATTCCTCTATTCAAATCTCATTCATGTCCTGCTGTGTTTGAATACCTTGAAGATCTCGAGTTTGACGAGCAATTTGAGTTGTCATTGTTTGAAACTAAGTCTGAAAGTGTTATTGGTTCTACGGTCATAAATCCCGAGTTTATCAAGTATCTTGAAATTGAACAAGCTAATAGATCCATTGACAGTTACATCTTGAACATTCAAAATTCCATTGTGGCAACAAATATTCCTGAGTTTATCGAATCTGCATCTGAAACTCTTGGGCCATCAGCAGTTACATCCTGTTCACAAGTTCATACCAAGCCTCCTTTCATTCCTACCATTCCCGTGCAACCATCTATATCTGATCAACGTTCTACAATAGTATCACCTCCATCCACACCACATACACCTCATACATCTATTGCTCCTACTCCACTTGTTTCTCCAAGACCGGTTATAAATCCACCAAGAGCAATGACTGCTCGATTTTCACCCCTTGTCCTGCCTCAAAACTTGGATGCCATGCTTGCTGATTATCAAAGTAAAATCCCATTGTTTGATGGCACTCCTCAAAGTGTTCCCGCTCAGCAACATATTGACAGAATGGCATATTTCTTCGATCTTCATGAAATTGATGCAGAAAATGTGACCATGAGATTGTTTGTGCAAAATTTTGGAGGTGAAGTACGAAAGTGGTTCAGAGCTTTGCAGTCGAGAAGTATTGCTACATTGGCCGAGCTTCAGAGACAGTTCTTGGATCGGTGGGAAATAAAGAAATATCCTCTCCAGATAACTTCTGAATATACCAAGATCAAGCGCAATGCTGGTGAGTCCATCCAAGACTATTGTATCAGATTTAATGCGGTTTATAATGCAATTCCTAATGATTTAAGGCCATCTAAGAAGTCAGCTTTGCTTAAGTTTCTGGATGGTTTTGATCCGGACATGGCCTATTCCTTACGAGAAAGAGATCCGCCCACTTTGGAGGACATGCAGAAAATTGCAGTGAGTGTTGAAGTGAATTTGAATGACAAGAGAGCAAGATTGAAAGCTGAGAAGAAAGTCGTGATAAAGGAAAAAGCTTCTACTTCAGATCAAGTACTTCACAAGGTGGAAAAGATGATTGAAATATTGACACTTGATAAGCCTGAACCGCAGATCAGAAATCCCAACTTCCGTGGATAGCAGCAACCACAATTCAAGATCAAACAACGAGAGCAATGAGCACAAGAACCACTTCCAGTACAACAGTAGGTAAAGACTCCTTTACAGCAGAATTTTGTTAGTCCGGAATCAGATGATGAAGACAATGTAATAGGAGAAGAAATTCACTTCTTTACACCTGATGACATGCCAACCTTTATTACTGAAGATGAGGAGTATGCAGAAAATTCAGCTAAACAAAGGGATGAGGATTTTATCTTAGCAAATAAGACAGCTCTTGAAGAAGAGTCGGATGAGTATCAGAGAGGTTATATGAATGCTTTGTCCACCCAGCAGTGACGATATTCACTAAGAAACAGAGATGTGCCTATCAATCCAATCCAAAAGAGAAGGGAAGTTTCAACACCAAAGAATGATGTAGCCATTGCACAGAAGAAGGGAAAAGATGTAGCTGATCCTACTACTAGCAAGTCTCCATCAGCAAATGAAAGATATAATCAGCCAATTGTATCGAGGGAGAAAGCTAAAAAGAAAGATGCTCCAGCCAAAGAGGTAGAAAGAACTTCAGTCTTTAACTTAGAGAGTGAGATAGCTAAGTTAAAAGTTTCCATTCCTTTGAATGAGTTAATGAGAAATAGCAGCTACAAGGGTCAAGTATCTAAAATTTTGAATTTCGATCCAATGTCTGACATGCTGAATGTGGAAGATGATCAACCTAAGTTGATATTTGGACCAGCATTGGATGGTGAGTCTCCCGATAGTGATGTGCCTCCTTTTTATATCAGCCTTAGACTACATGATTTTTTGTTGCATAACGCCATGTTTGTTTCTGGAGCTTCCCATAATCTCATGCCGAGGGCGATCATGGAGAAATTGGGATTGGAAATTACTAGGAAATATCATGATCTTTATTCTTTCGATTCCAGCAGAGTAAGATGCATTGGGCTCATCAAAGATTTGGTGGTTAGTTTAGATCAGATTCCAACGAAGAATGTTTTGATGGATGTGGTTATGGCAAACATTCCTCCTAGATTTGGAATGCTTCTTTCCAGATATTGGGGAGCGAAGTTGAAGGGAACATTACAGCTTGATTTCTCCTATGCTACCATTCCTTTGTTTGGACAGATGAGAAAACTATATCGGGAGCAAAAGATGAAGTATATGATCACCAGCAAGGAGAAACTGGTAAATCATCCGATTAATTATGTACATATAGATTTAGAGTCTTTTGTTTTGTATTCAGATAGTTTCAATGATGTAGATAGTCAGTTAGTTGAAGCAGAGGATATCCCGAAAATCATAGAAAATTTCAGAGAATTTTTGATGAAAGAAAGGCAAGAACTTGAGAGTTCCACCGAGCAATCAGCCTTCCGATAGCAGCAGAAAGTTGATGGACAGCAAGCAGAAATTACAGAGCAAACACAATTTCAGCACTTGGAGGAAGATGAAGGAGGTTTATGGACTATGGATTTCGATGGTGCTGGAATTGGTATTTGGGCACACAGCCCTTTTTCCGCCCCAAATAAGGTACCAAGTAATGTGAGAGTTTGCTCTTACAAATTAGCATTTGATTGTTCGAATAATGAGGCAGAATATGAAGCTTTGATTACTGGTCTGAAAATACTTAGAAAGTTGAATGCTAAGAGGATTGTGGTATATGGCGACTCCGAGTTGGTAATTAAGCAAGTGAAGGGTGAGTATCAAGCTAAGCATCCTTGAATGCGAGATTACCGAAATGCTGTTCTTGATATCTTGAAGTTATTTTCAGACTATACTTTGACTTGTATCCCTTGTATTTAGAATGGTATTGCGGATGCTCTTGCTAAGGCAGCAAGTAATTTGAAGATTCCAATGAACTCGAGTAACAAGTTTGAAATCCATGTGAAACATCGTCCAACTATCCCAGACAATCAAAGGTATTGGCAAGTATTCCAAGATGATTATGAGATTGATGAATTTCTGCAAAAAAAAGGTAAATTCAAAGAGACTTCAATTGACATGGAGCATGATGATGGTGAGGTTGATGTGAAAATAAATCAGATGGAAGTGTTGCAGCTGAAAGATAATGTCATTCCTAAGGGTTTGATACCTTTAGAAGAGCTCTTTGATCAAGATGACATAGCTAGAAAGCCAACCTTGCGGCCAACTGAAAAGGAAGTTGAAGACATAAATATTGGATCAGCTGAGAATCCAAAGATGGTGAAGTTGTCTAAAGCATTTCCACTGGAGGTAAAAGCAAAATATGTTAGTTTGTTGTCTTCTTTTGCTGATGTTTTTTCTTGGGACTATTTAGATTTAAAGACGTATGATACAAATATAATTCAGCACACCATTCCAATTAAGCCAAATCAAAAGCCTTTCAGGCAGAAGCTGAGAAGGATAAATCCAAAGTTGCTGCCCTCAATTGAAAAGGAAGTGAATCGACTATACAAGGCTGGTATCATTGTTCCTATAAAGTTTTCAGATTGGATTTCCAATTTGGTGCCCGTCCGCAAGAAGACAGGTGAGATTCGTTAGTGCATTGATTTTAGGAATTTGAACAAGGTTTCTTTGAAAGACAATTATCCATTTCCCAAAATGGATCACATACTGCAACGAGTAGTTGGAGCATCTCATATGTCACTACTCAATGGTTATTCCGGGTATAACCAAATTCTGATCCATGAGGATGATAGAGACAAAACAGCATTCACCACTCCGTGGGGAACTTTCCATTATGCTAAAATGCCTTTCGGTTTGAAGAATGCTGGTGTGAAATTTCAACGCACAATGGATATGGAATTTGCGAATGAGAAAGATGTTTTCCTAGTTGTGTATCTTGATGATTTGACAGTATTTTCCAATTCTGATGAAGAACACCTTTACCATTTGAAAATTGTTTTTCAGCGATGTAGAAAGTATGGTGTGTCACTCAATCCGAAGAAGAGTTTGTTTGCCATGGATGAGGGAAAACTTCTTGGTCATATTATCTCAAAATATGGCATCTGTATTGACCCAGCTCAAGTAGAAGCTATTCAGAAAATTGATCTTCCCCGGAATAATAAGGAGATTCAGTCTTTTAATGGTAAGATGATTTTTTTATGCCGCTTTGTGCCTAATATTGCTGAACATCTAAGAGAGATTATAGACATGCTTAAGAAATATAGCATAGTAAAGTGGTCTGAGGAGGTGGTAAAATATTTCAATTTAGTGAAGTTGGCTCTTTCTTCAGCTCCGGTTTTGATCAGCCCGGATTATACTCAGGATTTTATTTTGTTTTCATTTGCTTCAAAGCATACTATAGCAGCAGTATTAATGCAGAAAAGAGATGGGCATGAAAAACCAATTTCTTTTTTCAGTCGTACCCTAGGAGATGCAGCCCTGAAATATAACATAATTGAAAAGCAAGCTCTTGCTCTTGTGAAGGCGTTGAAATATTTTCGAGTATATATTCTGCATTCTCATATTATTGCTTATGTTCCTAATGCTACTGTAAAGGATGTTTTAGTGCAAACAGATCCGGAAGGGAGACGGGGCAGATGGATTGCTGCCTTGTTGGAGTATGATGTGGAGATAAAGCCTACAAAGCTTATCAAAGGACAAGGGCTGGAAAAGCTAATGGCTGAATCGAATTTGCACGCTTTGGACATCAATCTTATTGCTGCTATGTCCGAAGAGAATGAGGAAATTTCATTAGTTCAGGTATCAGAAATATTTGTGCTTTCTCCTTGGTATTCAGATATCGTATATGTGCTTCAAAATTTGACACCGCCACCCGGCATGGCTAGAAACAAAAGTAGAACTCTGAAATTGAAGGCTGCTAAGTTTTGTGTTTTGAATAATTCACTCTATTGGAAAGATCCAGGGGGTGTTTTGCTGAGTTGTTTGGTGGAAGAAGAAGCAAAGCAGGTTATGGAGGATTTTCACAAGGGAGATTGTGGCAGTCACCTTTTTTGGAAAACAACGGCCAATAAGATTTTGAGAGCGTGATACTATTGGCCGACACTTTTTGCTAATGTGTATAAGACTGTCAAAAGCTGTCATGAATGTCAGATTTTTGAAGGGAGGCAGAAATTACAGCCTTTGCTCTCCTTTTCAGCAGTGGCGTTTGGATTTCATTGGTGAAATTAATCCCGCTTCTTCAGGTCAGCATAGATGGATCCTAACAGCAACAAATTATTTCACGAAATGGATTGAAGCAGTTCCCACCAGGCAAGCTACGGATTCGGTAATAATTTCTTTCCTTGAGAATAACATTTTGTCTCATTTTGGTTGCTCGAATAAGTTAATCACTGATAACGTAGTAGCTTTCAAATCAAAAAAGATGATTGATTTTTGTGACAAGTACAAAATCACTTTGGGACACTCAACCTCTTATCATCCGCAAGGCAACGGATTGGCAGAGTGTTCCAACAAATCTTTGGTCAACATCATTAAAAATTTTCTCGAAATAAACAAGAAAAGTTGGCATAAGAAGCTGGTCAATGCACTTTGGGTAGATCGAGTGAGTCAGAAAAAATCCATTGGTATGTCCCCTTTTGAGTTAGTTTATGGAGGTGATACAGTGTTTCTTACCTCTCTCGCAGTTCCGGTTGTAAAAATTCTACAGGAAGTTGGCAGTGAAGAAGATCATATGCAAAGAAGAATAAATCAAATGATCCATTTGCTGCAGACAAGGGAAGAAGTTTTTCAAAACACATTCAAGCTACAGGAGAGAATTAAGAAAATCTATGACAGAAAAGCAAAAGCGGACAAGTTTCAATTGGAAGAAGTAGTGCTGAAATGGGATGCAAGGAATGAGGAAAAGGGTAAGCACGGTAAGTTCAAAAATGTCTGGAAAGGACCCTTTAAAATTGCTACATATCGGGGTCAAAATGCTTTTCTTCTGAAGGAGATGAACATGGAATATTGTCCAGGAGGGCCGGTCAATGGTCGGCTACTCAAGCGGTATCATTTCTGAGATGTTTTCTGCTGTTTACATTATCACTGTACATACCATTTATTTCAGTTTCATTGCAAGTGTGTGCTGTGATCTTTTCTTCAGTTTGGGGCAGGGATAATTTTAAGGATGGAAAATTATCTTGATGTTTAAAAAATTGGCGAATCTCACTAGTCCCTAATATGGAAACTATAAAATGTTTATTGATGTATTTGTAGATTTATTCAAATTTATAATTATATTATATATTTTTTCTACATAATATTGGCGATTTTTAACGTAAAACAATTTTATATTGTAAAATTTGGGCGAATCATTTTTATACAAAAATGGAAATTGACGAATCTTTTTTTTGGAAAAACCATGGAAAGTTAGCCCACCTACGAATATTAGCCCCTAAAATTTTCTATGGTTTGGGGCCCGAAGTGAAGGCTATAATTTTGAAGATTAATTGCAGCTTTGGTTTAAAGTTTGTCGAGTCACGTTTTTCAGTCATTTCAGTTTCAAAGTTGAGTCAGTTTGAGTTAAATTTTCAGTCAATAAATGAGTCAAGAGTTTTGTGTTTATTTTTCGAAGTTATTGACTCCATAGCCCAATGGACGAAGGCACTGCCTACTCTCCCAGAAATTTGTAGTTCTTGGCACCTCCCAGGAGCTACCATCCCCATTGGAGCCAATGTTAGAGTTGGTGTTTTCATCCCTCCGTCAGAGATCAAAATCTCTTTTGTTGCATTTCATTTTAGGTCTCTCATTCAGTTCAGTCATTTGCATTCCATTAGGAGCATCGGTCTTTTGACGGAAGGGTCTTTTCACTCATGTCCCTCATGTCATGTACCTGTTGGTCTGTGTCTATTCATCGAAGTCAATTTTACAGTCATTTAAAGTCCTGTTGGGTCTCTTGGTCAGCAAAGAGTCATTTTAGTCATTAGGTCTTGGGTTTCGTAAATTTAGTATTCAAAATGTTTAATAACGTTAGCAGGCACATGAGGGAGGTTCAAAATAAGTTTTCATTTCAAAAATTTCATCGTCATAATGTTAGATCATGATTCTTCTTCAAAACTTTGTTTTGAAGAAAAATCGTCAATTTTGTCTTTTGTAATAAATACCATGTAATTTTTAAAGTCTTTTCAGTTGTGAAAGTCTTCAGGCGCAGCCCTGGTCGCCTTTGCCAAATCCAATGCCAGCCATCCCTGCAAAAAATAGACAAAAGTTTCGTCATTCAGCTCAAAAAATCAAAAGAAACAAGAAAAATAAAGTTGATTTTAAAATATGAAAAGTGCCAAAATCAAACATTAGAAAATGGGTTTTCTAAACAAAAAAATTAAAGTCATTGGGCATATAAGATATTTTCATTGTTTCTATAATCCATTTGCAAGCCAAGACAAGAATGAAACCAAGAAAATCGCGGAGGAAGTGAAATTAGTGAGTTGGAAGCTGGACTGTGTATTGAAGTTGTTGTGCGGCGCATTGGTTGGAGGTCGTGGCGCACAAGGAGGTCGCGGCGCACAGGGCCTCTCGCCACTGTGTATTTTTGAATGTGGGTGGCGCACAAGGCCGGCGCAGCGCACTGGGTTGTGTGCGTGGCGCACAGAGCCGACAAGAAGATTTTCACCACTGCTTAACAAATTCCAAAATCACTCGGTCTCAATTGCTCCATGTAAGTTTAAATCACCTTGCTATTACCTTTGATCAGTGTTTTATGTTGTTGGAAAGATTGGTTTGGAGAGTTTGAAAGCCAAAACTTAAACCCTCTCATTTTGATAAAAACTGCCTCTTAGGCATTAGGGGAATTTTGAGGTCTAAAATGGGCCTCCTAAGAAAAATGTACAACAAAAATAAACTTTATAACAACCAATAGGATTCAAGATGATGATGTCAACCATAAGGGATCATTCACCATTTTTTAAATAAAAAGGTACAAATATTAAAAAATAATAAAATAATAAAACTACTTTTTCAACTCGTATTTTCAACTTATCTCGCAAAATTTTTACTCAAATTTCGAGTGGGAGTACTCGTTGGATGAAAAATTTAATTCCTCATCCAATGAGTACCCATGTTGCATACTTTTGATGAACTCTACTACACGAAAAATGAGAAATACATAAAAAACGTGATTGTAATCACGTTTTTTATGTATTTCTCATTTTTCGTGTAGTAGGACCCATCGAAAGTATTCAACATGGGTACTCGTTGGATGAGGAATTAAATTCCGCATCCAACGAGTACTCCCGCTCGAAATTTGAGTAAAAAATTTGGGAGATAAGTTGAAAATATGAATTGAAAAAGTAGTTTTTTCATTTTTCCCTCTAAAATTTGATGATGTCATCAAATCTTATTTGATTTTTTCCACTATTATTTTATAATTTCCTTAGGAGAAAAATGAAAAAACTTAAACTTAAATCCAAAACTACTTAAACTTTGAAAGCCAAAACTTAAACCGTCTCATTTTGATAAAAACTGCCTCTTAGGGTTTGAAATTCAAGTCTTAAAATTTGGTTTTGATGCCAAACCCATTTCATTTGCCACCTTATTTTCCCTTTCCTCACTGTTATCTCATTAATACAATCTGTTCCCCTACTCCCTTACATCTCATATCACTTATTCCCATTTATCCCTATCCCTCAATCCTTTCATTCCCTATCCTTATCCCTTTCCCCATATCATTTGCAAAAATTCCTAAATCCCAAATTCCCAAACACAGTCAAGTGACTGTCCTCACATTTTAAATCTCACTTGATTAAACCCAATTTTCCCCACTGACCTATTTCTCCCACAGTCCTTTCCTATTTGGCACACACTTGGCAATTGGAGACAAAGATACCAAATTCCTATTTTCACCTCATACAAATCAGCATATCCTTAACATAGACTTGTGACACCATGGAGATAGACACAGATTCATCATATGAACAAGACAGTGATTCTACCACTGAGCTACATGCACCGAGAAGGCCTCGTAAAGGTGGCAAACATGTGAGAGAAGAACCCACCTCATTGACCCAGTTGCAGGCCTGCCCACTTGCCATGGCATGTTTTCGAGAGCAGTCATGCTATCAGTACTGTGAGATGATTGCTCAGATTCAGCATCATCAGGAGTTGGCTTGGTTATTTGTTTTACATTTGCATGATGGTCAGGTAACTCTTGCTGGTGTAAATTTCACCCTGACACCAGAAACCATTTCTCAGGCAACAGGAATACCAAATGTAGGTGAAGAGTGGAACAAAAGACAGCAGGTGGACATAGTACATTATGAACCATACATCAGGCCTAGCTATGTGAGACAACTCAGCAGGGTATTCCCATTCCGGTTCCTGAAGCAATCCTATGCGCCTTTGATGAGACTCATTATCAGATACTTCAGTTGTGAGGGTCGGTTCTCACGCCTCTATGCATACCACATCAGGTTATTGATGCATTTCACGAGAGTGAAGATGATGAACATACCTTATTTTATGTGCCGGAACATCGAGAGGATGACTACTCTTATGCAGAAGAAGACTCCCGAGCAGAAGTACAATAACATTTATCATTATGCGCTCATCAAGATCATTGTTGTACATCAGCTTGGATTGTAGGGTATTGCATGGGAGGATTTCATTTCCCATGACTTCTTCACAGCCCCTTAGCCTCCTCCGGAGATTTTTCATGATGTAGGTGAACCTTCACATCAGTTTGAAGGTCACGAGACAGAGCCTATTAGTGTACCAGTGTTTTTTACTTATCAGAGAGGCAGGAGAGCATTATTTGCAGCATCCTGACGAGTACTATCTCCACCCAGGGTGGAAGGGGTCTCGTTGCCGTCATCAGCAACACAGGTACAGGTAAAGGAGAGAGGAAAGAGGCCTATGCAGGAGGAGGGCCCTTCAGGAGGCCAAGATACTGATTTCATATTGATTGATAAGGATTTGAGCTCTCCAAGCTCAAAGCTGAGAGAGATCATTCAGGAGCAGAAAGCTGAGATCGACACATTGACCGACAAATTGCAGAGAGCTCAATGGATTATAAACTATCTGGAGCAGTGGAAAAAATAGTTGGAGGATCGACAGACGATCATGGAGTTGCAAAACATTTGTGAGAACAGGCAAGCTGCCCGAGGAAGCCCATCCGAGATGACACCTATTGAGCGGGAGATTGAGGCTGATAGAGAGACCTAGCTTGAGAGGGTCAACATTCATCTTGAGAAGCTGTTGGAGAAGGCAAACAAGGAGAAGAACATGCTCAGACACATGAAGAACCATTATTTGGCGTGCACACATGTTTGCAAGGCGCGTATCAAAATCCTGAAAGCGAGGCTAAGGAGGGCACTGAAGCATTGAAAAAGGAATGATAGGCTCCAAATCTTGGCCGAAGCTTCTTTGGCTGAGCATAGTACTTGACGAGGGACCTTCAGCCCAAATTTCAAGAAATTTAGGAAAATTTTTGTCAATTTTGAATTTTTGGGCCTAAAAACATATTTTCCTGCCCGACGCGTAGCGCCACTTGGCGTGCGCTTATAATTGATAGCTCTTTAGGAGGAAAAATTTACATTTTTGGATTTTTCATCAAAATTTATGCATTCTCATGGATTACCTAAGGATTTCATCAAGTTTTGGGTTGCCTAAAGGGTCAAAAACACCCTAAAAATGGCCTTTCTACCACTTTTTGCACACGCAGGAAGCAGTGTTGGGAGATTGAACTTTTGGAGTGGAAAATGGCAACCAAATCCAGAAATTCCACTTGGGTTGGAAATTAGACAGGCAAGGCTTTCAAATGAGCTATCCTACACTCAATTTGGACTTTAGGAAGGGCCTCAAAATCAGCTCCAAACGTGTGCTATGCATAAATATTGTGGGCGCAACGCATAGAGGAATTTGGCCTATTTTTCACTCAGCAGCTCAGAATTTCGCCTAGTTCTGGCCAGTTTCACTTTTTCATGTAAATCTTGATGTACCTTGATGTAATTTCATGATCATGATGTAATTTTGGCACATTTTTACTCATTCTAGATGATTCATTCACCAAAAGGTGAAATGTGAGTGAATGGATTAGTTTCCTAGCATATAGAGGCAAGTTGTTTCATTGCCTATTTTTCAGTTCCTAGTTTAGATATGGTTGAAACAGCTCCTAAAATGATGAGCTTGACCCTTAGAGGCATGGGGAGGGGTTAGGCTTTTCTATATTATGTATTTTCTCAGTCATTTTCAGGGTTGGACACTTGGGATTTCTTGGCACTTCATTGTACTTTCATTTCTGCAATTTTGGCAAAGGAATAGACCAGGGTTTGTAGTACTTTTTGGGATCCTTGTCGCTCTGTGTTTTGATGGTGTTTTTCTCTATGTATTTGTAAGTTCACTGATGTTTATGTGTATCATTTTTCCTACTCTTTTCTTCATGAATTAAACAAATCAGTGTTAAAGGTAGAATTCATCAGTTTTCTTTGCTCTGCCTTCAGTTTGTTTAATTTTCCATGTTTTCATCTGTTTGAGGAGGAATCTTGAGACCCTCTTTCCCTCTTTAGCCCCTAACCAGTCTGATCCATCCATTCAATCAATATAAAGCATCAAAACAATTGCCTTCCTTGCCCCAATCAGAACTCTGCAAAAACTAGGCCTAATCCCCGCACCCAAAACTGCCTTTCTCTTTGATCCAACAAAAACCCCCAAAAACACAATCAAATTCCTTTATTTATATACCTAGCCTAAAATTAGCTTTTATTTCAAGTAATCTCAAGCCCTATTGATTATTTTTGCTGAGATTGACCCGTAGAGAGCCCTCTCCTGTTCTAGTAGGGCTAGCTACCAAATTGAGCGTGGTTTGATGTTACCCTGAACTCTGGCTTCCTTAAGCCTGAGGTAGATTTAGGAAATAATAGGCCCTATGAAATCCTTTATGAGTTTGACATGGACAATATTGATAGATCATCCCTCGAAAGTAACTCCATTGAAAAATCATGATATTATGATGATGTCTTCTACTACACTAGGCGAGCAATCCTTAATGAGCTAGAGGAGCTTATATAGGAAGGGGGAGACAATTCATCATATGAAGAAATACAGACACATCTATCATGGACCATATTTTCATAAAAAAGAGCACCATACGAGGGGGAGTAACATACCTATGAAGAACTACTGTTGATGAAGAAAATAAGTAGCTTGAAAGGGGGAGTACTTGGGCTCCATGTTTTCTATTGATGAAAGAGAAGGAGAGAATGTTGGAAGGGCAAGAATATTTCCATCAATGACAAAAGGAGAGAGAATGTTGGAAGGGTAAGAATATTGCCATCAATGACAAAGGGGGATATTGTTAATCAAGTTTGTCATTGATGTCAATATAACTTTGACTGTGATGTCAATATTCTTGAGAAGCTTGGCTCCAGACGATGATTTCATAACTCTTGGTTGATAAGGATGCCATCAATGAAGATGTAAAGCCACGAATATGTCAAGCCACTAATGAATAAGTCTTGCCCCAAAAATTCCTTGAACTAACTATAATGTTTTTGAGTGTCAATCATGTGCATTGATTTGTGATCTAGACCTTAGGTGCCAATATACAAGCCTTTGAAGTGGAGGACTATAATTTATGAAGTCATACATGTGATGATGTCATACTCTTGAAGAATTACCACACTTTGACATAATTGGAAGACTGCTTTGGAGCTTTTGAAAAATTAATGAAGGTTGCACTATGACATATCACTGCACTAGTATATGATGACATTGTTGATACATGATGCTACATGAATGTTTCACTCATACATAATGATTCTATGATCCTATGATCACATTGATAACAATGAAGAAGCCAAACATTCCTCATGTTGTCCCAAACGTTTTATGCATAAAATTTAGGGACAGTCACAAAGAAAAATAAATGTTCCAACCTTAGAGGCAATCTTTCAACATGTGACCTAGAACATATTTATAGGATTTTTTCCTCTATCCAATGAGCCCTTATATGTCCTGAAACTCCTAGTATTTTGTGAGATACTGAATTTTTATGTTTAGACATTTTTTCTTTTATCTAGTCGCCCTACATTCACAGTTTCACGTCGGACTCCCTCCAAAAGATGTGACACTTTGTTTAAAATTGAAAATCAACTATAAATATGGATTCAGTCTTCATTTTTTCGTCATGATTTCGGTCAAAAAACACAATGAAGAGTAATTATAGTTTAGAATTCGTAAATTTGATTAAAATAAGAATATAAATCAAGGAGTAAAGCATATGGTTGGATAGATCTGGGTTATAAAACAAAGATTGGTACCTCCAGGAAAATGTATAATTCTTAGATCCATTGTAAGAGTCTCAATCCTGTTTCACTGTGTTTTACTTTAGAGCTAGCACACAGTAACATAGCTCGGACTTGGAGTATTGCAGCTAACTCAGACTTGGAATATTACCTTCGGACATGGAGTATTTTTATACTTTTTTTAGACTGTATAAAATTTCTTCTAGCTATGGAAATTCTACGGCTTCAGACCGGTGCTATATTTTTTTCCGGTGGCTCACACCGGCTGTACCCTCTGTAACTTACTTTAGTACTATGAATTATCTTTATGACTTGGGTATAGAGGATTGTCTAAGCCTCAGGTGCATTGATATTTTCAATAGAGAAATGGCTACAACACTAAGGGCAATCTATCACCTCGGAGATACAACGATTTCCTATTGAAGAGGCTATGGTGGCATCATACAGACATATGCAGTCAGTGGTGAGGATCTAAATATTGAAAAACATTGAAGCACTAATTAGTTTTAGAGCTAATTGAAGAATCCTTGAAGAAAGTTTCAAAGAGAATTTGAAGCCTTATGAAGACATACCTTGGAGCAATTTCTGGAGCAGACTTGGTGCAACATAGTGAAGAGACCTTGAAGACATCTTGGAGTACCTATTGAATAGATTGTGGAGAAATATATTTTTGGGCAAAAGCATTATGAACCCCTTGACCAATTCTTGAAGAAGCTCTTGGATAGGCTTAGAGCTGATGCAAAGCTTAGTGCAGTTCATTATAGACACCTTCAATAATTTGTGGAGACCTTTTTTGAAGTCTTTGAGCACTAATCTTGAAGAATATCTAAGATTGGAGAGTTCTTGTTGAGTAGCCTTGACTGACATTGGAGACATTGTTGAAGACATTTTGGTGAGTTGTCTTAAAGATAACATTGAACTCCATGATGCATCACTGATGACATAATGAGGTGAGTTGGAGTATTTTCTTGTGTATGATGAAGAGCAAAGGTGGCTCCTTCTAAGGGATCAAGGTATTCATTTATGACATGGCGTGGAGACTAAGTGAGGGGATATTTGAAGATTGATAGGGCTCGTTGAAGAAGAAGTTGGTAACCTTGAAGTATAACCAAATATATCTTAACGAAGTAAATCAAGGGTTGGAACCCAAGAGGTTGGAGCCTCGTAAACATAAGGTTAGTGCCTTGCAGGATAGGGTTGGAGCCCTAGAGGATTGGAGTCCTCAAGAAACTAGGTCGAAGCCTAAACCAGATATAGGGTTGGAGCCCTGGAGTTTGGTGCCTCAAAATTGACAAGGTTGGACCCTTGGAAGTCCAGGTCGATGCTTGGAAAAATATAGGTTGGAGCCTGGGAGATTGAAGATCGATGTCTTCATCTAGGGTTGGAGCCCTACATATATTGTACTTGATTTATGGTAAAGAATAAATTAATAAAAGCATGTATTCTTATTGTTCATTGTGTTCTAAATATAAGTGATCTAATTGGTAAAAATAACAATTGAAAATAAAGATTGATTTAACCACCCTCTCAGTATTTCCAACAGTATTGAAATGAACAAATATCTTTAATATTCATACAAATATTTAAAGAAAGCACAAATTCATGCTTGATGAAGATGTAGATTATATCTAGAAAAACATGGGTGACAATAGTGATAAGAATAGGGTGTGAAAAAAATGGATTTTCTTTTGTTTAGGAAGATTGAACAAAAATGTTTGTTATCTTTAAGCTACAAAGTAAATAACTCATCTAACACATATATGAAAAAAAGGAAAACCCACCATTTTTTGAATTTACATGAATAAATGTGCATTAATAGTAATTCACATGTGTTTTATTACATAAATTCATAATATTCCAAACTTCATTTGCTTTTATTATTAGGAATTATGTTTCAAACGTAAATATTTAGCATTTGGATCTACTTTTCTCTCCTAGGCATAATATAGGCCATAGGTCCATCCCTTGTATGCCTAAAGGCACCAGGAATACTACTTGGGAGTTAGAGACTCTATACAGAGAATATGTTTCATGGTTGAATTCCATGTTCATAATACTTGCAACCTAGAAGGTTTATTTTCCCACCTAAGGACCTTGGATTCCTTTCATACCATGTTCTAGGCTCGTAGATTCATCATTAATTCCCATAACCAAATAATGACAACCATATATCACGTAGAGACCAAATATCCCATGAATGGTCCTATGTGGTGTGTCAATGAATATTTCACCATGATTCAACCCCAACAATATTTTTTAAATTCCCAAGGACCTCCTAATACTTTCCTGACCATTATCAAGATGGGAAGACCCTTCAATATCATTGAAAACATCATAGTGTCCTTTGATAAACAAATGATATTGAAAATATTCATATATGCCATATTTGGTGGGTTCTAGGTGTTTTCATAGCAAATTAGATACACATCATTTAGGGCATAAGGTTGTTCTTGTTTCTCATGGCCTTTGTTAGATCTTTAGATGTATTCTTTGTGGACCACTTAGTAATGGTGCCCACATCAGCCTTGGAGGAAATTAATAAACAATAAAGGTATAATCTGGTTGTTTGAGGATTTACATCACACTTTATAGTGAACCTATAAATATTGCTCCCACTTTTTCACAAGTGATGCACATGAAAATGGCTTATGTGGATCCTCAATTAAGGTTATACCTCAATCAAATTTTCAACCCTCAACCAAGTTTTGAAACTGTTGAACACCTAATCCTCTATGGGTAGGTGTGGAAGGCGAAGAGTCACAAAGGAGTCCAAGTGACCTTGGAATATGAATCCAAGAGTCACACCTTTGTATTATAAATGTACATCTATGGTGAATAATATGGATATCTCATGCTTATATTTCTATGTGTGTTTTTACCTTCTTCACCCACCATGTGTGTGTTTAACATGGTATCAGAGCCCCGGGTTTAGAGTTCCCCATTAAGATTCTGAATAACAGTGGCCTATCTTGCATTAGTGCAACCTCTACCATCTCCCAACATATGCGCTGCCTCTCATTTACTCTTATTTCTATATTTGGCATTCCCGCTACTGAAATATTCTATAATGCTCCCTAAGAATTTATAAATTCCATTCTCTGCTCTCTGTGCATATAGCAGTTGTCCCTTGGAATACCACTCCCTCAGCCCACGCTACCCACTCCTCACCATTGAAACGCCTCTGTCAGCTCCTCTATCAATGCAGAATCAGAATGTCGCAGAAGTGTAGTGCAACTGGTGTCGACTACGGAGACGGAGTTTGTAGCAACAGATCTGGTCACTGATGTTCTGGTACGCCACAAAGGGTTGTGCCTAATCTCTTTAGAGAAGGCTGCTTCGTTGTCGTCGAGGGATTTCTCCACCCCATCTCTACTTATTCATCGATGGAAAACAACAGCACTGAATCCTTTCATTCCTTGTTGACTAGGCATATTGCGTCAGAAAAGGAGAGAAGCAACAACTACTATTTTCTTACCATATCCCTATTTATGAATCCTTGTGCGCACTGTCTCATTCCTGTATGTCGAATTAAATGCCTTGTGTTGTGTTTTCTGCCTATGGTCCCATAACTGATTTTCCATTGCTCCATTGCTTGGGACTAATTTTCACAGTTAATATTGGTGGGCTTTGCTTATATTCTTCAATAGATGATTTAATCCCAATAAAAATAAAAGAGTGATGCTTTCCCATGAGATAATTCGGTTAGAAGAAATAGCCCGATAGGAGAAGAGACTCTTTAATCTGGAAAATAAAACCAGCACATGCTTTTGCTGGAGATGAAAGAAGCGGATGTATGCTTTCTCCCATCAACTTATTCTCTAATTTTTTACCTTCTCCCATCATTCGACAATGCCCACGGTCCATACAACTGCACTGTCTCTCCCATCATTCGACAACGCCCACAGTAGCTTGGAATCTACCTCCCTCCTTTTCATGGCATCTACAGATTGAGACCTTTACATTCTTCAACACTTTTCATACGCATCGAGATAGTGCCAGCATAATTTTTGCATGCACCACACTGAAAGCTACTCCTATAGTTCGTGGGTGCTCCAATTTTAACACCAGAGAGAAATAACGGCCTTTTGTTTATGTTTGAACTTGGAAAAAATCAGAGGATTGCGAAAGACCAATGGATGAGGTGCAGTAGTAAATTACTGGATAAAATATGAGAAACCTGTACAAAAAAAAAAAAGGTGAACCCAAAACATGATTGGGAATGTTTATAATGGTAATCATCGTAGGGTTCTTTAGGTTGGCCTTTTGGAGTGTCGAAATATTGAAGGAACATCAGAGCTAGAACTGGAAGTCAAGAACACTATTTTCATTATGTACATGGTCTCTCATTCCTAGAGGTCCATACATCACAATGCTCCTCCACAGTCACTGCGCAACTCTCAGGTGATTGGGCTACCCATCTTTCATCTTTGTAGTGTTGACATCTTGCACTAAAATAGAGGTACTCTCAACTCCATTTACTCTGTGATCTTCAATTACTATAAGAGGCACCTAAAAAATTTCAGAATCTTGGTACAAGTTTTCCACATTGAGATCTGGGGAGTATTTTGTTAGTCCTTGAAGATATCAGCTTTTGGTATTGTTTCTCTATATGATTTCTACAAGAATTATCCATTAAAAGAGAGATAATTTGGAACCTTTTTGCAATGCTAAGTTAGTTATGTTTTCGGTCTTCCATGGTTTGAGTAGTAGAGTTTGTCCTCTAGGAATTATATACTTGGCAGTTCAAGAAAGATTAAAAGGTGTCTAAAGTCACTAGTATTGTTTTGAAAGTAAGTTGAACGACATTGTAAATGGGTGCATTATCGGTTGAAGCCGACACCCTTCATTTCTTTAGCTTGAGTTGTTTGGAAAATGGCCAAATTTTATGATGTATTATAGTCCTTGGAAACTTTGATACAATCAACTGTTGATGACACAACTGAATCAGTAAAGACACTCTCTTTGATATCCAGACTTGCTTGCAAGATGCACAAGACAACATTGATTTTTTGCAGTTGGAGTCTCAGCTTTAGCAAGATGAACTTTGGCAAAAGAGTCATCATTCTGAACCTGTTTCTATTTAGAAAATTGAGAAGGACTCTCATCGGCAGCAAGAATATAAAGTTGCAGTCAACTCACATTCATTTTCTTGTACAAGAGAAGATTTACATGCAGATGTGCAGCTCAGCCTGCACTTCCCAAGCCCATCATCAGACCTTGGGAAGAGCTTGTCCACAACAGGCACCGAATAGGTCTTGGATATGACAAGGAATTGTCCTTTCATATTCCGTACTACTCCAAGCCCATTCAATTTCAGAGTGTCAGATTTCTTTATGACAGTTCACATTCAGCTATTCTAGATTCTGCTTCTCTTACATAGCAACAATAACAAAAAATTGTAAAATGCCAACACTGTGATCGAGTTGGCCATATGAAAGATCAATGTTTTGATATTAACCCATGAAAGCACTGTGGTTGGCACACCCATTCTTGACACAGATGTTTCAGAAACAAGCCTCCTGTAAGAACACATATTCATCTTGGATGGATCGCTTCATGGCAATGGGCATCAACAACCAAGAAGATGTTTAAGTTGAATATCAGAACTTGTTCTCGAATATTGAACAAACTTGCAGTTGAGTTTTTTTCATCATCTCACCTTGTACCTGACAGGGGGGAAATGGTGGTCATCTACAAGCTTCGAAGCCACATCAAGCGAACCTGAGCCACAATCTCTCATTCTAGATTCATAGTTGTAGCCAGAGACACATCAGCTTAAGCAAGCCTGAGCCACAATTCATCATTCCAGATTCAGAATTGTAGCCAGAGACATGGATGCCCATGAGCATGCCTTTGGTTAGTGGAAAACCTTAAACCATCTATGTGAGGTTCATATTCTTCCTCTTCAAAGAATTTGGGACACTTCCTCTAGCATAAGACTTTAGCTTCTTTCCAGATTTGGTAGAGTTCTGGGAACTGTAATAAGTGTTGCATTCTAGTGTTAGTGGTCATCCTTAAACCATCACAGGTTGTAGACCTCCCTTCTTCTAGGTTGAAGGTCTCCCTCTTCAAATATGAGGGAAACTTCCTCTAGCATAAGCCCTTAACTTCTTGCCAGATTTGGAAGAGTTCTGGAAACTACAATAAGCGTTGTGTTCCAGTGTTGGTGGTCATCCTTAAACCACCTCTTTATGCCAACATTTTAGAGAGCTGATTCAGCCTAAGTGCTGCCATGCATACTTTGCAGATCTATATTACAACTCTCTTCTTGGACCCACACATACCCCTTTAGATTAAGGGGGGGAATGTTGAACACCTAATCCTCTATGGGTAGGTGTGGAAGGTGAAGAGTCACAAAGGAGTCCAAGTGACCTTGGAAGATGAATCCAAGAGTCACACCTTTGTATTATAAATGTACATCTATGGTGAATAATATGGATATCTCATGCTTATCTTTCTATCTGTGTTTTTACCTTCTTCACCCACCATGTGTGTGTTTAACAGAAACCTTAATTGAGGGCTTAAAACATCAATCAATACTTTTAAACCAAAAATAATTATATATTTTAAAAAGAGAATCCATACACATAAATTAAATTTCAAAAAGAGTGGAATAACATGTTCAAAGCTTTTTGATCAGAAAACTCTGAACATGTTATTCCACTCTTTCTGAAATTATATATTTGAAAAATATTTTGATCAAGGGTTTCAAAATAACACAATTGAGGGATTTCAAGGCATTTAAAAAATTGTGATCGAGGATTAGATCTTGATCAATGGCTTGAAAATTAATAATCCTTTCCCATTTTTGTAAGTTTTCATGGAACTTCAAATTTTCAATGGGTGAAATTCTTTCATCTCTTCCTTGGAGAGTGATCAACTTGGTGCATATATATTCATCATTGAATTCTCTATCAAACAAGAAAATTTTCTCATTTTCTCATTTTTCTCAATCTAAAACTTATACAAAGCATTTTATCTCGAGTAGTCAAGCCCCCCTATAGACAAAAATATATCTCTAAAACTACACAAGTAAAAAACTAAAAAATATGTGTGTGCACTCACTAGCTGCTTTTTTATTCAAAAGAGGAGTGTTCTTGGTTTACATTTTAGGTAAAAGGTGAAAAAAAAAATTTGGAACACAAATGTTTTTTTAATGTGTTCATTTCAAACAAATAATAAAAGATATATTTTAAAAAATATATATTATGCATTACTTCTTCATTCACATGTATGAGTTTCAAGGTTTCAATTTAAAAGAAGAAATGTGATTCAAATTCTCAATGCCACATTTCACTAAAAAGTGGTTTATATATTTATGGATTCACTTGTTAGCCTGAGAACAAGGTTTTAGAGTTAGATTCTCTTCTTTCCCTCCCTCAACTATGGCACGAATCTAGGATTCATCTATGATTCCTAAGACGAAATAATTTCACCCATTTTCAACTTAGAAGTGCAAGACTCCTTAGAGAGGTCTTGTGTCATTGCTTATTGGTGTTTTTTATGGTCCTTATGTTTGAGAATGTTTAATAAGGGATTCATTTAATTTCTTACCCCTTGACCATGTTTATTCCTTGACACACATTTCAAATGCCCAAACAAACCCATGGTACATGTATACTACTAAGAGGTCAAAGAAATCCTACAAAGTTCATGTTTGTTCATTTGAGTTTTTCTTCAAGGCTCTTGATCCCAATAAGATTCAATAACATCCATCCCAAGAAGATTCAATAACATCATATGGAATTTTTTTCATTCCTTTACCGTGTTCATGGCCCTAAAACAAATAATTAGCGCAAAAAAATCCTAAAGGCATGTATATCCAACTTTGATGCCAAAAACCCCCCAGATATTATTTTTCTTCTAGTTTACAAGTGTTTTATAATATTATTGAGCCGAATAATTGGTATTTAGGGCCTAAGGAGGAAATTTTCTCCTCTACTAACCATAGCACTTCAGCTCTATAAGGCTCATTTACGGCTTAATTCTCTTGTTTTCCACTAACCATATTTAGACCTCGCAACCCATTTCCAACGAATTAGAGTTACCCAATGTACCCATGTCCTACTTAGATGTTAAAGAACCCCAACCACGACCCTAAGAATAATTCATCGGTGGGCCCAACACACATTCTCATTCACACATGTGTTGTGGTTCATGACATCCATATCTCTCTACTAACCCAAACATGTCATAGAAGGATATCATGAGGTTTTTCAAGAACATGTTCATCCCTGTAGCCTTAAAGGCTTCATGGGTATTATTTTTTGTTCATGGTGTTTGAGCTTGAAAAGCATCCCCTAAGGTATAAGTCCTAGTATTTCTCTCCCATGACCTTGGTTAGATGTCTAAACACATTCTTAGGGGATAACTAGCCTAGTGATGGTACTCAAGCATCCATCAAGCACATTTATAACCAATAGAGGTTATATGTGGGGGTTTTAGGAATTACCCATGGCACTTAAGCCTAAAAACCAAGGTATATCAATAGAGGACCTTATTCCCTCCTCTCATTATGGTCACCAACTAGAGACCATCCATTATGTCTAAGACCTCATAATGGTTCCCATATTTAGCTCAAATGTTAAGGACCCCCTAGAGAGGCCTTATTTCATGGTTTCCAAGTGTTGTTCATGGTGCTCAAGATTTAAAATGTTCAATAAGGCTTTAAAAACCATCCACTCTCATATATGGTAATCTAAAAGCATGTTCATGGTGCTTGATTCAAGGCCTTTCAAACCATCCACTCTCCTATGTGATGCTCTAAAAGCATGTTCATGGTGCTTGATTGAAGGCCTTGAAAACCATCCTTTCTCTAATGTGGTGGTTTAAGAATGTGTTCATGGTTCTTGATTGAGATAAGTTATGTTTAAGGATTAATGTTGCTTTTTTACTCCCTAACCAATGTTAATGGGTCTATATTTTATTTTCATGATGTTTGCTAGAGGATATTGATGGTTCTGAAATGCTTAGGCATGGATGGTTTCATAACCTTCTCAATTTTATTCAATATTTGATCAATGTTAATCAAGGCATCTTGGTGCCAAATATTGGAAATAAAAGTTTCATTTATGCTAGGTCATATTGATTTGCATGGGAAAATGTATACTCTATAAAAAGGGATATTTTTATATATGGTAAGTGATTTGTAAATTTTCATAGGTATTCCATTAGAATAATTTGTCACGATAGATCTATCATAATTGCTTAAACCTTTAATATGAGTGTTAATTCCCTTTAAATCTCAAATTATTTAGTTTCTATTTTATGATTAAATGAATATATTAGTTAAAATACAAGAATATATAATCGAAATAAATACATATACAATCCACGTTAGACAAAAAATGTTCCTTGGGAAACTAATATAGGATAAGGGATAGGTCCTACCATTTGTAAAGGTCTTAGCACCAAATTCTCATGTAGAGCTAGTAGAGGACATAATTTTGCATAAGAGGTCTAGTATTTCTCCCTTGAAAGTATATATATTTTCCTAAGGCATCAATATGATTAGTTATCATTACGAGGATGATGGCTATCAAGATTATGGCATGGTACGGTGATGAGCTATTCAATGAACATGGTGAGGTAGTTCAAGACTAACTAGGGGTTATTTTCGATTAGTTTCATGCTCGAGCTCTAGAACCAACAACAATTTTGGCAATTGGTTGGTGACCCTGGAAGGTGGGAATCGTAGAGGGATCAACAATCCCAAAGAAGGGTGTACCACTTAGGTTATTTACTAAATATAAATCCAAATTTGTTATGGTCTGAATGGTGCTTAGAGCCATGGAGAAACATGTTTATTGGGTTGGTACCTTGGCAGTTAGCCTAGAGGGTACCTAGAGTCCTAGAGTAGCATTTTTGTTGGGTTGGAACCTTAGTTAATATTGTGGCTTGGAGGGTGCCTAGAGCCTTGGAGAAACATGGCTATTGGGTTAGCACCTTGACATTTCAACTGGAGGGTGTCGAGAGCCCTAGAGAAACATGGTTGTTGGGTTGGCACCTTGGCATAGAGGACATGTCACTATTAGTTTATTGTTGCCCATGGAGATTGTCGATCCGATTCGGGGGTCACCTATGGTTGAAATTGATAAACCATGAGTCTATGGTAGGGAGGAATGTGGAGATCTTGCATCCAATCTATTAATTTTGACCAAATAAGTATTATGATTTATGTGTCATGTGAATTATCTATTTATGTAGAAACCCTAGTTTTGGGGTTCTGAGTACTTACATGTATTTATGTGCTTATATATATTTCTATGCATTTATATGATCCACAATTCATGTGCTAAATTATGGAACCCTAATTCCATAGTTCTATGCTCAAATGTATGTTATTATTGTTATTCTATTGTGCAATATTTTATGATTATGTGTTATTGTTATAAACCCTAAATTTTATGAGTTATAATTATGTGCATGATGACTATTAATAAATGTTGCATAAATAAAAATAGGGAAGTGGTTAGTTATAACTATTATGCATGATATTAAATTAGGGTTATTACCCAAGTCATTAAATTACGAGGCTCATTAATAGAATTCACATGTTATAAGTGCTTCCATTGAAGTGTTGTTGAATTTTGCTTTTGGATGATGTATTGTTTCACAGTTGGAGGCTAGGGACATTACAAAGTGGTATCAAAGGAAAAGTACAATAGTGGGAAGGACTGCAATTAAAAATTAAATTGATAAGTTGGTATTCATCACTCAAAATCATGTGTGTATTGTGAGTTTGTGAGCCCGTGGATGTATGTATAAGGGTATTTTCTTATATTTAATATAAAGTGGTGACATTATTGTTATTTAGCATTGTTATTTTTGATAGAAGGTTGCTATATTCCATATAAGGTTTTTATAAAGTCGTGCTTATAATTTGAAAACCATGGGCTCGTTGGTGAAAATTTATATCACTTGTATGTATGCATGTATGTAAAGAATAATGTCTATGAATCCGTGCTTAAATTTAGTTTGAGAAGACCCTAGTAAAAAAGTTGATTTCCTTAATTAATAAACTTTAATTAACTAGTTTTCCTAAGTTAGAATTATAAAATTTTAATTGTCCAGTTAGTTACTTTAATTAAGGTGATTTAGAGCCACATCTCATTAGACCATTTCTGGTATTGGAGATTTCATGTTCCTTAGCCTCTCTGGTACCTTAGAGACTAGAAAACATATTCAATGCTACCACAATATCCAAAAACTGGTAGGCAAGGCTTACGGAAGTTAATGAAGTTGTGGAATAATGGAAGGTAGACATTGGGTAAGAAACAAACTTAGATGAAAGACATGTATACCACAAGGATTGATATATTAAAACAGTTCTTTAAGCAAAATGCATAGTGGCTACAAGATTGTTTATTAAAAACACAAGAATGGAGATAAGATGGTATGACATGTTACATTGTATGATGTTATTAGATTCCAATAAAGTGTGATTGGGCCATAGGAAATATATGTGGGAACTCTTGACTTGTGGGATTAGGCTATGGATAACTTCAAGGTACTCCTAAAAACTACAAGAAATCGAAGTAGACAAGCAGGACCAGAATAAGAGAGTATGCAGGGATATATAATTCTTTTGAGGAGATATATCTAAATATGAAATAAGGGTTTGTGATATATTAATGTAGGATAGTTGAGGTATTTATAGGTTGCATTTATTTCAAAGAATGGTGACAACAATGTGAGATGTAGATTGATTATATAGTACAAAGGGAAGTCATGAGGAAAAATAACTATGTTGTCGAGTTCTATGACATGCGAAGAATGAGGTGAAAGACATTAGCAAGCTTCTCATACTAAGGATTATGCATATGATGAAATATGTATCTATTGATATATGCATGCACTGAAAAGTGTAATGTGGGTTTGTATATATGGTGTTTGCAACATGCATATGTTGCGTATGTTGACTGTCAGTAATAAGTCGAAAGATAGAAGGTTTTTGTGTTTCCTATAGAATGGAGCATAAGGAAAAATTAGAAACGTATTAAATATTATTAAAAGTGCTAAGTGTAATAGAAAAAAGATTGCAGACCCTTGACATTTCCAATTTATGTTTAACGCATTATATTTTGGTCCATTTTCTTTTTATGAGAATGTGTGTGGAAGTTAATTGTTATGGATGTGATATCTAGTACATTTACAATATATGATTTCTTAAAAGGCTAGAAGATAAAAATGGTTGAGATAGGAATGCATTGGTATGGATATTGATATGTATATTTATATAGTGTATGGGGCATTTGTATATTGTTGTGTGTTGATTGAAGAAGACAAAGGACAAGAAAGAGTTTTACCTATAGCTTGTGAGACGGGGGATACAATTTAGGTTTTTACCCATGTTATATGTTAGGTAAAATGAAAACATATGTTACTGACATTCTCTCCTAATGTAGTATATAATCAACTTCAAAATATAATCCTTCATTACAACATATTTCCCCGGATCCACATTGAGTAGAAGGAACCCCCAAAAATTTGTATATTTGAACATAGGAATCATGCTTAATTCACTAAGGGATGGAGGATCATTATTAATTGACCATTAACCATCAATTCTCCAAACTTCAAATTGCAACCTTGGTTGGGACATTGATCTGTGTCCTAGTTATTATTCCTTAAAATGTTCTTGAAACTCATGTTTGAGATATCTTTGATACCTTCTAAATTTGATTTAGGATATTATCCATAGATTTTCCTCTAGGGGAATATCCTTTGACTAGATACTAAATTATTAAAATGGAGTCACCCAACACAATGAGAGAAGAGACTTGAAATTATTTGGCAAGAATAATTCCTTAGAGGAAACCATAGGTTTTTTATTTTTATTTATTTATTTATTTTTTCTGATTATTTTGCATCTTCCCAAGCCCCACGAATACTCTAAAATTTTTATATCCTCAGGGTAATAAAGGAACCTTCCCCCTCCTACCACCCATAGTGACTGCTCCTCTCTTAACCGTGCTTTGTCGATTATTACAACAAAAATCATAGTCCCTACAAAAAGAATCAATGGAAACTTTTGTTCCTTAATTGTGATCTAGGAATATTTATGGATCAACTCTAGAAAAACATAAAAACTCTATTATGGAAAAAATATTCAATATGACTTCCATTTTAGAGGCTCTTTTCAACTTGATGGATCGATCCATGGTTCTGATACCATGTCATAATTTAAGAGGAAGAGTGAAAAAAAAAATTAAACACATATTTACCTAGATTGAAAAACAATGACGCATTTCAATTGTTTTCACATTAAGTTACCATTTTTCCACACCACTTAAAAAACTAGGTACATGGAGAGTATATTAAATTACTTGTTTGAATCAATCTAACACCTTGTTTGATATTATCTAACTCATTATTGAAAACTACATGCGCATTGAATGCACTACACTACTAAAGCTATCAAATAAGTAAAGAACTTAAAAACTAGAAGATGTAGTCAACAATTTTTGGGTAGAAATTTTAGTAGATTTTATTTGAAATCAAATGTAAAATTGGCAGTTTTAATTTTATCATATCAAGTTTTCCTAATTCAAGTGTTTTATATGTTTTCCAAGACCATGAATTTAGTTTTACACTCAAAAATGGTTTTTAAATGATGTAACATTATAATATCACTAAAAAACATCTCACTAAAATCAAATGAATATCTAAGGTTAAATTTAATATGTATTTACCATTGTTTTCTTTATTTCATTGGATATATATATATATATATATATATATATATACCAAAAAATAAAATAAACCCATTATCTAAGCATAAAATTCCCCCATAGCGATGAGATTCCAAGATAAGCATAGACTCACCCGCATTGGGACTTTGGACTTTTATAAAAAGTTGTATTTGTCTCCACTAATATCATGCAACCTTGTATTGTGTGCACACTTAAGCTTAAAGCCTTAATATTTAAGGTTGATACTCATCTAGCATGTCCACACCTATAGACCATTAGTATGTTATGTAAAACACTAATCTATGGAGATAGAGTAATCAAATTAAAGGCTTTTCTAATTTTCTAATAGAAATAATAGCACTAAATTTTCTTGTTTGTTTTGATTTTGAGAGTTTTAATGTAATTTCTTTAGTGTTAATGCACCAATGATAGATTTATATTTATATAAAATGACTCTATTTATTAGTTTAAAATAGATAGGCTATGATGCATTAGATGCATTCATGCTTGAATATGAATGTAACTAGGTTTGGGCCTTTCAAGTACTAAGGTGTCAAGAGGAGAGCTTCATCCTTCTTACTAGTTGGAAGGTTATGAAATTCTTCAAAATGCATGCCATGTATTTTATTATTAATATTCCCAAAGTCCTATTTAAAGTGGGTCCAAACTTATTTTATCATTTTAAGGTTTTCCTTTAGTCCAATTCATCATGTTGAAAGTTGAGATAAAATGACTTGGTATGATTTGTAAAATCTTTGAAATCACATAAATCGTGACAACATAATTGCACCCATTCATTGCCTAGTTTAACAATAAAAATGATTAAATATATTTGAAAATTTTGAAGTATTATAAAACATACACACATGCCATAGTATTTGGTTTGACGATATCTTATCATTGATCTAAAACTAAAAAAATCTCATTATAAAAAAACCAAAATTTATATTAATAAACAATTAATTTTATATCCATTAAAAAAAAACAAAAATGTAGATGGTATGTATGATATTTAAATACTGGATGAATACATATTGAATCTTCTCTGCGATTTTTTTTTTATTTAAATCCATCGTAATGATCCTATTTTGCTATCACTACTATCCAATTGAAAATTCTAAAATATTTTTAAAATATTTATTTTTCTTATATTTATTTATTAGATTTTGAGATTTTTCAAAATTTTATTTGTTATATTTCCAAATGTTTCAAAATATATAATAAAAACTTATCTCAAATTATTATTAGTAAATATATTTTGGATATTTTATACACCATAAATTTTAAATATACAAATGTGGTTGGTCAATTTTCGTTTATAATTTCATAAAAAAAAATTATCATTTTTTCCCTAACTTCAATGAAATGTCTATTTGCTTCTAGGAATCTAACAATGTCAAAAGCCTAGACTCTTTCGATCCATTGATTCCTAACAATGTCAAAAGCCTAGACTCTTTCGATCCATTGATTCCTAACAATGTCAAAAGCCTAGACTCTTATCGATCCATTGAAAACTGAATTGTTTATCACCCTCATTTAAATCTATATTAAATCGTTAGTCGATGGCATATTATAATTTTAATTGGTACAAACCAATTTTGGAAATGTTCTCGAATCGATAATCATTTTTGAAGGAATAAATTTGAATTTTTATTTCCATTAAAGATGGACAAAAAGGGGCCTGGTAGGTTTAAATATCTTCGACCCAACTTCTATATTTATATTAAACAAGTTAAAAATAATGAAGAGTAACGAATCACCAATTAATAAAAATTAATTGATAAAAATACATTTTCGTATGAATTTGTTTTGAGATATTTTTAAAATTTGCATTGAAAATAAAGATAACCATTTTAACACTTGAAAAAAAAGTAATTCCAAATTTGCAAAATATCACCAAACATTACCTTCAACTTCAAATTAAGATATGTTCAGGAAATTTCCAATTATGAGAAATAATCACTTAATTCTTAATGAATGAAGAATACGATCCTTCCTCGTATCGACAGACTCTAACTTCTGACTAAATTTTCCCAAGGCTGCAAAAGTAACCCTCGTTGGGAGCATAATGATTGTCTTCTTTGCACACACACATTCCATCCAATGCACACCCAGCATCTGCTCTGTCCCTCGCCATCGAATCATATCGCCCCCGCAAAAACATTTTATCCAACCAGTCACTGGAGAACAATCCATTGCGATTGTATTTCTTCATAACAATTGGTTGAGGTTCGAATACTTGGCTCCTGCGCCGATAAAAGCGAGGTTTATATTATTCGCCCAGTGTGGGACAAGCCCATGTTTGAAGAAGTCCATCTGCTCAACCTCCTCCCACACGCCTTCATTCAGCCCCACATTCGATCTGTTCTCCGCGCGACAATAATTGAAGTTGATGACCATTGTAAACGTCCACCCCGCAGAAAGTCCGGGGCTCCATCTCCCGCATCTTCTTAACGTTTGACATGAAGGCCTTCCAATTCGAGAGCCTGAAAATAGTTGTTGTCTCATAGAAGAATGGACTTTTGAATCTGGAATCCCAATACTCGGAAGATCAGTAGATGGCAATCTCTGGCATGATGCAGATCTCTGCATGCGGTTCTGAAACCGCACTACACGATATCTCGTGAACATGAATTCATTGTTCTTCAATCCATGGGCCAAAGCAAGCTTGGAAGAAATGATGCTTCTCGCCAGCATGCATTTTCCTTTCACACTCCTTGTTGCTTTCAAAGTACTAAATCAGATAACATATCATGAGCATTCAACGAAGGATTGAGAATGACATGGAGGTAAACTAGTGCTCCTCCAACTCGCTCGACCCAATTTGAAGCGTTGAGAAACATGGAAATACTCCGGAAAAGGAACTGAATAATGGCCTTTGAGCTCTGGTAAATGTATTTTCTTACCATGTTTCTTCCTCTAAAATTTGGAAATTTGAATTTGAGAGCATTTCCTTCCTTAGATGCAGGAGCTAGATCAAAAATTTTAATTTGAGAGCATCATCATCACATTAATGGGCATTGGGCATTGCTTGTAGTTGGACAAAAAATATGGTGGGAAGGTGAGAGAGTTTGAAATAGGGTGGGAAGGTGGCATTCAATGCATGTCCAATCACCTACATATATTTACTCCATTAACTACGATGTCTTGCTTTCTCGGAAAGATGGAGCGATCAGAAAATGAACATCTTGTCACATCTCAAATGTGGCCTCAAGATGCAAAGAATGGTTATGTATGGTGCATGGCCACTATTAGGCACATTAAAGGCCTGATCATAGGGTGGTTATTTTCTTCCAACATACATACTCTTAAAGTGCATTAAATACTCTATAACTATATAAATATTTGTTTCCCTAAAAAAAGTGTTATGCAACGAACTCACAAAATAGAAGAAAAGATAGATCACTACATAGAAATCTACCTCTTCAAGGAGGAAACCTCTTTTACATTACATAAATGAACAATACTTGGGTGATACAAATGAAAAAACCTACCTTTTATGTATCGGAGTCTAAGGGGTCACAATATAACAATATGGGGACTACATGGGAACAACAATAACAATAATGGGGCTACACCTATGGGGCACAATAATAACAATATGGGGACTACATGGGCACAAAAATAACAATAATGGGGCTATACTAACAATAATAAGGAGAAACACTAGTTTTATGGGGACCTAACATTCCCCTCTCCTTCAAACAAGCGTTGCCTTCAATGCTTGAGTAGTTATGGATGCTTCTGTATAAAATTCTCATCCTCCCATGTCGAATCTTCAATGGGTAAGTTCTTCCACTTTATGAGATATTCTAAAATAGATTGATTTCATAGCTATCAAGTTCTTATTTTTGTGACTGTTGTTGGTGCTGACAAAGGTGGCTTATTATCGACAACTCTAGTGCTTTCTCATTTAATTATCAACCCCTGGTAAGTCTTCTTATTTCAAAAGTGTTGGCACAATATATGCGAGTCAGGTTGTCTAATAGTTACTCCTTGTCACTTATGAGGAAGAATTTGCTAACTTCCTAAGTTCACTTATCCTAACGAGGGGTGGCTTGAATTGATTTTTAACCTAAGATTGAGCAGCAAGATTGAGCAGCTATCTAATTGAATTAAATAGCAGTCTAACTGAACTAACAACAATCTAAGGGAATCAAGTAGCAATTGAATTTAATTAAATAACAGTCTAAATGAACCGAACAACAATTGAATTGAATTGAACAGCAATCTATCTAACGGAACATCAATGGAACTGAATGGAACAGCAGTCTAACTAAACTGAACAGTAATGGAATTGAATTGAACAGCAGTCTAGCTAACTGAGTAGTAATGGAACAGCAATATAACTAACTGAGTAGTAATGGAACAACAGTATAACTAAAGCAACTTAAATGAATTGTACAACAATTATTTATGTAATTTTGCAATGGAATTTTCTTTGTGAATTAATTAATCGACATTGATCGACGGTTGAGCATTTTGTTGTGCTAAAAGAATAATGCAATCCTTAAAGACATATAACGTCAAAATCAGCTTATTCTATGATCTATAACTCAAATGCAATGGTATTGAAAGAACTGGAACTATCTATTGATAATGAAGCATTGTCATAAGCCGGAAAATACGATTGCAGTTATCCTAATTCAAGAATGTGATTGCTAACAATCCTGAAGAAAGAGAAACTGTAACATTATTGAATGGAAATATACTTCACAATTGCATCAGATACTTAAGCATTGGTTCTGAAACTACATAGAGTATGAAAACTTGCGAGGAACTTCCAAGGGTTGGGCCCAGACCACCAGAAGCTCTAGCGCAGTAAAAACTTCAAAAGATTATTGTTCAAAGATCTATATTACATCGAGTGATGTTACAAAAATACAATTAGACAGGTTGTTTTTGATGCATCGATTACAGAAGGAATTTCCTATCCTTTCTCTGACTCCTCTTCTCATCCGCCCTTTGTCCTTTTAAAGGTGATTTCAAAAATGAGAAAGTATTTCCCAAATGACAGCCCGCTGCACGTGGCTGTCGTTTGAGTTCTTGGACTCGAATTCGTCTGTCTGCCTCTTGCCAGCCACTGGGAGTTACCGAGATCTCATATGTTTGCGTCTGTTGGTTAGCTTAAGTCCCCTATTGGTCCAGCCACTCTGCCTTCCTACATGTGGAGATAAGAGAAGTCAATTTTCTGTTACAAAAACATCATTTTCATCATTAGTCTAATTGTTCTAGTTTTCATAATCTTTTTTCTCTTTATTGTTAAGATGAAGAGGAATTCTCGCAAAATTGTAACATAATTTGAAGTAATTACAGGGTCAGAATATACCTTAATTTGGACCCAACATACTCCCCTGCTTACCTAATTGCATGTCCTCATGCAAATAGATGATTGAGATGTAGTGTAAAAATTATATAACTAATGCATTATATATCCAAGATTCTCCTGATCACACACTATTTGACTTCATGCACAATACAGAATCTATCCCACCATTGATCATCACATGCGGAAATTAAATCAATTGCAATGCACACATGAAACCATAAAAATTCACACACATTAACACAATTGTTTAACGAGAAAGCCTGAAGCTAAAAACCCCAACTATATGTATATAATATATGTCATAGAGATCATGTAACAATCCTCATACAAAGTTGAACATGTCAAGCTCTCAGTACAATACAATCGCTACACACTAATCAAGTCCAATCTAGCAAATCCATGCACCGATCTCTGCCACCTTCTAGCCTGCCTCTACTGCGCAATCCCTGCTGAAGAATAGCTCTGAATGAACTCGAATCCACCTGGCTTGCACTGCACAATCCTCATTGCCATCTCCACTGAGTGTTGGATGCAAACCATGCATCACTATAGTCACAACTAATAGTCACACTTTCTCTTTCACCTACCTCTCCACTGGTCTCCACTGAAACTGCCATGCACTGTAGTTAACTAATGTATTCTTCAGTTGATTAATGAGTTATTATTTAGTGAATTAATTCACACCACTCTCACTAGTGTAGCAATCATTTAGACTAGATACAACTAGCTCAACTAAGTCTAACTGAGTTAAACTGAATACAACTCCACCAACTACCTCTATAACTCCACCAAACTCTGTCACATGAGTTCTAATTGAAGTCCTCATGCATTAGCTCCAGTAAACCCTCAGGAATAGCATAATTCCTTCTGTCAGCTGTTGTGCCACATCTGCGCACTTAACTAAAGTGCTCCAAGAGAATAATATAATGTTTAGAGTCCAAATATTATTAAGAGCTAATAATATTCGACATATTAATTTTTAGACTGGCAATCTAAAAATAGATTCTGCCCAATATGTCTAAAAATAGAAGTCCATCTATTTTTTCCAACTTGACCAACCATCCACAAATAGCATCCTACAACTCATAGAATATGATCGACATGTCTAAAAATGGACATAGTCTAAAAATAAATTTTGCGCAAAAAATAGCCTGCGGGCCCACTTAGTGAAGGTGACTCTTTTCACTAAGCTCATCATCTTTTTGAATCTCAACACTCCCTCTCAACAAGATAGGTATTATCTGCCATCCCGATCCTGTCTCTATGGTATTCGAATTTTCTCCTGGTGAGCGCCTTCATCAGAATATCAGCATCCTGATCCTCCGTAGGAATGTAAGATAATAACATGATCTTCCGCTGCACACAATCTCTGATATGATGATACCGGTTCGTGAAGCCATGTAGCCTCAACTCATCCTCCTATCTATACCAAGATCCATATCTGATGTGCCCTTGAGATATCTCAGGATTATGCATGAATTCGAATTAATGTGTGACCAGGATAATCTTAGTGGATAAATCTTCATTATTCAGAAAATTTCTACATGGTATCAGATCCAATTGATCATTGGGATCTATTGCAGTGATTACAATATTATTTCGGTAGACAGAGTCTGTAACGGGCCAGGTAGCCTCTAGATCCATCCTTTCTATGAAAGGTGATATATCCAGTAAATGTCGTTACAGTCGATCTCTGTGCTAGAAATAATTTATTCTCACATATCCAGAAGCAGTTGATTTTTTTTTAGTTTTGAATTTGAATTTTGCAGCAGTTTGTTTTTGTGCTTGTTAAAATCATTTTCATCGCCATGGACTCAATATGCCTTGGTGGCCAATACACGGTGATCGGGATGGAGGTGAAAATGGAAGATGTCGACCGGGGTTAGAGTTCAGGATACTGAATGTCCGGTGCCCACCGATCCCGCCGGTCGAGGCTTGGCAAAAGAAGATGGCGAAATGTCGAAGGATTCTCGTTGGAGGGCGTAAAGGATCACATCAGATTCACTCGCATGGAAAATCTTCTCCATACTTGATGTGGAAAGCGTTGACAGATTTATTCCAAAGCAAGAGTGACCAGAGGAAGTTGGCGCTCAAGGATAAACTCATAAACATTAAGATGGAGAAAGGAGACAGTATACCCAAGTACCTCACGGCTCACCAGTCGCAGATGAGCCGTGGAAGTGTGAGGTGGATCACAAGAAGAGGACATGGCAGACTCGGTTCTCCTTGGTCTTTCGAAGGCTTGGCATTCCTATCAGGACTCTGTCAATGGTTGGGAGAAGTTTCCAGGATGTGAGAAACTTTGGGTGGATCTCATGCAAGAGGAGATAAGGAGGACTACCAGGGACAGATCTTCATCAAAGGTATCTAATGAAGAAAATTGTGCTTTGGCTGCCAAAGAAAAGAAGGGGAAGAGCAAGAAGGCTTCTCAGACTGGTGCAAAAGGCAAGAAGCAAGACATGTCCAAGGTGAAGTGTTTTCACTGTCACCAGCACGGACACTATGCCACAAATTTTCCGCAAAAGAAGAAAAATAAGAAGGTTGCTGGATATGTAGCGGGAGAGGCATTGGCTTCTCAATTCGAACTGGATTTTTCACTGATCACATGCTTGGTTTCAAGTGTGATGGGATCAGTATGGTTCTTGGACAGTGGTGCGTCATTTCACATGACCAGAGATCGAGATCCGTTTCGCGTATCCGGGAGGAAAAGATCTCGGAGTGCACATCGAGATGGGCGATGATGGTAGATACAGTGCGACCGGTATCGGTACCATTTCCTTTGAGAGGGAGTCTGGTAAACCCTTCGTATTGAAGGAAGTGATGCATGTTCCAGGATTGAAGAAGAATCTGATCTCTGTGGCGATGTTAGAAGGCAAGGGGTATGTTGTTGTCTTCAGCGAGGGAAAGGCTTTCCTACGCAGTAAGGCAACTGGAGAGACCCGAAAGATAGGGGTTCAAGTCAAGAACCTTTATCAGTTGCAAGTGGATGGCTACGCAGCAATGGCATGCAAGGCGGGAGAAGTGGTGAGCCAAGATGATGATGGCGAGGGGATGATGATGGCGAGCCGTGGCATAGGAGATTGGGCCACCTTCACCATGGAGCTTTGAAGATAATCGCAACGTATTTCATCGGGCTTCCTATGGGCACCTCGTAACTTTCGCTAGACTGCCAGTAAGGGGTGTACCTTGGGGAAGTATGTGAAGACCACTTTTCATGAGAAGGATAGTCATGCTTCGACGATCCTTGAGAGAATTCACATAGACGTGTGTGGACCTTTCTCGGTTGCTTCAACAGAAAAGCACAGGTATTATGTGATATTTGTTTATGACTTTTCTCATAAATGTTGGATCTTCTTCATGCAGAAGAAGAGAGAGACATACTCAAAGTTCTATGAGTTCAAGGCGCTGGTTGAGAAAGAGTCGGGGAAGCAAGTGAAATCTCTCCAGAGCGACAATGGTGGTGAATACATCTCTATCGAATTCAAAGACTTTTGCACATTACAAGGGGATTCGTGAGAGAGCTCATCGCACCCCATAACCCACAGCGCAAAACGGGTGGCTGAGCTAAGAAATCGTAACGATCGGGGTGCCGCATGGGCGATGCTGCATGATCGTGGCCTACCCTTCACTATGGGTCGAGGCAGTAATACCGCAAATAGAGGCAGAACCGTTGTCCTCATGATTCTTGGCATGAGTACACGTAGAGGAGGCTTATTTCGCATTCGGCCCGACATTTCCCATTTGTGGATTTTTGGTTCTCCTGTCTACATGCATGTGATGAAGGATGCCAGAAAGAAGCTGGATCCAACCGCAGAGGTTGGAATATTTGTGGGGTACACTGATACACCTCACAACTATCGGGTGTATTTTCCAGATAGTCGCAAGACTGTTGTGTGACAGGATATCAAGTTTCAGGAGGGGAAAGCCATGCAGTGTTCGCTTGAGAGGGAGCCACACTTGCATGCAGATGAGGAGCTATTAGTTCCTAAGGAGGAGCTTCCGAATGTGGATCAGCCACAAGAGAAAGTTCATGAGGTGGAAGAGACCACATGCAGTGCCAACCATCAGAGGGTGCAAGCGCACTACAGAAGATGAGTGACTGGCTCGAGATGCAGAGAAGGTTGTAGGACCACCTAAAGCACAGCATAGAAAGAGATATTCACCGGATCGATACACTGGATACATGGCTCTTATGAGTCAATGTGTCGTGACGGAGCCATCCTCTTTTGAGGAAGATGTGGAGGAACCCGCATGGGTATATGCCATGATCGAAGAATATGATTCGATCGTCAGAAACAGTGCATGGGAGATTGTCCCAAGACCAGAGGGGAAATCAGTGGTGGGTTCGCGATGGATCTACAAAGTGAAGCAGGCGGCTGACGGGAGTGTGGAGAAGTACAAGGCGAGATTTGTCGCCCGTGGCTTTTCACAGATCTAGGGGATTGACTATGAGGAGACTTTTGCACCTGTCGCAAGGTACTCTTCCATACGTACGATCCTTGCTCTCTCAGCGCAGATGGGGTGGCACATTCATCAGATGGATGTGAAGACTGCGTTCCTCAATGGAGTTATTGAGGAAGAGGTGTACATAGAGCAGCCTGAAGGTTTTGAGATCTTCAGCAGTGAGTCGCATGTGTGCCGACTCAAGAGAGCACTCTATGGGCTGAAGCAAGCACCTCGTGCTTGGTACACTCGGATAGACAGCTACTTCACCGGGCTTGGATTCTCCAAGAGTGAGGCGGATCCAAACCTGTACCAGATTATGGTGGAGGGGAAGCTGTTGATCATCGTACTGTATGTAGATGATATGATTTTGACTGGCGATGAGCAGTTGATACTTTCATGCAAGAAGGATCTTGCACGAGAGTTTGAGATGAAGGACTTGGGCATCCTTCATTATTTCCTGGGATTGGAGATTTGGCAGCGCAGTGGAGGACTGTTTGTTTCTCAGGGCAAGTATGCTCGGGAGATTCTAGAGAGGTTCAACAAGCAAGGCTGCAAGCCTATTGACACTCCTCTTCCTGGTGGTTGGAGGAAGGAGGATGCTACTTCAGCGGAGGTAGTGGATGCCACTGTCTATCGACAGTTGGTGGGGTCGCTTATGTATCTGGTCAATACACGACCCGATATATGCTATGCTGTTAACCAGCTTTTGCAAGTTATGGTTAAGCCTACCAAGCTCTTCTGGAAGGCAGGCAAGCATGTATTGCATTATCTTAGTGGCACATCGGGATATGGTCTATGGTACAGACAGGAGGATGGAGCGAAGCTTAGCGGCTTCACTGATGCAGATTGGGCAGGGAGCCCAACGGACCGAAAGAGCACATCTGGAGGAGTTTTCAGTATCGGGTCGACAGCAGTTTCCTGGTACAGCAGGAAGCAGAGATCCGTGGCACTCAGTTCAGCAGAGGCCGAGTACATGGCAGCAAGCTTGGCTGCATGTGAGGCTATTTGGATGAGGAAGATCCTCACAGGTTTGTTCAGGTTGCATTTGGAGCCTACAGTGATCTACTGTGATAACCAGAGCTGCATCAAGCTCTCGGCTAATCCAGTTTTTCATGATAGGTCCAAACATATCGACATCGGGTACCATCATATCAGAGATTGTGTTCAGCGGAGGATCATGATGCTTTCATATGTTCCCACGGAGGATCAGGATGCCGACATCCTGACGAAGGCGCTCACCAGGAGCAAGTTCGAATTCCACAGAGGGAGGATAGGGATTGCAGATAATCCATATCTTGCTGAGAGGGAGTGTTGAGAATGCAGCAAGATGATGGAGCTTAGTGAAATGAAGTCGCCTTCACTAAGTGGGCCCGCAGGCAAATTCTGGCGCAAAATCTATTTTCAGACTATGTCTATTTTTAGACATATGGAGCATGGTTCGGGGATTCCAGTTTGAGATTCTTGAAGTATGTGTCATGTTGGTAAAAATAGATGAGACTCTATTTTTGAGGTCAAAGAGGTCGAAGTCTATTTTTAGACTGCCTCTCCTTAAAACAGGGAAGTCAAATATTATTTACCCTTAATAATATTTAGACTCTAAACTTCAGTTTACTCTCTTGGAGCACTTCAGTTCGAGCTACAGAAGTGGCTCATGCATCTGACAGAGGAATTACGCTATTCCTAGGGGTTTGGTGAGCTCATGCATGGTTGACTTCAGTTAGGACTTCAGTGGCAGAAGTTTTGGTGGAGTTGATGAGACAGTTGGTGGAGTTGTGTTCGGTTTAACTTAGTTGAACTAGTTGAGATTAGTTTAACTAGCTAATCAACTAGTAATGAGTGGAGTGAATTAAATATTATTTAATTCAATAATTATTAACTCATTATTCAACTCAAGAACACATCAATTCACTACAGTGCATGGACAGTTCAGTGGAGACCAGTGGAAGAGGTAGATGAAAGGGTGAGTTTGCTATTAGTTGCGACAGCAGTTGTGCATGAGATTTTCACAAGCATTGGAGGAGATTGCCAATGATGATTGTGCAGTTGAAGCCAAGGAGATTCGAACTTGGATCTCTCATTGAACCAACTTGGATTGCGCAATAGAGGCAGGCAATTATTGGATGAGTTTTGAAACTGTGATTTGTTCAAAACCGAGCTAGTTTGTGTGTAACTTTTGGAGACAGTACTGAGTACTTGTGAGGAGTATTGTACTGAGATTGTTACATGTTCTCTTCTTTTATAATATACAAATAGCTGGGGGTTTTCAGCTATAAGCTTTCCCCATTACATATTGTGTTTATGTGTGCATGCGACTGTTTCTATTTCCGCAAATTGTTGATCAATTGTAGAAGAGGTTATGTGTTATGCATGAATTCGAATTAATGTGTGACCAGGATAATCTCAGTGGATAAATCTTCATTATTCAACAAATTTCTACAATTTACGAGCCATCTTTATATGATGTAGGCATTATAAGATCCGTCTAAATCCTCAAAAATATGTATTCTATGTCCAATCCAGATGATTGTTGGGATTTATTGTCTCAAAGGTAGGCATTTGTGTTGATCCATCGAAGGTTGAGGCAATCATCAATTTACCTCCTCCTTCTACTCTTCGCCAACTCCAAATTTTGCAAGGGAAAGGAAATTTTTTACGTTGATTCATTCCTAACTATGCCGAGTTAATGAAAGGTTTCACTAGGTTGTTGAAACAGAATATTCCTTTCTTTTGGGATGAGGTTGCTGATTGATCTTTTGATGCTCTAAAAAACACATTGACCGATGCACCATTAATGCATCCTCCCAACTACAACCTTGATTACTTTTTGTACCTCGCTGCTTCTAATTCCATGATAGGGATGGTTTTAGTTCAGGAAGATGCATTCCATAGTGAACATGTGATTTACTATCTTATTCGAAATTTGCATCCAATTGATATCAAATACTCACATGTGGAGAAATTGGCCTTGGCAGCTGTTCAAGCTGTCGAACATTTTAGTCACTGCATACTTTTACACAAAAAAATAGTGATCTCTGATTGTAACCGTATGATGTACATTTTGACCAAACAATTGCTAGGGGGCAAATACTCGAAATGGATTGTTATCCTGCAGGAGTTTGATTTGGAGTTTGAAAAATCCAAATCCAAGAAATCATTAATATTTGCTGAACTTATGTGTGATTTCCCACATACTGATACAGAAACTATGGTGGAACAACCAATCGCAGATGAATCCTTGTTTCTTATTAGTACCATTGATCCTTGGTATGGAGATATTATTGTTTATCTTCAGACCCAATCTTTTCGGCCTAATCTTTCACAGTCGCAATGATGAAAAATACGTTTCCAGTCTCAACAATATCATATTGTTGGTGACACACTATACCGTCATGGTGCAGACTTAGTTTTTCAATGTTTTCTAACCCATGAAGAAGCTGAAAAGGTTTTAAATGATTGTCACTCTAGAGCATGTGGCGATCATATGTCTGGGTACGCGACAACCCAAAAGATACTGCGCACAGGTTATTCCTGGCCGTCCTTATTTAAAGATTGTATTTATGCAGTATGAAAATGTCATAATTGTCAAATCTTTGATTGAAAAATGTGTGCACCACTTGCTCCTCTTCACCCTATAATTACTGTCGATCCTTTTGAAAAATGGGGCATTGACTTCATTACATGTAACCCTCACTCGGCTAGGGGACATGGGTATATTATTCTAGCAATAGATTATTTTACCAAATGGGTCGAGGCGATGCCTAAATTTGCAGGAAATGACAAAACTGCAGCTACTTTCGTGTTCAATCATGTGATTTATCATTTCGGTGTACCCCAAATGATAATTACTGATCATGGGAGCCATTTTTGGAATATCATGATGACCGAGCTAACGAACCAACTTGGCCTACGCCATGACAGTTCTACACCATATTATCCGTAGGCTAATGGTTTAGTTGAAGCAATTAATAAAGTTTTAGTCACCATGATCAAACGAATCATTGGAATTCATAAGTAGAATTCGCATACCATGCTCTTTTCAGCCCTTTGGGCATATCGAACCTCAGGAAAAACATCGACAAGTTTTACCCCTTTTCAACTAGTTTACGGTTTAGAAGCGGTATTACCCATTGAATATGAGATACCGTCACTCCAACTTGCCATAGAGTTACTACCAGCCACTTTTGAAGAGGAGAAATGTTTCTTATACTTGGCTCAATTAGAAGAGAATCAGTGCACCACTGCATTAGCTACCGAGATTCATGCGAAAAGAATGAAAGCTCAGTATGATAGAAGTGTTACCCCTCGTAATTTTTCAAAAGGAGACCTAGTTTTGATTTATGATCAAGCCAACGATAAACTAGGGGCTGGGAAATTTGAACCCATGTGGCATGGTCCTTATGTTGTCAAGTGACAGCTTGTGAAAGGGGCCTATGAATTGATTGATTTTGACGGGGTCTCTTTAGGTAAACCCAGAAATGGACTTTATCTGAAGAGATATTACGCTTGATTTTTGTGTGGAGATCTTCTCTGTATATTAGTACTTTTTAGCTGGTGTGCTATAGATTAGAAATGTGTGCCTAACTTAAGCGTGCTCTTACTAATATTCCTGCTTATCTTGATTACTATTGATATCACAGATGTTGACGTCCTTTCAAACATATATTTCTTTTGTTGATGGCGCTTGTCGTAGTACACGGAACATCTCTTCCACAACTTGGGTTATTTATTCACCCACTGACAAGTTAGTATCGATGCATGGGGTAAGCCTTGGTCAAACAACGAACAATATTGCTAAATATAGTGCAGTTATTGAATTATTGTTGGAATCCATTTCATTTGGAATTCGGAGTTTTATCATTAGGTTAGATTCTGAACTCATTGTATTATAGTTAAACCGAGTATATGCCATTATAAACCTAGTGTTATTAAGATTATTTTTAAGGGTTCGTCTCTTGGAACGAGAGTTAGATTATATTGAGTATCAACACATTCCAAGAAATTTAAACACATTAGCAGATGCAATAGCTTCTAGTGTTATAAATAGACATTTGCAATGATAAAGTAATAAGTCAACATTCAATAACATGATTGAACAGGTAACTAGAAATAATAATATATCATAGTATAGATGTAGTGTTCAAAAAATAGTACATCGTCTTCAATCATAGGTTCAAAACGCCTTATGATCGGAAAAAGTGAAAGAAATGAGTCTACAAGTCAATCATCCACTATTCGTGGTGATGATCATGATAATACACTACTGCTCATGCCACCCTAGTAAAAAATATCCTGAACGGTCCAGGAACACCAATGATGTATCTCTGTAAACGGAGTGGGATGTCATCTATGGTAGTCTCAGGAATATCCATAGTGAACTGCTCCAAATGGTGTTCTAAATCTGTCAGGATCTCTATAGTCTGATCCTATGGGGGTGGTGGTGGTGTTGCTGCATCCCTTTGCCTCTGGTCAAAGGGGCGGAGAATGGCTGGTCGACTCGGACCCACATTTGCATTTGAAATTTTTTGCTATCAATTTTGGATTATTTAAAAACAAAATAAAAATTAGAAATTAGAAAAATTCAAAAGATATTTTTACCTGACTCATCCCACTGAGCTCCTGGAGGAAGGGGCATATCCCAGTCGCCACGAAAATCCATGCCCACATAAGGAAAATCCTCTATCACAAAAATTTGTCATTCTAGCCAATGAAAATAAGTTGAGGGAAATCGAACAATCTCCCCACCCTCGCTGTGGTGGGCCATCAAAGAAACCCAACTAACCATCCGAGGCTCTCGAGGTTGACTAGCATCAACAAGAATATGTTGTGGGGCTAACATAGAAATCCTCTCTAGAGCAAAGGTGACTACGATAGATCTATATCTGAAGTTGTTTAACTTCCCATTCTTTGCTCTGGGAAGTTGGCCTTTCACATTTTCCAACACTGCCTCGCACCAGTTGAATATGGTGCCTCGGAAACAATCTACTACAATCTGCATCTGGGATCTAGTAGCTACATGTAAAGCTGCACTTCTGCACAACTTGACAACGGTAAAAGAAATCACTTTTAACTCAGGACGGATGATAGTTTTAATGTCGATCTGTTTGTTTCTGGGATTGGCTTCATCATTACAAAACTCTAATTGAAGGCTGGCAATAGACTGGCCACCTGGCCTAGCCCCAAATAGAGATAGTGGTTCGCCTCTCCTAGACAAACCAATCAAAAAATATATGTCCTCAAGCTCAATTTTGAGCCAGTGACCTCCGATCATGAAACACTGGTCCTGAACATCCCACTTTCTTACCAACCAAGTGAGAAGATCTACTTGAGCTTTCATGCCACTAATAGCCCAAAATTTGTAAAGCCCACATGCTCTTAAAACTTGCAAAGTAGGTTGATGAATCATTGCTGCTTCATCTACCTTCTCATGCTCTCGTTCTCGCCAAACGAGCATTGTAGATATCCTACAATAAGTAAAATGAAGGATTAGAATCATTTTGAAACAAAAATTTTGGGTAATTTAGGAGGGAAATTTGTTTTTAAATTCATTACGGTGCCCCCGCACTTTACGCTCAAAGATAGTGCGTAGCTCCGCACGGGCTCTATGTTAGTAGGTACCTAGTGTCTTATCTGTGGACCCCCGAGGGCAGATTTTTCAACCTATTTTCCTCCCAAAAATGAAATTTTGACCCTAATTTAAAAAATTAAACAGATGAAAAGCAAGAGAAAGAGGTTGTGGATTACCTAGAGTAGACGATTTTCGATTCCAACAGTCAGTTTGTCCAAAATCTTCTCCTAAGCGTATTTTGCCAAAAGCTCTAAAATTTTTCACTCCAAACTCAAACGGTAAAAATGAACTTGAAAAACTCCTTTTTATAAGTTTTTTCGAATAAATGAAATTTAAATTTGTTTATTTTTCACTTTAAAAAGGTGGTTTTTCAAAATATTTTTATTATTGAAACAGGTATGTTTAATTTTTTGAGTTTTTTGTGCAGAATAACGGATTTTTCAGGTAAAATGATCATTTTTTATGAAGAGTATACTTTTATCACTTTTTCGGGCTCTTTAAAATTTACAAAAAAACGAAACCATGGAGTCCTTTTTTAAGCCCTTTTGAGACTCTCTAAAAATGAAAAGATTGCCGAGTACTTGACTATTCGAACTCGTTAAATTAAATGAACGGTCGTCCCTTTAGTATAAGCTTACCCCTTTTCTGGATTGAAATGGACCATTTACGAAAAAGGTATACGTTGAATAATCATGGTCAATAGAGTTCTCTCTTGCATTATTTTATCCTTTTTTGGGCCTGAGAGACTAAATTTACAAAAAAGTACACCCGTGGAGTTTTCTTAAGTTTTTCTTCTGACTCCCTAAAAATTAAAAACACTGAGTTTCTCCTATACTGGACTCGATAAATTTAACAGTAAAGGACCTGTCGATTACAAACAGGAACAGACCACTCCTTCTTAGGGTTCGATTTTAAACTAAGTTGGACTCATCCAAAGGATGAGCTTATAAACAAGCAAATGTTATCCTCCTCAAGCTTGTCAAAAATAAATAGGTACTTGCCAGAAATGGTGGGTGAAAAAGAGAGAAAAGAGGTTCATTTGTTACACTTTTATTTATGAAAGCATTATACCACTCTTGAACATGACACTTTTCATCACACTTCTACCTGGGTTGGGAAATCCATTGCCTATCAGTTAATCAAATCATATTGAAGGTCTTCAGCCAGTTTCTGGGTATTAGCTTAGGGCAACTATCACCAAACCATCTGCAGTGTCATTATGTGTTCAAGAGGACAGTCAAACAAACCATTCATCTGCAAACATTTGTCTCCATTCGCGTTGACCATCCCTGAGTCAATCCTTGCAAAAAATTTCTTCAAAACTTGATCTATGGTTTCGTGTTGTGAGCTTGCTTATGACGGATCACTTTCTATCGATGACAGCTCATCATCTAGGAAGTTGATCTAGAATCTGTCAGTAACTTGGAATCTTCATGCCTTAATGGCAGGTTTCTTGCCTTCGATGACAGGTTGCATCATTGACCTTCGATCGAATGATTTCATGAAATGTTCGACTTCAGATCACTTATTCACATTTCATGGAGTGTACTCATTACTTTGAGAGCCATTGTTATTATTGGTGGTTTCTCTCACACTTGTTAATAGTTCACATCATTAACTGGTAATCAAGTGGTTTCTACCATGTTTGACTTCAACACATTTAATCACATGGATATAATCGTACTAGTTCGAGAAGAAAAAATCAAGACCCTGGATCTAGTTTCCACCATCCAGGCTAGGAGTATTTTTATTATTCATTATCCAGTAGACGATTCATTACAGATGGTTGCGCCCATACTGTGTCTATACTATTGATTTAATATTAAAATCATTTCTGTATCAGAACAAGTTTAGTTCGTTTTGATCTGCGTATGGGAATTCCTACCTCAACAAAGATATATATGTTTTGCATTAAATGTTTTTACAAGGTTCTGAATGGGGTGTCCACAGGCTAATCCTTGAAATGATAAAGCACATTACTCTTCGAACGCTCTCAGAATTCGCACTTTAGGGAGAAATTTGTTACACTGAAATTTGTCACCATGACATTGTAAGTAGTCCCTTAGAAGTCTACAGCATCAAAGTTCCTAAAGTCAAGCCTTTAAATTAAGAGAAAAGCTCATAAAAGTCTCAAAAATACTTATACCGCACTTTCTCTTATTATTACCTATGGTCCCGCACCTTTTGGCTATAAATCATGCAGAGCCAAACACACTTTTTATTCATTAAGGGTTCGACCCCTGTAAAAGATAAAAAAGGTGCAAGTAAAGTCTAGAAGCTCAGTTTGAGTCATTTTTGCAAGCTTCTAGAAGCATTTAAGCAGTGGAAAGTCTGCTATTTTCAGGTTCATGCATCCCATCCATTAAGGCGCTAATCCCTTGATGTAAGGAGCTAATCCCTTTGAAGGAGGATTCTATCCTTTATTGTTTGGAACCATAACCTCCTCTATTTCACTATAAAAATAGGCATAGGGCAGCCTCAAAGGGTTAACAATTAGAGATTTCAAGCTTTAGTATTGTTGGAAGTGAAATGATATTGGAATTTAGACCCTTTTAGCTGAGATTTTATGTGGGAAAGATTACATAGTTGTATGTATCTTGGTTGGAAGAGTTCAAGGCTTGTCAGAGTAAAGGAAACACCTATTCTGAACCTCAGGAAGGCCTATATGACACAAGGCAGACACGGTTGTAAGGCTCTTCTTATTTAAGTTAATACAAATAAGTCTGTTTTTCTCAATAAGCTGTCAATTGATTGGTTTATTTTATGGATTCCTTGATCACCATAATAGATATGATTTATGAATATATGCTATGCAGGTGCTATTTGATGTTTGTTTGTTTATGATTGTAGATCTTCGAAGGAAACTCTTTTGAGCGACTGAAGGATGACTACTACAAACAAGCGTTGGATCAAAGGTAAGATCGTAAAGCCTTTATAGCATTTAATTATGAATCGCAATATATTTAGAGAAAGATAGATTTAATTGTCCATTTGTTGCTAGCTGTCCGCAGGACACTTGGGAGATCTGTCTTGTCCGCAATAATGACTTATCCGTATAACAGTACCTTGATCACTAATGGTGTTGATGATAAACCCCTGAGTATTGCGATCCACATGATACTTTTGGCACATGAACTCAGCAGTCTCCCCCTCATATTTCTTGCCTATGCGCTCCAGGGGGTTCGGTCACCTCATGGGGAGACCAATAATCCAATGAACTAGTGCAGCATCAATGGAGATCCTGTCCTAGATCCACAGGCATCTGTCATGAATCAACGTGAGCATTTTTCAAGCGAGCCAATCTGTGACATTGTAGTGTCCAAAGTGGGGCATCTTGAGCAGATTTAGGAGCCTGGACCCGGCCAAACCACGTACTTAGCGTTGGGGGACAACTTTGACTCCATCAGCGCTGTGAATTGTATCAAGGTATAACTCAGGTGCTAGCTCAGGGATGGCCTCAAAGTTGGCCAAATCATGATCATTGAACTTAACTTCATGAAGCTATCCAAAAGGTTCACCTATGACTAGAACCCCCTCGGGGTTAGTGGCATCTGCAGGTAGGTGATCAAGCCATCAAGGTTCTTTGGTGTGTGCATCGATGTACTGCGTGGTTGAATGAAGGGGGGCAACTAGTTGATCAGCTCGGCTGGCTGGGCCTCCTCCATAGCAGCCCTCAGGGATTTCACATTTCACGGGGAAGTACGGGGCTTCCCTGCAGCCCATTTCATAGGTTTTGGAGGCTTGCCTAAGCCTTGTGATTTTATTTTCCTTTTCTTGTGGTAGTGCTGGGTGTGGAAAGGACCTCTTCGACTTTAGAATCAACCTGCACCACCTCCTCAGTGTCTTGTTCCACCGAGGTCACTGGCTCCGAGAGTTCATTAGCGTTTGTGGCCGTCATTCTAGCGTGAAATATAAACTCAGAATTGCTACTGTCAGAGGGAGCATGCTGCTCAGACATGAAAGAGATGTTATAGGCACATAATTTCTTACAACACAACTTCATCCAGGACAACCAGGCTAAGTACAAGCTATTCAAGCAATACGGAACCTGTGTCTGATCTAGTTCACTTGTTTTATAGCCTTGGTGATCACCGAATGGTAGGGTAAACTTCACGTGGGAATTACCATCAAGTAAATGGTAAAAAATATCCCAAAATCGCCACATTAAGTGTCGTCTGCCCAACCCATTCAACGATAATTTTTTCTTTTAACCAATTTGATTGTTTCAATGACTATTTTTCGCATCCAAGGTTTGCTCAGTGGACCCGTGCGATCCCAGCACACCCCTGCGCTCTGAGCAAACCACCTGCGTTCCCAGCGCACTGTCTTCATTCTGATGTGATTCCTTCCACTGGAATTATGTGGTGCCATAGCCCAGCCTTGAAGATCTCTTCTGCCGTCATCTCTCCTGCGTGGTGACCAACTGTTATGCCTCCTATTATGCCTCTTGGGTTTCTACCAAGAGAGTGTGGTTTGCATGCTCTGTGCCATCTCTGTGCAGTACCCCTCAAGCTGCGATAATCATGTAACATCTGCCACTCGGTGCACCAACTCTTGATTTTGTCATACTTGATATTTGACAAGTGCCATGCCTATGGTCAAGAACAGAGAGATCTCTATGAAGCGCGCATCCATGACCTTATTGGCGAACATCTGCATATTAGGCAATCCTTTCTTCCAGCTAGTGGGCCTGTCGCCTGTCACAATTCGAGACAAGTGCTCCCGCTCCGTACTCAACTTTCTTCATTTGATGATGATTTCAACATCGTATTCTTTAAATAGTAGCCACCTGCAAACTGTTCCCCCCAACACAGGCCCATTCCCTAGGCGCTCTAAAATTGAATGATATGTAATCATATTACAGTGCTGATACTTCTATAGTGTATAGGTCAGGGCCAACCCTTCCCTCTTGGTGGTGTCATAATCACGCTCCACACCCGGGATTTCCCGACCAGCACATACGATTGGGTGGTTACTGTCTCTGGTGCCAAGCTGCGTACGGGTGGCTTCTAGGACAATTCCTAAAGTATCCTCATGAAATATCATCGCCCGATCGGTGGAAGTGAGAATGGGTACAAATACCATCTTTTTCCTGAGTAGCTTAAAGCTCTGTTGGCATCTGTCATCCCAATTGAGTGAAATATCTTGCTTAAGTAGCGTGTTCAAAGGGGCAGTGATAGTGCATATTCCTGAATGAATTTTCTATAGTAGCTCATATGTCCCAGGAGCGTAGCAGCTTCGTAGTCGTAGGCCTTACCAAGTTCTCCCGTGTGACTGGTTTGATGAGTGTAATGTCGAACTCCTCCCTAACCTTCTGCGTATGATAAGGCCGCTTTGTCACCAGCTGCACATCTGAATTGAGAGTGACGTGCATACCACCCAAATCACCCGTGATCTCCTTAGGCCCTGAAAATTTGGCCGGAAATACATCTTGATACTCCATGAGCAGTTCCATAGTTTCACCTACTATCCCATCATCCCAGCAGTTCCCAATTGTATCCAGATTGAGTTGTACTACCATATTCATGTTAGCGCTTTGTGGTTTTAGTGGTTTTGGACCATCCACCTTATGTATCAGAGGTCCTACAACTATGAGGTCCCCTCTTGATTCTATGATCGAGACCTTGCACGGATCTACTTCGCAATTTTCCATGGTGGCCTTGTGGAACTCTACATTATCCTGCATCTGTGTGTCCTATAGGGGTCCTTCTCTTACTGCGTCAGGGCTGGATTAATCATTCACAAGGGTATCAATAGTTTGCAGAGCTTTCTCAAGCACCTCCAATCCTCCTGTTAGCCCAAATGTCCCCAAGAATTCATCTTTTAAGGCTTTCCACTGGCGGGTGCACTGATGTAGCTTCGCATCGAGGTACCATGCAACGAGAAGTGGTCTCAAGGCATGAATAAATAAGTGAACCCATTCTTCTGTAGTACGATCACACCATTGCTCCATCCAAGCAAACAAATGTTCACGCGGATTTCTTGGGCCTTGGAATCTCTTGATGCACACATCAGTCGAAGGTTCAAACCATAGTACCATCATATCCCGACATTCCTCCCATTCCTGGAATGCCCCCTTATGTGTGTCCCACCATTTCATAAGCATTGCGTGCATAGCTAGGTTAAGAGCCCATAGCCTTCGTTCTTTGGGAACCTTAGCTTCGAAGGTTCACAAAAATTCATTTATACTACCAGAGCCATTAAATAAAGGTAATTCTCATACCTCGGAAGATATATAATAGAAGTCCTTGGTAATTTGTAGGCAGCGCAGTGTAGAGATTTCTTGTAGTCGGTTTTGCCAATTTTCTAATTCTTCATTGGAGTCAAAGAAGCATTCGTTGCTCTTCTTCTAGTAGGGCATATCATCGATCGTAGGGTTGACCCAGTCTTCATCCTTCGCAATTAACTTATAGATGTGATCCATCTCTTCTTCCTCACGCACTGGCTCGATATACCTTTCTCCTTCTGCAGGGTCTAGTGGTACGATCACCCGTGTTCCCTCACTTTCAAACACCATGCTTTGTTTCTTCAAATTGATAATTCCACCCATATCAATGGTCCAATCCAATACCAAGAGTGCTGGGTAAGGGTCCGCATCTTCTACAATCTGAATGACTTCGAAGTCAACTCGTACCTTAGCCCCGATGATATCTACTACAATATTTGACAATATTCCTAATGTTATGATCTTCTGTTGATTAGCCATACGCAGCTGGATAGTGGACCATTCCAATTTAGGTTCTCCCATTTGTTGCCAAGTCTATTTAGGTAGTACATTTGCATTTGATCCTAGTTCTAGAATTACTTGTTCCATCTCATAATCACCAATCTGTGTAGTTAAGCACATCTCTCGGGTGGTGCATCTCTTCTGCTCATAAAGCTTGTGCACATCCTTAATCTTCATGACTGGGTCTGATTTCCCTACGCAATCGTCGAGTAGGGCTTGGAGGTTTTCTACAGCTTGTTGATTGCTTAGCAGCTTTATGCATGCCTGTAGGAATGGTTTGACCTCATCTTCAATTTTACTATTTTGAGCCGATGTTTTGTCTTGAGCACAGTCTTTTTGAGTGGCGACAGAGGTCTCCTTCTCATTTTGTAAGTCCACGCCTTCCGATTTAGCAGCTACCTTCTGGATCAGAGACTCCATTTCAACTTTTTCCGCCGACCCCCCAGCGGCCATACTACTATGCGTTATCACATTAATGCTCAATCCCTCTTCACGAGGTTTCACCTTAACCCATTGTATATTTTGTGTAGGAGTTTGTTTATTTTCTTGCACCTTGTCCATTAGAATTGGGTAGTCCTTGATCACATGGTCCAATTGTTTGCAATCTCTGCAGGATTGCCGAGTTGAGTTCCTGCAATCCCTTGGAAAGTGACCTACTTACCCACAGTTATAGTAGATTAGTTGGCCTCTACCCCTACCTGAGCTTCCCCCTCATCCCCCTCCCCTACTCTTGGCAGCTGAACCTCCTATACCTGCAGGGGATCTAGGTGATGAAGGGTCCAACTGTACCCTATATAGGTTTCCTCGATCGATTGTCAGATCATATGTTCGACAGTTCTGTTCGTCATGTCCTACAAACCTACAAAACCTACACCATTATTGTTTTACTTTTGGGATGTATGCGGCAAGGCAGGGGCAGTGGTTGGTATCATGCAACCCAACCATGTGGTAGCCATCGCACCATAGCTCCAGCCCACTTGGTCCCACAGCTTCCCTAGGGTGCAGCGGGCTAGGTCCCCCCACCTGCATGTAGTCTGGGAGTAGCGTACAGTTATCCTTGGTGTAGCCATTCACCCTACATCGTATGCACCATCTTTTAGGGTTGGCCTCCATCCCTCGCTCCTTGCGCAAATTCGAAATTTCCATGTGCATTGCCTATAGCTGGCCTTGTATCTGATGTAATCCTAGATGGGTGTCATCTCTTGGTGCAGATTCTAGTTTCATGGAAACCTCCAAGGCCTTATCCTGTGTTTCAATGGCCTGATGACCCATAGGTACACGCAGATGAGGCAACAAAATATCAATAAACCACTTAGTGTGTTGCTTGTCATAATACTGGAATCCTCCTTCTCTGATCACTTTCTTTAATTGTTGATCTACTTCCCATACACACTCAAACAATCCTTGCTTGAAATCTTTCAGGTTGTTTACTATCTGAGAGTAGGACTTAGGTTTCTTGAACTACTATTTTAATGTGTTCTTGATTTCCTCAATAGTTGCATTCACATGTTGGTCAATGTATCCCATGTCCCACTCCAAGGCTCTCCCCTCGAAAGCGAGGGATAGCTATGCCCGTTTCACCGCATTTCTTGCTACGTTCTGCACAGTCCATATTGATCCTATGACAAAGCAGAACTAATCCATGTCCTCATAACCTACACCCTTGAAGATAGGTAGCTTCATGTGCGAGGCCATATCGTCTTTTGGTGGGGTTGGAGGTGAGTTTTTTCCCCTACGAGGGCTCGAAGGTGGCGTAGATGGAGGGTTATAAGCAGTAGAGTTTCTTAATGGGTTGTAGACAGATCGATCCCTTTCTTGGTTAGTTCTGTAGTACTTACCACTGCGCATTGTATCTTCGCTCTGGTCAAAGCTCATTCACTCTATATGGCTACACAAAATGCTTTTTTTTCACAACAAGATCTTAATTAGTAATGGAAAAGTTTTCAAAAGCTTACCCCGAAAACCCTTGAAGAACCTTCGCTCTACTTCTAAATAGGATACTACAAATTCTGTCACAAATCCTCCTATCACACTGTCCACCCAGTGGTTTACTGTACAAGTGATGGTGTTATCAATATTTTCTAAATGCAGGATCCTCTCTGGGGTCCACTGCATGACTCGTTCGTCTTTCCAACACTTCTGAAACTCAACAAGCCTTGCAAGCCACTCCTGGAGCTTGATCTCAATTATTACAAAAAAAAATTTATAGATCTCCGTGAAAATGTACTTATTCTTCCACTCCTCTATGGTCAACTTCTTACTATGATTTTCTTTTACTGTGAATTCCTGAACCTGTTTTTCAAACCAATCATTGATTTATTTTCTCTCAGGTTTCCAATACGGCCTTGGAATTACCCGATCTCTCTCAAAATGCTCCCAGTCCCAGCAACGTGTAGAAATTAGCTGAATAAATCACTTATTCAATGGAGATTAACCCGATTACACATCAATTTCGAATTGCATGCATAACACATAATCTCTTCTACGATTAATTGTCACATGCGGAAATAACATAAGCGATCACACATCAAATCAATCACACATTAACTCAGTATGTATGGGGAAAGCCTATAGCTGAAAACCCCGCAGCTATTGTGTATATTATAATGGAGAAATCAAGTAACCAAACAAGTACAATACTCCTCACAAGTACTCAGTACTCTCTCATGAAGGTACTCACAATCTAGCTTGGTTTTGAACAAGTCTCGAGTTCAAAACACACCACTAACTGCCTTGCCTCTATTGCGCAACTGGCCCGTATATGAAGAGGTTCAAGGTTCGAATCCCCTTGCCTTGACTCGCGCAATTGTCAGGATACCTCCAAGTGTGAATGCAAATCCCTCATGCAAAACAAATTTAACCGATAGCTTTACTCACCCTTTCATCTATCTCTTTCACTGGTCTCCACTGAACTGATCATGCACTGTAGTGAACTGAAGTGTTCTTGAGTTGACTAATGAGTAAATATTTAGTAAATTAAATATTATTTAATTTACTCCACTCATATCTAATTGATTAGCTAGTTAACTAATCTCAACTAGTTCAACTAAAATAAATAGAACACAACTCCACTATTTGTCCCGTTAACTCCTCCAAAACTCACTCAAGTTCAACCTGCCAACCATGCAAGATGCCATCAAACCCTAGGAACCACGTGATTCCTTGTGTCGGTTGCATGAGCCACCTCCATGACTCAAACTGAAGTGCGCCAAGAGAGTAAACTGCTGTTTATAGTCAAAATATTATTAAGGGTAAATAATATTTGACTTCCATATTTTTAGGAGATCAGTCTAAAAATAGCCTGGGTCCTAAAAATTAGGGTCTCATCTATTTTTACCCACATGTCGCATCCATCAAGAATCTCCAAGTAGAATTCCCAAATTATGCTCCGTATGTCTAAAAATAGACATAGTCTAAAAATAGACTTTGCGCCAGAATTTGCCTGCGGGCCCACTTAGTGAAGGCGACTTCATTTCACTAAGCTCCATCATCTTGCTGCATTCTCAACACAACGGAACCATTTGTTGGCTTGAGGGGTTCTGACCCATGTTTGGAGGTCAAGGTTTTCCAACAAACCCCTATACTACTGGCCCATTCGGGAGTGACCTTCTTGCACAGGCCAAAGTCTTACCCGAAGCAGTATGGGAGGGTGTTGGAACTAGGTTTCCACACCGTGAGAGAGAGTAGATAAGTTAAGTCGGTATGAAACTATCAGATCTATACATCAAGAGGTTGTTCACAAGAGTCTCAATAAATAACCAAAAGACAATTGATCAAATCTAATTAACAGGTTTGCATCCACGTGCGTACTATAAACTATAATCACAGAACAACATAATCGCAACAAATTAATAGATCACAGATCAATGCAGATAGTTCGCAGCTACTAACAGATACATAGTCATATAACTTGAGTTCGCATTAATCATAATAGAATAGATTTAGATAACATCAGATATCCACAATACTTCTGCCCATATATATCATTACCCAAAATCCTCTTACATTCCCAAATTACCACCTGCGCACACAGCCAGTAGGGTCTACACACAGCAGGACAGAGGATCTCTGCGCAGACAGCTAGTAGGAGTCCTAACCCAAACAACCCTACCACAGATCTAACAATTCGTACTTCGCATTTATCTCTATTCATTCCTACCTATGACTCAAAAAATGTTCATATATTTATAGCGATTTAGCCTATGCATCCAATGGTCCGCAAACCATGGTTTGCAGACTCTTGGTCTACCCTTGACCCATTTACAATGCGTTATGGGCTTTAACCCACCCCAAAACCCCTACGTTAGACTAAACAATACAAAATTATACAAAATTGGACAAAATTCATAGCCTTTGGGAGACCCTGCTTCAACAACATCTCCAATGTGTGTGTGGTTGCATGAGTTCACCCACTAATGTCACAACTAATAGTCAAATTATCCCTTTCACCTATCTCTCAACTGGGTCTCCACTATATTTGACACGCATGTAATTAATATTAGTAAATCTTCAATTGCATGTGAGATCACTCCATGTGAATTAATTTAATATTTAATTCACTGATCTCTCACTAGTGTAACTTTAGTTACAACTAGTTACAAGAGCACAAATGAGTTTAACTCACTTAACTGGGTTAATCTAATTTACAACTCACATAACTACACATCCAACTATGTTACAACTTTGTATCACTCAGTTACAATGAAGTCCACTTGCATGTCCCACCAACCAACCTTAGAACTTGAAATTCCTTTAGTCAACTGGTTTGCCACTTCAGTTAACTGAAATCAAGTGCTTCAAGAGAATAGATTATTATTTATTGTCTAATTATTATTAAGAGATAATAATAATAATCAACATGCATTCTATTTTTAGACATGCGATCTATGAACAGAGTTTGCACATGCATTCCAAAAATAGACGCCCATCCCTAAATAGAATTTTCTCAATCATCTATAAATAGACTCCTGCTATAAATAGAATTTTCTCACCATTCTAAAAATAGACATACACCTAAAAATAACTTGTGTGGGCCCCACCTAGTGTAGGTGCATAATTTTCACTAGGATCAAGGATGTTGCTTCCAGATGCCAATTTCACTGTTTCTTGTTGCAAACTTCAACATTCCATTCCTAGATGTGGGTGAAGGGTTCTCCACTGCAATTCCTTGTTGATAGCCATTGGGGGAATTTTTAGGTCTAAAATGGGCCTCCTAAGAAAAATTTATAACCAAAATAAAATTTATAAGAACCAATAGGATTCAAGATGATGATGTCAACCATGGGGGATGATTCACCATTTTTAAGTAAAAGGGTAAAAAAATTAAAAAATAATAAAATAATAAAACTACTTTTTCAACTTGTATTTTCAACTTATATCCGAAATGTTTTACTCAAATTTCGGGCGAGAGTACTCGTTGTATGTAAAATTTAATTCCCCATCCAAGGAGTACCCATGTTGCATACTTTCGATGGATCCTGCTATGCAAAAAATGAGAAATACATGAAAAAACATAATTGCAATCACGTTTTTCATGTATTTCTCATTTTTCGTGTAGCAGGGTCCATCGAAAGTATGCAACATGGGTACTCCTTGGATAAGGAATTAATTTTTTCATCCAACGAGTACTCCAACTCAAATTTTGAGTAAAAACTTTGGGATATAAGTTGAAAATCGAGTTGAAAAATTAGTTTTTCCTTTTTTCCCTCTAAAATTTGATGATGTCATCAAATCTTATTTCATTATTTCCACTATTATTTTATAATTTCCCTAGGAGGCCCATTTTAGACCTCAAAAATTCCCCTAATGGGAAGCTAACAAAACCTTATTTCACCAAAGGTCGTGAAGAGGCATGGCCTACTGACCACAACACACCCGCAGTTGTATACCATTGGGTGGCTTCACCAAGGAATAGATCTCCATGTTAGACAACAGTGCCACCTTCCGTACAAAATAAATCCCTTCACAGATGAGGTACTATGTGATGTTTCTCCTCTTGACATGTCTGATGTATTATTAGGCCAACCATACTTGTGGAAGTGACATGATATATATGAGTCTAGGCCTCGTTATATTATTATTACTTTGGGAAATAAGTTGTACATGTTACCGGAGGTAGTATCACCTTCCACCATCTCTTTGAGTACTGCAAAGAAATGCAGTAATATTATTTCCCAATCCAGGAATTTTTTTTCATTACAATTTTCCCACAATGCAAGAAGAAGATTGTGGTCGTAGCCTCCAAACAAGGCTCCCATGTGCTGCAGCAAAAGATGAAAAAAGTTAGGGAGGAATACAAGGACCTTTTATCCTCACCCACAAGGGTTCCTCTACATTTTCAGTTCAAGCACTCCATTGATCTGACCCCAGGCATGCCACTGCCTAATGTGCCGATCTATCGATATTCTTTTCTGGAGAATGATGAAATCAAGAGGAATATCCCATAGCTATATCCAAGAGCTATATCACATGTACTATCTGAGGTTGATAAAGCAACCAAATTTTTTGAATGCATCCAACATGTCTGCCATTAGATCCAAGATATCTTGGAGAAATCCAATGCCAAGTATAAGCAGTGACACGATCAACATCAGGTGCCACACAAGTTCCAGGTGGGCGACAAAGTTTGGTTGCATTTGCAGAAAGAATGTCTGATTAGATCTCATCAGAAGCTCATACCACTCTGATATGGGCCTCACAATATTATCAAGGCCATGAGAGATAATGCATTTGAGATTAACATTCTCCCATTCCTTGGCTAGCACAAAGTGTTCAATGTGGATCACCTTCGGCCATAATTTCCACCATTACTAGACACATACGACATTGCAGAAAAACTCACACCAATAGAGTTAAACCCAAATTGAATGGAACAAGACACAAATGATCGTATCATGGAAACACAGATCAAGAACATTCGACAATAAAGGATATAACTATATCAAGTTTTCAAAGCAGGCCAACTCCTTCACCAGGGCAAGTGGCTCACTAGGGACCCAATTCAGCAAACATTTCCTCATCTCATGGAGGAAATCAACGCAATGGGGACCATTGATTCCTAAGGGGGGAGGAATGATCCAGGTGGATTTTGGTTGCCACTCGCTTCTTTTGCTTGGACCCCCACCATTGTTTCTATTATTTTTTCAATTTACTTAATTGTGGCACAACTTACTATTTTTGGTATTTTTTCGAGTCCTGAAATTTCAGATTCATTTTGAGGCCCTAATTGAATTTTTTTGGGAAATCACCAGTGGAAATTGTGAGTCTTTAAATCAAAATTCATTGTCAACAATTTTAGTCCTCAGATAGATCTTTGTAATGAGGTATCATGTGCATAAAACGAAGATTGTATGCCAAAGTTACGACCCCAGGAAATTGATGTACCAATTTACCCCAACGAGGCCCATAGTTTGGTGTTTCATCTCCTAGGTTTAGGTTTCTGATTTTTAGGGTATTCCATTGTTTCTCAATAATAAATGGGGCTTCAAGCTTCATTGTAACATATTTCATAGGCATGTAGGTGCCACATCTCTTCTCAGAGATAAGCTACCATCGACCTAGCTAGTTTATGTCCATTATGTCTGTAAGCATATTTAAGTTATTTGATATTAATGAAATGAAGTTTTATTTATATTGCATCTCTACATTTATGTTATTTGCGGCTACATACACTTAGTTTTCAGTGTATTAATGGCCATTTTTCCATGCTAGGAAAAGCACAATCCCTACAGTTTTTCACATATAATATTTTTTTTTCAATCACATGTATCAAACCAAGACACCATTAAAAACTATATTAGGTTGATTTTAAAATTTAGAATTACATATACATTCATGTCAGCAAGTTTACTCTCCTACCATTACATGTTTTAGAATTCAGTCCTTAGTCAAATTCATTAGCAGTAATTTATATCCAACCATCATTATCGATTTTGAATATTAGTTTTCGTGCTGAAACCTATAATAGCTAGTGTGTTTGGCCTCTTTAATAGAGTTATTTATTATGGAATCTACAACCTCAAATGGGTTAATTACACAACCACATGTCACATCACTATTTTTCATCTTGTAATATGCACTATGGCTTGCATGTTGATTTTTTTCTTGTGCAAGGGAATGATAGGTATGTCATTGTGATGAAATGGTCATGAGTTGATTCCATGTGATAAGTGTGTGTGTGTGTGTATAATATACATCCACATAATTATCACACATAATAAACTCATGACCATTTCATTACAATTCCATACCCATCATTCCCATACATAAGAAAACAATCAACATGTGAGTCATAGTGCTATGGCCAACATCTTCACAAGAAATACAAGCATTTCCAAAAATCCCTCATATCATAGGGGAATTCACAAGCCCACTCCTCCAAAGTGTGTAATAACAAACCAATTATAACAATATTTCACAAACTAGACAAGTAGTTATGCATAAATAAGAATATAACAATCATGCATGGTCACAACAATATACCATCGATACCTTCAAGATGCCAAAAGAAAATACATGAAATATCATTTCATTTTCCAATAAAACCAATTATACAAGATAATCCTTATTACCAACATACAAATCACAATAAATTGCAATAAATGGTATATAACCTTATCCATATTCAACTACAACGCTCAGAGCTAGAGCCCCAACCTAGCTTCAAGGATCTAAGCATTGGATATATTGCTCTGCTAAGTTGTAACATGGCACTAATTTATCCCCAATATCTAGGGTTGAAACTTTGTCTACACTTATTTTGTGATAGAGAACATATTGGCTAAGTGTTGAACCTAGAAGCTCTGATACCACTCTGTAACAAACCCCCTCCTAAGACCAAGCTCAACTAGGTTAGAATGAGGTGGTAAGTATGATAACCTAACCCCCCAAGTTCAGTTATGTAGACAGGTTCTAAAATTTTTGACATTTTCAACTTCCTCGCAACTTAAGCATATGATATAATTGTGTTCGTCTCTTCAATAAATTTCTAACGATATAAAATTATCCTCAATCTGACTCCTGGATCAAAAGATATGACTATTTGAATGATTGGCCTAATACTACCTTGCCACATCAACACAAATCCCAAGTGGAAGTCACAAGCTAATCACATGGAGCTTTTCATGCCATCTCTACCATCATGAACCAAGCCACATGGATATGCACTTTCTGCCAAGTAATTGTAGGTTGTCATTTTCTCAACTTCATTGCACATTAAAATTAACAACGAGCCTCGACCCCTGACCTAGAGGTTGGCCTGACCTCCTTTGGCATTTTCTTTTCTTAAGCCTTGAATAGCTTGATCCTAACCTAGGTGTTAGGCCCGACTCCCGACCTGGTGTTTGGCCTGACTCCCGACTAACATGTCACCCCAAATACCTATGCCTACACATTTTGGATTGGCCACAACTTCACCTGAGGTCCAATGTTTCCACCAACCTCTTGACCAATAACTTGGAAAGTCCTTTTGGAGACCTAATGCTAGTTTATGAAGCCTTAAACACTTAGGAAATATTACAGGTTTTTTCTCAGTTTACAGAAGCACTACAACATGAGAATACTCACTAGAAGACACATGAATTCAATGAAAAACTTGGAAAAATACATGAACAAGATGTTACACTTAGTAAGGATACATTCGAGCACATTTCTCCGGAATCACAAGGAAATTGAGAAACTCCCTCACATATTAAAAAACATGTTTCCTTCAATCCAGTAGCTCACATACATTGAGAAAATAAATAGTAAACAAAGAATAGCTCATACCCATAAAATTAAAGAAAGAACCACAAATTTTCAGGCTTACACAACATTTACTAAATTTTAGCCATTCCTTAACCATACATACAAGAAATCCAATGTCCATTAACACATAGGAAATCACATTCCTTATAATCAACATAAACATGCAACTAGTATGATGACCTATACATAAAATTCAAATATAAGAAGTATGAGAAAATACTTATCTTATACAACCAACTAAATGGGAAAACAAGATTGTAAATTTGACTCTCCACCCAACCATAGACAATTGCAACCAAGTATTGCTTGCAACTATCACTGCTGAGCCACATTCAAAATATTTAGGCAGAGTTCCTTCAGAGGGAAAAATTCAACAAATGAACGACTGAAATTGGATACTGCAAGGCCATTATGCCTTTCTCCACCAACTACATAAGCTTCCACTCTGTCCTCTCAGATTTTTCATACATTTTGAACATCCATGCCAGGATACCACATAACAAAGAAGTCTCAACACACTTTTAGGAGAAGAGAGAACACATTAAAGGAAACTTCATTAGTGCATAAACTATTGACACATGGAATAAATCATCTCTCCATGTGGTTCATCAATGGGGCAAACATCAAAGCTTCAACCCCTAACGAAATTCCTGGTGGTTCATCAGCCTCACATGCACTTGAGTGGTTCCTCCCAATATAATAGGTTCTTCAATACAAATATTTTGGTGGGTTATTTAGCCCTCAGGAAAGTATTTTCTCTCTATAATATTTCACCCAACAATCCTCTCTCATAGGATTCCTCAGTTACAACTCTTTTTTAGAGTTCTATTCTTATATTACTTTCTAAGAAAAATATGATCCTCAGACGAATTTTCACAGTTTTCTTCCCATGTTCTCTTCCAATGTACATACATAAGAGAATGAGAGTGTGCCCTTGCTGACTCGTCGATTTTTTTCATGTCTTCTAACAGACCAACTGTTTGCCTTTTTCTATGGCTCCACGTAGTAAACAGTTGGAAATCATAGCCCATGCATGTCTTTAAATTTTTTTCCCTTTTTCTTGCTTATGGTTGGAGCTCAAAGGAAACCTAGGCCTATAGTTTTCTTTAAGTTTAATTTATGGCACATTAAACCCCATTTAAAGCCACTCAACCAACCAAGAAATGATATTTAAAACAACCTTTCCCTCAAGCAATGGAATTTATGTCCCTTTCCCAGTCATTTAATAATTACAGTTATTTACAATGGGAGAAACATTAACCAAGGGATATCATAGGCCCCTCCCCGTTAAGAAAATTAATAACCATGGATGTCACATATATGATCACAAGTCCATTTGTTGATTTCTTCATCCTATAAACCCACTTATTATTATAGGATACAAAAATCGAGTCCTAGGTTTGGTTCTTAATGAGGGAGTTATACTCTTCATCCATAGTTGTGTTATAGGCAATTTTTTCACATCTTGTTAGTCGACCTACAAACTAGATCAATCAACATCCTTTTACTACTTGAAATCATCATATCATAAAGCTCTATGCATGACACTCATATCTCAGAGTTTCTTCCGAAAAACACCTTTTAGTCACTTTAAGGACCAACTCTCCCTGGCCTCCTACTAGGAAAAATTCACCTACATTTTCTCCACGTTGGTCCACGTTGATCATCTGCAATTTTATCCACTATGCACCTGCGTTGGTTCTAGAAATTAGGGAAAAAGAGAGAAATCCCGGAAGCCTCTTTTTCTAGAAGCTTCCAGAATTTGTCACAACCCTTTACCTCGGATAAAGAATTCACATCCTATCCTATCCTACCTTATAGTTTCCACCCCTTATCCTTTGATCACATCCTCCCATCAAGGGTGGATCTCAAGACTTTGATTGGTAATTGGATAAGAACTCCCAATTTACTCCCCTGTAATGTCCCTTTTTCAAGAACTTGCTTCTCAATCAGGAACATCTTAGATGTTCCATTTTTCCTTCTTCAATGAGACACTGCAAGTCCATTTCAGAGATTTAATGTTGGGGCATTTACAGGATATGTCTCCTTCAAATAAGGGAGAGATCCTGAGGCTAGCTCGCCCTTCACATACTCTACCTATGGATATGCAATATTCCACCTCAGGAATTTCTACTACAGTTGCCCATGAGGACGCTGTATAAGTAATTTGCTGCATAAATAAGGCTATCCAACACTGGGAAGCCCTAGAAAACTTCTAATATAACTCCCCTATAGAAAATTACCTTAAAGAAATGATTCTAGTTGGGTTATATAGACCTCCCAAAACTAGATCTCTAATACAATGCTCAAAGAAAGAGCTTACAACAATATGCAAAACATAAGTCTGGAACTCTGCAAATCTCAATATACCATAAGAGGGTAAATATCACAGCCATCATTACATTAATATATAAGCATGAATATACAAGAATATCATGAGGAATAATACCCTCAAGCATTAGAACTAATCCTTCAATGAATATGCAATACAATGTCGGAGTAGCTCCAGCTACACAGAGTGCCGGGAAAACATAACTGCACAGTCTCTATGTGAGATGCGGCTGCTGAATACATATAAATGATAATGTAGATGAAGGAATACAAATAAAATGTCCCAAGGAAATAAAATGGGCTCAAGATGTGATTTCTAGCCAATCTCAAGGAGATTGCTAGAAATGCCGGACAAAATACGTAAGTGACAAACAATTTGTCACTGCAGATGGAACCAATGAATATGAGGCTGAGGCTGATATGAAATAATGATGCCCTCCTCTAATTTAAGTCCTCGAGGGAAAAGGGGCTGATCCCCTTTCACTCAAAACACTCCTCCTGATGAGCACAAGAACCCCTCACAAGACTACCTCATTGAATAATGCAGTTTCTCCAAGTGACTGCGCAGTGGGAGTTGGTGAATGGGTGGCCTGATTCCATAGATATGAAATATGATCCAAGAGCCTTCTCTACAGCTCCTCCAATGAAGAAATCCATCCTCCAATGAAAAGGCAAGTAATGAAGAACTCTATGAGTTCCTCTGCTGCTACCCCAGCTACACAACACCAACCTGCTACAGGAAAATGCTATAACTGAAGGAGTAATCTTGGCCAAATGTTGGAATGAGGAAATTCAGCTCAAATCCTCTCCTCCCATGAGGAAGAGGTGGGGGATACCCACCGGGAACACCCCCAGTGTTCAAGAGAACTGCAATCTTTCTAAACAACCCGGATATGCAAGTCCTTGGCCTCACCACCAAATGTCTGAATCAAAGAATGAATCAAATGAGCTGCTCCTTCGTTCTTATAAATAAAATTAACTCTATTTCACCATAGGTCCCACAATTATGGTTTTCATTCACTTTTGAATGCTTTCCCTCCAAAAGCTACATTGTCTTCTCAAGCAAGCCAACCCTCTAAGGCAGCACTGTTGACTTGGTCAAAATGGCCAACTCAAGGTGACCCTCATCATGTTCACACCATGGGGTGTTTATTTCAGCTACTTTTTAATTTCTCCTTTCACACAAGGAGTGTTATTCCTTCATTTAAAAGGGGCTAAGGTGTCCCCTTGCCCATTTTATTAAACAAAAATAAAATGTGCAACTATAATGTCCTTTTTAGCTTGAGGCTAAAAATTGGAACATTACAGTCCTCCCCTCCCACATGTTGCTTGCCCTCAAGCAACTGCATGAAGAGAACAAAATATTCTCCCCCTTCTTCTCCTATGGCCTTGTTGTGTAACCAACTCAAAAAGAGAAGAAAAGAGATATAAACGCCTTAGAAATGAGCCACTTCGAGGGGGTAACCTCCAATACATTACATAAATGAACAATTCTTGGATGATACAATTTACAAAACCTCCTTTCTATATAGGAGTCTGTTGGGCCACAATGTAATCCTAGCCGACCTAACAATAATAATTTAAGGGCACAATAATAACAAATGGGGGTTACAAGGGTACAATAATAACAATAAGGGGTTTACACTAACAATAATAAGGGGCTATACTAGTGATATAGGGACCTAACATGCCCCTCTCCTTCAAAAAAGTGTTGTCCTCAACACTTGAGTAGCTCCGGGTGCTTCTGTATAAAATTCTCATCCTCCCATGTAGAATCTTCAGTGGGTATGTTCTTCCACTTGATGAGATACTCTGAAATTGATCGATTCCGTAGCTGTCGAGTTCTTGTTTCCATGACCACTTCAGGTTCCAATATTATTTTTCCTTCCTCATCAAGTTCTGGCAATATTGTTTGAACTGGAAGATTTTCACCTATAACCTTCTTTAAGCAAGAAACATGGAAAACTGGATGTACTCGCGAAGAAGCAGGAAGCTCAAATTTGTATGCCATAGAACCAATATTTTGCAACACCTTGTAAGGACCATAGTACTTTGGTGATAATTTATTATCCTTCTTAGCTTGCTTGAGGGACATTTGTTTGTATGGTTGTAGCCGTAAAAATACCCAATCTCCTACAACAAAACTTCTCTCACTATGATGTTGATCTGCCTGTTGTTTCATTCTATTTTGTGCCAAAGTCAGGTCATCCTTTAAGAGTTGGAGAAATTCTTGCTGATGCTCAATGTGATCTTCCACTGCTTGAACATTCAAATTTTCTCTTAAATATGATGTGATGGATGGTGGATGATATCCACAAAGTGCCATAAATGGGGTCATTTTTGCTGCAGTATGGAAGGAAGTGTTATACCACCATTCAGCGAGAGGTAACCACTTGACCCATTGTGTTTGTTTATCAGATACCAAACAACGAAGATATCCTTCCAAACATTTATTTACTATCTCAGTTTGACCATCAGATTGAGGATGATAAGATGAGCTATGAGCTAATTGAGTACCCAAACAAGAAAATAACTCGTCCAAAAATTTCCAGTAAAAATGGGATCTCTGTCGCTCACAATAACCCTTGGGCTTCCATGTAGCTTTTGAATTCTATCCATAAATGTAGTAGCAACTGTACTTGCTTTAAATGGATGAGATAATGCACAAAAGTGTGCATACTTGGCAAGTCTATCAACTACCACCATGATGACACTCTTTCCTTCGGACTTAGGTAAACCTGTGATAAAATCCATTGAAATCTCCTCCCAACGTTGACTTGGAATGGATAAAGGTTGTAGAAGTCCTGGGGTCTTAATTGTTTCCACTTTATTCTGCTCGCAAACCAAACATTCCGCCACAAACTTTCGAATATCAGATTTAAGGCCATCCCAAAAAAATTCTTTCTTCACCCTGTGGTAAGTTTTTAAAAATCCTGAGTGTCCTCCTAAAGGAGAAGTGTGCAATTCCAGAAGAATCTTTTGTTTTAGTTGGGAATTCTTACAAAGATACAAGCGATCTTTGTACCATAAGGAATCATTTTTCCAACTAAATGTATCAGATGTACTAGGATCTTGCTGCAACTTTTGAATGAGTGTCCATACATCTTCGTCCTTCTTCCATTCATCTCTTGCTTCAGTTATCCAATCTGGTTGGATAATAGAAAAGGCACAAAGCAATGCTTCCACCTCTTCATTCTTTCTTGAGAGTGCATCTGCAACAACATTAAGCTTTCCTTTTTTGTAGATTATTTCAAAGTCATAACCCAACATCTTTGTGACCCATTTTTGCTGCTCTTCTGAAGATAGTCTTTGTTCCAAAAAAGTGTTTAAGACTATCATGATCAGTTTTTACCTTGAAGTGTCTTCCCATTAGGTAAGTTCGCCATTTCTTTAGTGCATGCAGTATTGCTAACATTTCCCTCTCATAAATAGGTTTCTGTAAATACTTTCCTTTGATTGGACGACTTTCAAAAGCAATGGGTCTTCCTTCCTGCATTAAAACTGCACCAATTCCATTTCCTGAGGCATCACATTCCACAATAAAGGTTTTTGTGAAGTCTGGTGTAGCTAAGACCGGTGCTAGGCACATTGCCTCTTTAAGACGTTCAAAGGCCTTAGTTGTTTCAGGAGTCCATGAAAATGCATCTTTCTTCAATAATGTTGTTAGAGGTGCTTCTATTCTCCCATAATTCTTAACAAACTTGCGATAATACCCTGTTAACCCGAGAAATCCTCGTAACTTCTTTATGGTTGTGGGGACTTTCCATTCCTTAATGGCTTTAATTTTGTTAGGGTCTACTTTAACACCCTCGTGAGATACAATATGACCCAGATATTCCACCTCTTGTACTCCAAAGAACATTTGGATGTTTTTGCATATAATTGTTTCTCCTGCAATAGTTTGAGTACCCTGTCAACATGTTCAACATGATCCTTCCAAGACCTACTATAGATTAGTATATCATCATAAAATACTAGCACAAATTTTCTAAGAAGGGTTTGAAAATGGAATTCATCAACCCTTGAAATGTAGAAGGTGCATTGGTAAGGCCAAAAGGCATGACCAAAAATTCATAATGACCCTCATGAGTTCGAAATGTTGTTTTTGGAATATCTTCAGTCTTCATTCTAATTTGATGATATCCTCAACGAAGATCCAACTTGGTAAAATAAATTTCTCCATGTAATTCATCCAATAATTCATCAATCACAGGAATGGGAAATTTATCTTTGATGGTGAGCTTATTGAGCTCCCTATAATCCGGACACATTCGCCATGATCCATCCTTCTTGTGTACCAATACTACAGGAGCAGAGAAAGAACTTTGACTAGGTTGAATTATACCCGCCTCTAACATTTCTGCAATCATACGTTCAATTTCTCTCTCTTGGAAGTAAGGATATCTATAAGGCCTGATGTTTGGAGGAACACTTCCTGGAATCAAATGAATAGCATGATCATGATCACGAATAGGTGGGAGTCCTTCGGGAGTTTCAAACACCTTGGAATGATTGTCCAAGACTTGTTGGAGATCTGCAGAAATAGATGATTTTGATGTCGGAACTTCTAGTGAGCATAATTGTGCAATTACGCCTCATTGTTCTTTCTTTAGAAGCTTATTCATGACATTAGAGCTTATTATCCTTCCCGGCTTCCCTTCAATACCCCGTAATTCGACTTCCTTTCCTTCTGAAAAAAATTTCAAGAAAAGTTCTTGAAAATTAAAAGCTACCGTCCCAAAGATTGTAACCATTGTACTCCTAGTACAACATCAGCACCTCCCATAGGAATGGAAAGCATTGGACTAGTCAACACATATTCCCCCATGGTTAGCTTGATGTTATTGCATTTTCCAGAGCAATTTATAGTTCCTCCATTTGCAACCATCACTTGACATTCTGGTGCTGGGTATAGGAAACAATCTAATTCCTTGGCTACCTTACAATGAATAAAATTATGGGTGCTACCTGAATCAATCAACACTATTACCTTTTTCTTCTTGATTTGTCCTTTTATCTTGAGAGTTATTGAATCCTTCCCACGATCACCTCTTTGAGATGAAATTCAGAGCCAATAAAAGACTACCTTCCACAGATCATATTCCAAAATATTGCGAATTAGCTGTCTGAAATTTTTTAGACAAGCTTCCTGTGATTTCGAAGCTGCACCCTAAAAATTTAAGCTTCTGAAACTTCGTAGAAAAAAGTTATAGCAAAAATTCCAAGATGACCTGTTTGGAGCAGCAAAACCCTAGAATCCAAAGCTCTGATACAAAATTTTATGAAACCAGCTCCAAATATAAAATAAAAGAGAGAACAACACCTTAGAAATCAACCACTTTGAGGGGGAAACCTGCAACACATTACATAAATGAACAATTCTTGGATGATACAAATGACAAAAACCTCCTTCTATGTATAGGAGTCCATGGGGCCACAATATAATCCTATCCGACCTAACAATAATAATGTAAGGGCACAATAATAACAAAATGGGGGTTACAAGGTACAATACGAATAATAAGGGGGTTACACTAACAAAAAATAAGGGACTATACTAGTAATATAGGGACCTAACAAAGCCTTCATCAATGGTCCTACCAATCGCTCAATATGCCGCAATGAATCTGTCCTCCCAACGCCTTCTCCCAAGTGTGCAAGTCAACAATGCTCCTCATGGAAAGATAGAAGGTGTAGTGGAATCCTTCCTGGGTTACAGTTAAGGCTACCCTTACAAAGAGAGTGATGACATGGCTGGGAAAAATATCGTCCCACCGATTATCCCTTCATGTCTAACAACCAATGTAAATTCCACCGTATCAGAATAGTTGGGGTTGAATGGAGAGTGTGCTTGCGTTCTCATGATGGCCCTCTCTCCATTTGAAGTGTGCATGGGGCTGCCTCTATCTTTAGGCTGAAAAGTATAGCCTCCAAGAATGGCCCAAGCTACCCCATCAAGAAAATCAGCCATGAAATGCCTCTGCAAATTCTTCAAGTGGTCCCTCCCACAAGAAGGCACAAGTAGCAATGTGGCAATCATGGTTTTCCCATGGTATCTCCTGCAAGATACATCATATACAATGGGGAGAATCATGCTCCCAATGGGTTTCATATATAATACTCTCCAAATAATTCTCCATATGAGTGTACCAACATCTGAAATACAAGGAGCAATACACAGTAAAAGCAAGTTGCCAATTGACAACTGGAGAGTGGCTCAAAGTTCCACTCATGGAACTGCGTAGTGCCTCCTAGGCCTGCCTCAAAAATCAAAATAAAAAGTGCTCTAATAGCCACTTGTTTTCTGCCACAACATCTCCTCATAAGATGAAACATGAAATATACATTGGTGCCAAAGGTGTACACCATGAAGCATGTGGCTTCCCCCACAAACCATCATAAGAATGGCCACTCCCACTACTGCAATGGGCCAAAAGTACATCACAATAAGGAGCATAAGGAGATGTGATCATCCTTAGCTCATCAAGCTTCCCATGAGAATTAAAGGAAGGCAAATCAAAATGAAGATCTATACCTCCTCTACCATGTACTCCGGTCCTTGAGCTGAAATGGCTCACATGAATGCTCTCCCTCTCCTCTAATGAGTAAGGGAATGGTTGTGCCAACCTTATCCAAAATCAACCGGGCTATGCATCTATCCATATGTTGATGAATATCATGATGAATGCCCTCCAAAGTGAACTCCTCTAGTAAGGCAAAGTATGCATCTAAGTTCATAGCTAGGAAGTCCTCATGTGCTGCATGAAAAAATTTCTCCTTGAGACAAGAAGCTCTAGTCAAGAAGATCCTGCCATAACAATAGATGATCATATCATCAGCCATGTAGCTATCATCATCCTCCTGGCCATCAAGAATCATGCATGCACCAAGATCTTGGGACCTCTCAACCAAAAGCTGAGTCATCCAACATGGATCAATCCTCCACATAGACAACGTTGGTATTCTGCAATGTGGTGCTCCATCACGATGCTTCCTGCTACCTTGACATCCCCTTATGTCAAATTCATCCTCCAAGTTTCTTCCATGCCATCATGCAGATGCTCATGCTCAAAAGAAATGATGATCTCTAAAAATAAGCCTCCCATGAGAGACTATGACCTCTAAAGAATCTTCCGATCCTAGGCAATGTAAGCATGAGTGGCCTCCCCCGACTCCAATGCATGAAAGAGTTTTTCCTCAAAGGAAGTAACCTCTCTCTCATCAAATCTATGGAGCAGTCATCCAGCATCATGAAGATGCTATCCTCCATCCATACAACAACTCTATTTGCGCAGTAAACTGATGAGAATGGGTAGTACTCAAAATGAGAGAGTGTATCCCTCCTCCTTGTGCTTATCCCCAAACTCACTATGCTATAATGGACTCCTCTAATGTCTCCACCCCTCTAGAATCCAATGAGTGGTGAACCAAAAAGAATGATGCCTCTCATCATCTCTAGATCATGTGACCTCCCAACGGAAAGCCTCCAAAAGTGAGACATCAAGATAGGAAGTGGACTGAATATATGAGAGGAATGAATGGTCCTCTCTCTCTACTGCGCAGTGTAGTCCTTCTCCCATGTGAAGAAAATCTCTAAAAATAGATAGGGATGAATTTCCATCATCCCTTCATGCTGATCCTCCTGATCTTCTTCTTCTTCCAGTGGTGAAGCGCTGTATGCACCTCCTCTCTACCAACATGTGACTGTATCTCATCCCCAATGAGAGGCCTTGTATCTTGGCCTTCCTTTGAAAGAAATGTCTCCATACCTCACAAATGGAAGAGTGACCTTCATACAATGGGGGGTCTTGCCTCTAGAAATTCATTCTCCTAATTTCTCCCCCTCTAGAAAGATGGAATGATCTTTTGTTTCATGGTTCCCCTCCATGCATGCAAAGTGTTTGTAGTTTTGTCACACTCAGTTGCATATTGATTTTCATCAATCCCCTTTTAAAATCTCTTTGTGACTGTAACATATGATCTCTCATTTGCATGAGAACATGAAATAGAACTCTGAAATCAATTATCATGAATCATACCTTTGAGTTTGCAGCGTTGCTCCTCCAAAGGTCTCAACTCTTTCCATCCATCCTTCTTGCAGTAGCTATGGGTAATGTATTGCGCTGTGGATTTGAATGTGTGGATGAATGCTCACACCCTCCATGAGAATAGCTAGGGCTTGCTCCATCCATAAACCATTTTCAGAAAATTTCTCCAAAATTTTCCCCTTTCAGTAGATCTTCAATGGTGTGCTCAATGGTCTGGAAAATAAGAAGGGAAACCTCCTCTTCCTTCATTCCTCTTCTTTGTTTCCTCTGTCAATCTCCTCTCCTTGGAGAGAGAAGCTCCTCTTCTGATAGCAATGGATATTGGGCACAGGATGAGCCAATATCATGCTCTAATACCACTGTGATGTCCCTTTTTCAGGAACTTGCTGCTCAATCGGGAACATCATAGATGTTCCATTTTTCCTTCTTCAGTGAGACACTGCAATTCTATTTCATAGATTTAATATTGGGGAATTTATAGGATATGTCTCCTTCAAAGAAGGGATAGATCCTGAGGCTAGATGGCCCTTCATAGACTCTGCCTATGGATATGCAATATTCCACCTCGGGAATTTCTGCTACAGCTGCCCATGAGGACACTGTATAAGGAAGCTACTGCATAAATAAGGCTATCCAACACTGGGAAGCCCTAGAAAAATTATAATGTAACTTCTCTGTAGAAAATGAGCTTAAATAAATTATTCTAGTTGGGTTATACAGACCTCCCCAAACTAGATCTCTAATACAGTGCTCAAAGAAAGAGCTTACAGCAATATGCAAAACATAAGTCTGGAACTCTGAAAATCTGAATATACCATAAGAGGGTAAATATAACAGCCATAATTGCATTAATATATCAGCATGAATATACATGAATATCATGAGGAATAAGACCCTCAAGCATTAGAACTAATCCTCCAATGAATATGCAATACAATGCCGGAGTAGCTGCAACTACACATAATGCCAGGAAAAATATAAGTGCGCAGTATCTATGTGAGATGCAGCTGCTGAATACATATAAATGATAATGTAGCTGAAGGAATACAAAGAAAATGGCCCAAGGAAGGAAAATGGGCTCAAGATGTGATTTCTAGCCAATCTCAAGGAGATTGCTAGAAATTCTGGACAAAATACATAAGTGACAAAAAATTTGTCACTGCAGCTGGAACCAATGAATATGAGGCTAAGGATGATCTGAAATAATGATTCCCTCCTCTAATTTAGGTCCTCAAGGGAAAAGGGGCTGATCCCCTTTCACTCAAAACACTCCTCCTGATGAGCACAAGAACCCCTCACAACACTGCCTCATGGAATAACGTAGTTTCTCCAAGTGACTGTGTAGTGGGAGTTGGTGAATGAGTGGCTTGATGCCACAGATCTGAAATATGCTCCAAGAGCCTTCTCTACAGCTCCTCCAATGAAGAAATCCATCCTCCTCTGAAAAGGCAAGTAATGAAGAACTCTATGAGTTCCTCTGCTGCTACCCCAGCTACAGAGCACCAACCTACTACAGGAAAATGCTGTAACTGAAGGAGTAAGCTTGGCCAAATTCCAGAATGAGGAAATGTAGCTGAAATCCTCTCCTCCCATGAGAAAGAGGTGGGGGATCCCCACCGAGAACACCCCCAGTGCTCAAGAGCACTGAAATCCTGCTAAACAGCCAGGATATGCAAGTCCTTGGCCTCACCACCAAATGTCTTAATCAAAGAATGAATCAAATGAGCTGCTCCTTCGTTCTTATAAAGAAAATGAACTCTCGTTCACCATAGGTCCCAAAATTAGGGTTTTCATTCACTTTTGAATGCTTTCCCTCCAAAAGTTGCGTTGTCTTCTCAAGTAAGCTAACCCTCTAAGGCAGCACTGTTGACTTGGTCAAAATGGCCAACTCAAGGTGACCCTCATCATGTTCACACCATGGGGTGTTTATTTCAGCTGCTTTGTTATTTCTCCTTTCACACAAGGAGTGTTATTCCTTCATTTAAAAGGGGCTAAGGTATCCCCTTGCCCATTTTATTAAAATAAATTAAAATGTGCAACTATAATGTCATTTTTAACTTAAGGCTAAAAATTGGGACATTACATCCCCTCACCTATATTTTTGTGGCCATACTGAAGCTTTGGGTTGTATTTTGGAGATAAGATTCTACCCTCATGCTGATATTGTAAAGAGTTAACATTCCATGCATTAGGGTGATTATAGGTGCACTTTGTGACAAAGAACAAATAAGTCAGCCTAAAGCAGCTCTTCTACAAGATTGACTTCTATTTCTGGTTGTAACTCCTTCCATTTATATTAATGGAAAGGTTTCTTGGTTTTCCTATATGTGATGTTATGATTTCATGTATTTCAATGCCATGTTGAGCCATTGAATGAAGTTTTTAGATGATGCTACATAGATTTCACAAATCGCTGGCTTATGTTGTCTAATTGTGTAGGTTCTAATTTTAGTAGTGAGAGCTAGGATTGGAACATTCAATCCAGGAAAGGATTGAAACATAGATCAGATTACAGGTAGGATTCATCCCATTATCTATTTACTTTAAGGAAAACAATAACTAATTTTTCCTTCTGTTGTTCTAGACTAAGCCACCCATTCTAGGGAAGACACTTATGTTTGTAGTCATAGATTCCATATAAAAAATTGGTGACTCTTCTAGGGACGGGTATATTCCTTGGTGGTTTCTTTGTCTTTAGTGTTTATTTCACCTCTTCTTCGGACCTTCACTATAATCTTGAGCCAAGAACAAACCTAGGAATACATATCATTGGGTCTCAATTGCGAAATTTGTGCTGGAACTCTCCTATTCTTGACCAACGCTCTCTCTGGTCTACGGACATAGCGTTGCACCTCTGCAGAGCCATATTTGTGCCTGTTTTTCAAGGAAATGGTGCCTCTTCTGCACCTGCATTGGCTCCTATTCATGCATGAATTTTCCTTTTTTTATATTTTCTCTTTGATCAACCTACTTCCACCTACTCTTCCTTGAGTCTTAAGTGTCTTTTGGTCCCTCTGAAGCCTCCATTTGGTTTGCATTTATAGTTTTATTTCCATTGATAAGGATTTCTTAATATTTTACTTTGTTCTGATAATTAGGTTGCTTGGATGAATTGTTATTTTAGTCCTCATTCTGAAAAGTTTATTTGAATCAATGATTAAAATTTTCATCCTAGTTTTCTTCATTTTCAAAAATTAAGGGACTTGAAAAGTAAAATATTTTCATTGGAATTTATTGTTTTGCGTGTGCATTGAAATTGGAATAGTTGTATTAGAGAGGGATTGTGATTTGCAAATTTTTTTGTTGCATACTCTTTGTCTCTTATCCTCCCTAGATATATTTTCATTGAATGAGAAAGATTCCATTTCCTCATACTAGTTTGTGCTTTATGATATTTAGGTGACATTCGAAGCTAGCCCCAAAATTGAAAATTAATCAAAGATAACCGATAAAATTTATTGAATCAACCTAAGGAGAATTTGTAACATTAAGCAAAACACTTAGATTTCTAGGCTAGAGACATGTTCTGATGTTGTTAAATGTAGGAGTTGTCATTTTTTTCCAGCGTTGCATCCTGGGGTACGTGAGTGTATATGATCATTCTCCACGTACATTTGGGTTTATTAGAAGGCGCTCAACAAACGCAAAGTATATGGGAATGCTCTCATCGAATGACTATGCATTAGACAAAACTACTAGGGACTATACTCCCACGTACTATCGAGTATATTTTTGGATTCCCCTATAAGTTTCTATCCTCTCCATAGGTAACCAAGTTGGTCACCTTGCATACTATGATACACTGAACACAACATTGAGGGATATTGGTTGTCATACATTAATTGATTGGTTCACCAACGTGTATATTTCAATTCATAGTTGATTGGTAATCATTTATGCCTAGGTTACCCTATTTTTATTTAGTTTTTTGTTAATTTATAAAATTTATTAATCTAACATGGAAGAAAAAAATCCCCCACCCCTTCTTTCGTGTAGAATGAAAAATAAGCCTCATCTTCCACTAGAGGCTACTCTTGGTCATAGTCAGAAGCATGAGAAAACCCAAAATAGAAAATATGGAACTTCAGGAACCAATTATGGTCCTTCTATTGATATTGATCGACTACAATCATCTGTCCCTTTGAGTTTTGAGCCCAAGATTACATTTACTCATGTCAATGACTCTGACACAATTGAAACAGAAGTCCCTAGAACCTTATTTACTGAGGTTATCGAAACTAACTTTCTTGTGTCAAATACTTTACTTCTTGAGGTTGTTGGACCTGAGGATCCTCATCCATATTTACCTATTACTTCAGGTCCTTCCCCTTCTCTTCCTTTTTTCCTAGAAAAAACCTGCACCCATATATCTTGGATCCGACAGTGAATCTCTTCCATACGAACTTGTGAGTATTGAAGAGATCCCACAAGAAGAGCCTCATACTTCTACTAGTGTTCATTGCAGTGGAATCCATTTTTATCAGAATGATCCTCTTCTTCCTCTTTAGACTCCCACACAAACTCCTTTACCTAATTCTTTGGAATTTGAAGTCGTGGATCTATCACGACAATCTTCCTTGGGATTGTTAACCATGACTAGATGTGATCCAAAATCTCAACCCGTGTATACAACTATGGTTGAGACATCTAATGTTGCTTCCTCATATATGTTTGTGACATCACCACAAAAACATCTATATGGTGGCCCATTCGTCCCACCTGATTATCAATCTTTATCTGGTACCTTTTCTTGTGCAACTTCCAACCCTTGGACCTCTCCCATGTCATATAATTCGAGAATCCCTTCTGATAATTCTCTTATGAATGCCACTAGGTCTACTTCTCCTCCTACAACTACACGTACGATTGAACACCAAGACGAACCTTATGTTAGTGGAAAAGTTTATCTTCAACAACCTAACTCTCCTTATGTTGGGTACCTTCTATCTAGAGTGTAGTTGCATATATCATACCTTCCTCCTTTGGCAAGGGGAAACCTACTATTGTTATACCTCAAGTTGGTAATAAACCTTATTATAGTCCTCTTTATCCTGGAATGGTTGGAAATTTTTGGAAACCTACTTTTCTCATTCAACCTGGTTCATTTTGGGACCACTTGTTGAATCCTCAACTTGTGTCATCTTCATCTCAAATTATTATTCATCCATTGGTTTCAAAACAAGCTCAAACACATGTAAGCCAACCTTTACAGTATTTTTTTGCATCACAACCTACTCTGTTGGTATCCGATACCTCTAGGGTTCCACTTACCTAACCTTTACAAGGTACCTTACAGTCTCAAGAGCTTAGGCAAGGTACTCCTCAAATTCTGATAGGAAAAAATGTGTATAGTATCGCACAGTCCCAATCGAACCCACCCGGGATGATGAAAAATACCATAGGGAAACAATATAGACCCTATCAAGGTATTCCTCAAATTCCTTTTCAATGCCAATACATCCAAACCCACCCATTCTAGCCTTTGTAGGGTTATCTTGGAACTGGTCAACAAGGTTACAGGTATGTTGGTTACCATAGTCCTCCTTGTTATGGAGCCAAAATTCCTCCTTATTAAAACCCTACTTATCCTGGAATGTAAGAACCTGTTGCTCAGGCGGTTCCTTCTTATCCAGGATATCCTTTTTTGGGGATCATAGAGGTGGCTTATTATCGACAACTCTAGTGCTTTCTCATTTAATTATCAACCCGGGGTATGTCTTCTTATTTAAAGAGTGTTGGCACAATATATGCAAGTGAGGTTGTCTAATAGTTACTCCTTGTTACTTATGAGGAAGAATTTGCTAAATTCCTAAGTTCACTTATCCTAATGAGGGGTGGCTTGGATTGATTTTTAACCTAAGATTGAGTAGCAAGATTGAGCAGCTATCTATTTGAATTAAAAAATAGTCTAACTGAACTGAACAACAATCTAGAGAAATCAAGCAACAATTGAATTGAATTAAATAACAGTCTAAATAAATTGAACATCAATGGAATTTAATGGAACAACAATCTAACTAAACTAAACAGTAGTGGAATTGAATTGAACAACAATCTAGCTAACTGAGTAGTCTTTTATACAAATATAGATAGAGCCCTCTCTAAGTCCAGGAAGGCTAGGTCCTAGGGCTTCAAAGTTGGTTTGATGTTACCCTTGTTCAATTTTGTCTTGCCAATCTGAAAAATTACAGGGAGCTAACATAATGACGACTCCGTTGGGGACTCTGAGTAAGTAACAACTTAAATATTCCTTAAGAACTCAAAAATCCCTTGTCAAACTTAGATAAATCAAGTGTTAGCCAAAAATATATCTGGTTGATTTGCTATACTAGCACAATGGTGAACATACTAGGAATCACTCATTAAAAATCTTAGTGTTACATAAAGAACTCAGAAAACCCAAAAAATATCTCTATATTAGTATTCAATTGTTGATGGTGGACAACAAGTAAATCCTCAAACACTTAACATCATCCACCTAGTGACTCCACTGTTTCTCACAGACTTCTCTGGGAATGCTCTAATCAATCTTAATAGTATAAAACACAGCCACATACTGTGAATTCAATCATCTTTCATATAGGTCTGTCTTTTCAAAACCCTTACAAACTTTCAGCCTCTCTATGTTGTGGGTCTGAAATCTGGCTTCACAAAGACTCTGCACCGGATCTCACCCTAACCAAAATCCTCTTGCAATAGTCGACAATCCTGAAAGAATCCTCAGGAAGTCTCCTAGATCTAAAAATTCAACTGTTAGCAGACCTACCCATGAAGCAAGTTCCCTACCTAAAAACCTTACAGACTTGCTGAATATCTGGTTGTTGATGCTGGACAGCAAAGTTGAAATCTTCCACCTGGCGACTCCACAACTCTTAATAGACCTAAAGACTCCACTGGTAGAAGACTCTAGACTGGTTGAAAAGATGTAGTGACCCTTTTTAATTGAAAAAGTTGAATCCAAGGATACAACGCAGGTATGCTCCAATGAACAGAGATCACATTCCTGGATTCCCCCACAAAATGCCTCTAATAAATTTGAACTCAAACCTGTCTATGTTTCATGATGAAAAGTTTGATGACCCCTTGTTACATATCATCAAATTTCATATACATACATGGAGGTTAAAAGTTGAATGGAATGAGGATTGCCTCATGAAAATGTTCATGGGGACATTAGAAGGTAAAGCAAGGGAATGGTATGAAGGCCTAGACCCTGGTAGTTTGTTTTCTTTAAAGAATTTCCACAAGGTATTTTAAGAGCATTATAAAGAAAAATTTTCATCTTTATCATTAGCTGAAAATTGTTGTGACCAATTTGAAGATCTCATACAATACCTTGTAAACATTGATGAAGATTTGGGAAATTGGCATCCTTAAGATCTATTAGAGGAAATTCATGCGTTTCATACTCAAGTTAACTATCATGAAAAACAAGATGATCTAGGTGGATATTGGTGGCCACATGTCTATTCCACTTGGAACCCCACCATTGCACTAGTAGAAAATGGCTAATTAATTACTAAAAAAACGACTAAAATTTGCATATAAACGACTATTTTTCAGTCGGTGACCAATAGTAGCTAATTTACAGTATCTTATAACGTGACCAACTTTTAGTCGTTTTTAACTTAGTCATTAATTAGTGATCTCATTTTGTTGTCTAGTAGTATATTTGGTCATTAATTTAGTCAGTGATTTGGTCATTAATTTAGTCATTGATTTGATCATTAATTTAGTCACTGGTTTAATCATTGATTTAATCTTTTCTTTGGTCATTAATTAATAACCAAATATACAACAAAATATATTACTATATGATCACTTGAGAAAACCAATTAATGACCAAAGAAATATGACCAAAATGTTGGTCGTGTTATAAGATATTGTAAATTAGCTACTAATAGTCATATATATGTAAGTTTTAGTCATAGTTTGAAACCAATTAATGACCGAAGAAATATGACTAAATTTAGGTCGTGTTATAAGACACTGTAAATTAGCTACTAATAGTTGTATATATGCAAAATTTAGTCGTCATTTGTAATCACAAATTTATCATTTGCAGTAGTCATTTATCTTTTTTTGTTAGTTTCATATTCATTATATAAATGACTAATTTAGTAGTTTATATTCATTTCATTTACTTTCATTTATAATCATTATAAATGACTAATTTAGTCGTATATTCATTTTATTTGTGTTCACCATTAATCAATATAAACTACTAATTTAGTTGTTTCAAATTAATCATGTTTATTATTAATCAACATAAATTAATTTATATGATTTAAAAAATGACATACAATGTGCATGTTCATCTAATATGAAAATACAAAGTTGCAAATGTTAATTACAATACTAAACAATATCAAATGCAACTATAAATAATTTCAACCACATAAATTATATTATATGAATTGTTAAAGTATTACAATATGGGTTTCCAACTTAATATTGGTTGGACTACAATTTACATACAAAATGATGTTTCATCACTTCAAAACATTATAGTTGTGTTGTCAAGGCATTGTAGATGAATTCACAAACTCGGAAGACTTGACCATCAGCCTTTATATGGGTCTTATGTGAGCTATTGGCTCTTTTTGCATTTGTCGCTCCAATGTTATTGCTCTCCTCTTTTTTCAATTCATGCTTCTTACCATCAATACTGAGTTCATTTTCTGAAAACAAAAGAAGATAAAATGTAGAGTGTAAGACATGAAAGACAATGAACACTAGAATATAAACTAAATTAGACTATAAACAGTTTATATGACATATACCTCAACATCAACAATGTCAAAGCCATTTTTCTCCATACAAGTAAGAAACTCGAACAAATTTTCTTCATTGAGGCGATAATGGCCACTATAATGTGGCAAGATAACCTGTATAAACAAAGCAAATAAAATGTCACCATATATAGAAAAAAACACCTTAGTAACTTAGTATTCAAATTTCAAGGAAAGCTTAACAAAAATCATGTCAACTAAGTTATATGCTAAAAAGCTCAAGTTGTAGATAACTTGTGAAAACAAATAATGAGGTGTGATGTTTAATCATTGTCATTTTATTCAGAACAACATTTCATTTTCTAACGCATGAACTTAGTCAAGTACATAAACAACATGTACTCAAATAACAAAATGAAAGTAACCTTTTCTGATAGTCATGAAAATATTTTAACACAAAATAGCTACAAGGATTGCAATCAATATAGTGTAATACTAATTTCTTGTTCAAGCTTTGGTTTTTGTTTAAATGAACATGATACTAAGTATTTTCATTTCATATTTAAAAGACAAAACAAAATCAAAAGAAACATCCAAAATACAATCAAATAATAAAGAGAGGATATCATGGAATGGAAATTGCAATTATAAAAGATTTGTTTACCTATCCACCGATGTCGTGTCTGGCATTCCTAAAACATTTTCTTGCCCAAAATAACCATGAGGTGAAATAATCACAACATTAAAAACCATAGGAATTCCTACTAGAAACATTTCCAAAGTCGATGGCTCAAGTGGCTACGCAATCTCTAACAGTGAATGAACCACATCCAAGACGTGATATGCATTGTTTCCCCATCCTTTTTCCAATCACATTTCCTGTAACCTACCCACGGCAGAGTCAAGTAACAATCAAACAAAGACATTGAAATTTATTTTTATCTTTTATATCTATAAAATTTGAATCTGATTTGTTTCTGTTACAACTCCATTGAGACCACCTACTCTACAGTCAAAAATAGAAAAGGAGCCATTATTCATACCTACCCATGGTCTCTTGTAGGCATGATAGAAGAATAGGTTGAGCCATTAATTAGAATTGCAAAAATACTGAGGAAATACAATTCATTATCTAGTTAACCAATTGCACATTGAACCATATATGGATGAGTAGCCCTAAATAAAGCCAATTTTCTCTATCATATGCCTTGGAAAGGCAAAATCACTAACATTGATTGTAATTTTTTGGTTTGATGTTATAAATTCATTCTTAGGCTACTCCTATTCCATAATGGATTTGTTTCCCAAGAAGGACGAAAATTTGTTCTAATGACACGAAATCAGCCTAGGGGATTTTGACCCTACATGCACTCATTTTTGCAATGATTTTGTAGATGCAATTACATAGCAATATGGGTCTGAAATCATCTCATTCTTGTCTAGTTTTGGGGAATAAAGCCTAAAATGTTGAATTGAAAGCTCCCAAATCATGCATGCGTATTTTAATTTGTCAGCAATTCTTAGTTACTCTATTTGAAGGAAGTCATAGAACCCCTAGAAGAATTATATTGTCCTATGAAGTGGTTGAGTGTTCTTATACTTTTGGAAACAATGCAAAATTGTTTGTAATTCTTCCATTGATATTTGATTCATCAATTCCTCATTACCCACCTCACCTACAAAACTAGGAAATATGAAGTTGTCTTTAACTATCTCTCTTAAATTTATTCTATCATCCTCTTTATAAACTCCCTCAAAATGGTTTGTTGATGAGAAAATTTCTCCTCGAGATGAGATACCTTCTCATGAGGCAAAGTTCGTTGATAAACACCATCTTGAGGAAATTGTTCATTATAATTATGAGATGTTGAAGAGAGAAAATATTGGCTATTTAGTAAAGGGTATGCACAAATGTTAGCGATTTGGTACAAGGAAAGACATGGGCAGTAAGAGAATTGTGGAGATTCCCTACAACTCTTTTCCCAAATGAGACACGTGAGGATGTATGCTTATTAAAAAACTATACTTGAGAACCTGCACCATTTTGAAGGCAGGACTATTTTGGATGTAGGCGCAAGAAGTTTGACGCAGGCTCCTGCACCCGACCCGACAGTCCACCTACTTACCTATGACTACGATCTATGTGCTTCCCAGCTTGTCAACTACAGTTGCTCCAATTCTTGGTCATATTGTGCCTAATGGCACGTCATTGTGACTTAAACTAGGTTACTCGACCACATGTGTGGTGGCTACTAAACTTGCACTGACACAAGTCTAGCTGGCTCTGATAGCACTCCTCCATCCACAAACTAATTATGTTGACAGTTTCCCTTCTATCAGTCATTTCTATGTCTTTTCCCTCGCGATTTTCTCAATGGCTGAGTGGTGTCGACTAGTCTAGAACGTGTTGCTTCCTTCTTAGTGAGTTGCCACCTTATGCTTCTTCTGGTTTTGTTTTTTTCGAGTGCAGGCTTGCGTGCAGGCCACAATTCTTCCACGAATGACTTTCGACCATACCTTCCCACCTCTCCTAGAAAAATTCTCTCGAAACTACGTGCTTCTTCGAGGTGACGCTAGTAGATCCTTTTCTGCCAACCGAAATGTTGCCCACCCCTTCACGTAGTTTTGTTTTCCTATTGGCAGCATGGTTTGACCCTTATTTCAACCACTTTGTTTTTGACATGATTGACACAACCTTATCACTTGTTGAAATTCAACACTTGTAGTCTTCCCACCTCTGTCACTTGATGAGTATGAATTCTTAAACTCTCTTATGTCATTATCCAAAACATTTATTTCCTGGACACATGATTTTGCAAATAAAGGTTTTTTTGTGGCACAAGTCCTTGTCAAAATTTCATCTCTCATACCAACTGGCATTCAGTCAGAACTGCAACCTGGAATCAGACATACACTTATTCGTCTATTACTCAGAGATGTGGATGGTGGAATATCTGCTAGAGCATTCTTAGCATATGGTAGAGGCTGAGCCCTCCCTCCTATTCCCTTTCCAAGACCTCCCTTAGGACCAAGAGTCAAGTAGCCATCATCAGAAGCTCTGTGTGTTGAAGGGCTTGGCATAGACCGATTTTCAAATTAAGCCCAATCCACAATCTAAGCATATTGATTGGTGAATCCATAGTCATGTGGTCCCATATGGGGTTGTGGCCCTTTAATCCCACCCATATGTGGAAGTGAACCCATTTGTGCACATGCCATGTAAGGTGGCATCGCAGGTCCTCTTACACCATGATCAAGTGATGTCACAAGTCTCTAACCTGCATGTCCCATATTGGCACCTCGAGAGCGGCCTCCCTGTCCATGTAGTTCTTGCATAGCATCCCGATGTACTTCCTCTATTTTCTTGGGGCCCTCAACTTTCCACCTTTGTTGCCATCCATTCCTCCTCAGATCAATCAGATCCTTCAACGTGAACCTAAGCCTAGAGGGAAGCCCTTGGGTATTGGACATTTTTGTCATCCTATCAAAGTAAGCATCAATATGTTCCTTGGCCTTTGAATGGTCAATCATATGACCAATAGTGCTCATCAGTTTGCAAAAAGCTTCAACATTTTCGTCGTCTGCGTGCTGAAATTCAGCAATTAATTTCCTTATGAATGCATGCATAATTCTTTTGGTCAGCATACCTTATTTATAAAGCTCACCAATAAAACCTTATATTTCCTAGCATTCGTCGTTGTGTTGCAGCCTTCTTCTCTCGTATTTCTTCTACTGAAAGGATTTTTTCACCATCCTCTTCTTCTTTCTTAGCCTATGTCTCTTCTCTTTCATCTTTTTCAAATTCTTCCTGACATTTGTTCAAAATAACTTGCTTGAAAACAACCTTCTAATTATCTTCATAAAATTCTGGTAATCCCGCAACAAGATGAAAACAAAATTTTGCATACATTTCACAAAAAGTCAACTCCATCAAGGCTTTGTCAAATATTTGAGATATTATACTATGAAGACATGATGCAAAGTCAATGTTCACTTCTTTGACCTGTTCAAAAAGTTTTTCAAGTTTTGGGGCATTAATTTATTAAGGATGGATTTAATTTGTTATTTTTTCAACTAATCCTCATTAGAAACCTTGCCCACTTCATATTGGTTCTCTGATTTCTGAATTGTGGGCAGAGAAGGCTGTGGAGGAGGAATCAAACCGTTCTGCAAACCAAAAGCATGTTGCCACCACCTATCAACATCAGAATTATTTCTCACTAGTCCAACTTGTGTAAATGGTGCTTACACATAAGGCCCTCTAGGAAGGATGCCATTTATATTCATTTGTGTTGCACAAGTATTTCTTGCAAAGCCAGTATTATAACTTTGGCCATGTCGAAACACAGAAGAGGAACCACTTAGACCCGCATCCATCCACATATCACAGCCAGCAGCAAAAGCATCCACCGGCTTGGCCCATTTATCATCATCCAAACATGCCATATTTCTCCCACGACGTTCAAGTAGATAATTCCCACTCGGCTGTCTTTCAAGACCTCTTACAGTGCTTGCTAATGCATCAACCTCTCCTACATGACTTCCAAGTGCTTGGGAACTTCTAAGTAATTCAACAGTGTTTGGAAAAATTTCAAAATGATTTGGTAGATCTTTGCACTGATCCTTGATTGTCAAAAAAAAATCATTGGAGTACTTTTTGTCTCCTGAACATTTAATAACTAAAATAGCTACTTGACTCATAGGAGTTGAAAGCTCAGCTGCATCTTCCTAGTCATCCACTTCTTTCAAGACTTTCTTCTCAGGCTCTTTTGAAGAATTCTTACTCTTGACAACATCGGTTACTACTTTGGATGTCTCTGGAAGGTTCACATCTTCCTCCTTCTCCTCCTGAACCTTATAAGCATTATATAAATCACCAATGGGAGCCGTAGCATTTTCCTTACTGAAAAAATATTAGTTTTCTTCTTCTTGTTGACAACTACCTTGGCAACATCACCAATATTTGCAACATTATTCTTCACAGAAACATTGGAAGAACTTTTATTCTCCTTTTTTGAAACTGCTACCCAAAATGTTGAAACTTTTGGTGCCTCTAAGCTGGTTCTTGTGTCAAAGAAACCTCCAGAAAGTGCACCAGCTGGAAAAAATGTCCAAAAACGTTATTACAAGGAAAACATGGCCAACAACCTACAAAAGGCATACAATCAAATGAGATGAATGATAAATGACAACTAAATAATATGCAACCAATACCATCTACTACTGTCAAAACTATTGAAGTAATGGGCATATACAGATTTTTTAGATTTATCGGTTAATGATTAATCATAAGAAACTGAAAAAAAATTGTATCCACACAAATGACAACTCTAATATTTTTGAACATTCAAGAGGATGACTAGGGTTTAAAAAATAGTGTCTGAGGTACTTTGTGTTTAAATGTACATACTTAATTTTGTTTTAACTCAGAAAAATTAAAAGAAAGTCATTGTATTTCATTTCTGGAATTTCTGGGCAGAAATAAAAGGATTTGTTGTACTTTTTCTAAGTTCATAAATACTTAGAAATTTACTTCTTTTAGCAGAAAAATCAGATCATTGATTTGAATATAAATCTGGGTTTAGTGTAGAATTTTTTATATACCAATAAATTTTCAGATTTTTCTGTGCCCAAGTTTTGGAAATATTGTTATTTTTCTATTATCCCTATTTGGGGATATTACATGCTACAATTGGTAAAAGAAAACTCTAGCTATTTGGAATGCTAAATCTGAAAAATAGTTCTAAATTTGGGACAAGGATGAGTCTGGTATATGCAAATTGGAAGCATGCATGTGCCCTCACTTTCTCTCTCTATATCATTGCCACTTTCCTTCAACAACAAATTAGTGTCAAGCCATCACTTTGCTCTCTATTTGTTGCACATAGGAAACTAGGAAGATGGATCTGTTGGAGCATATCATTACATGGTATAAATCAGTCCTATTGATATGCCATCAGTGTTAGAGAGCTAATTGAGAAATAGATAAAAACTATAAATTTTTTCTTTGCAAGGAAAGTTTTCTCCACCAAACCTAATCTCTCCCTCAGCATCTTAAACTTTGCATTTGCTAGGGGCTTTATAAAAATATCTGCAACTTGTGAATCTGAAGGAATGTACTCAAGAACCACCACCCTTGTAGTGTAATTAACTCCACAATTTATAGAAATCACATAAATGTAGAGCAGAACCCAAGAACACAAGAGAAAAGATAAATAAACCCTAAGAAAGATCTATTTGATGATAAAAAATAGAGAGCTATGTTTACTTTCCACTTCAAGGGGGCAACCTCCAAGAGGAATTCTCCAAATACATACATAATTCTTGAAAAAACATTACATATCCTTCTACTTAATATATAACTATCCATAGAAAATCTTATCTATCTATGGGCCCACTTATAATGAGAGCCTACTAGCTATTTTGGGCCTTATTAATGAAATTGATCCTTTTTACAATGAGTGATTGTTAACTAACTATTCAATGGGCCTTATGCAGTGAAGGTGGCCTCATATGTTGATAAATATAAAGTATTTATTCAATGGGCCTTATGCAGTTAAGGTGGACAACTCTAATGTTAGATTTTTTGCCAATATTTTTTATTTACTGACAGCTCTAATAGTAACACCACTGTTTGCTTTCCTTCCTCTATATACCATGCTAGCGCACCCAAGGGAATGCTAGATTTGTTTCCACTTTTCATCAAGCACACTTAAGAGGAACTAATTTTGACAGGTGGAAACTAGACATTCCTAAGACAGTTGAGGGACATCTACCCATCTTCAGGAGCATTTACATCACCAATTTTTTGGAATGTGGGTAACATCCAAAAAGAAAAAGAGATGTCCCCAATAGTTGCCTTGTACCTCATGGACAGGGAAGCACTAAAGTCTAAGCCAACCCACTTTCATTTTGCATATGATGGTGGCCGAATCCATTCAGGGGGGGACTGACAGTGAGCATAGATCCACTGATTGATCCATCAGTGGATGCATCCCTTAGGGGTGGGACACATCCTTAATGCAACTAGGTCCCATCTAAGATAAAAGAGACAAGGATTAAAAAAATCTCATACATACATGAGAATGGACTATATCATTTATCAGTGACAGAAATAGAACACATAAAATCATAAAATCATTTCATCTAACACAGTTATGTATGAATGCTTGAGTCTTAGACTCTTACAGAAATTTTCAAACGTCATTTCTGATGTATGTATGAGTAATTGTCAAGGTAGGTGTCCCCATGTGTGGGTGCACATCTCACATGTTTGGTAGGGAAATGACAACATATCCTCCCAGGCTGGTGGGCATCCTTAACAAATAAATAAATGCATGATTGGTGGACCTTGTTGCCCATCATATGGCATGAGAAATAATCCAGTAGAAGACTGCACCCAAGCAGGCTGCACTTGGAGAATTTTGGCCCTCTGGCTTGTTACCTCTCATGTTATAGGAGGCTTGTTACGTCTCATGTTATAGGAGGCCTACACTTGTGAATATTTTCAATATTCTTGTCATTTCCATCACAAAGGGAGGAGAAGCAAACTTATGTTTTGGGCCACAGGCATAAGAGGGCTGACAACGTGGAGAAGAGGGCAATTCAGGGCACTCTTGGTGACTGTTATGAAGGTCGATTTGCTATTCTAGAGGGCCGAGGCAGAGGAGAGAATTTATGTATGTTTTAGGGTATGTTAGGGTGTTTAGACCCTTGGAAGAGACAGTTGCATCCCTATATGGCTGTTGTGGGAAGGCCACAAGCCTAAACCAACCTAAACAGAGCTGCGTAGGGCAGTGTTAGGGTTGGTTCATGCCCAGGACAATAGCATTGAGGAGGGTACCTCCAAAGGGCAGCCACTTTCATCTAGAGCAATTCTGGGCAGAATTGAAGGCTAGAAGAATGGACTGTGTGATGCCCTAACCAGGCCTAGATTGCAACAATGAAGGAGACCTCAAACAGTGAGCTTAAGTTATGTATTTCAGTGCATTTTTGTAGATGTTGGATCCTAACTTGTGGATCAGTTTTAAATCGTGATAGGACAACATGTGGAAGTCAATGAGGAGGGAGCAGATCTCATGGTTAGATGCCCTAAACCAGTGATAGTTTCCAAAGTGATTGGGCAGCAAACTTGGAGCGAGAGCTTGTCAAGTATTGGGTCAAAGTGATGACTATTGTGTGGATCAGTTGGACAGGCAGCTTGAGGAGTCCTTAGGAGTTGTTTGGAGGACAAATTTGGAAAAGGAATTTCAAAGTGATCTTCATTGATACAGTATCGAAACAAAGGAGGTGGTGATTTCTTGCCAAAATCATATTATGATCTTCTAATTGTGGGCCTATCCATACACTCAAACATGAGATCCACATCACGTACCAAACCAGTATATTGTTCCAGGAGCTACAACAGTCCCCAAATTGTAAACATCGTTATAGAGGGTCAAGGAAGCCCATCCTTACCTAAAAGGAAGCTAACCATACTAGATGGTTTGTAGGATATCTAACTTACAATCAAGGAGAGTACAAAAGTGTTGAACCAGATGATGGCTTTCATGTCCCTGCAACAATACTTTGTAAATATCCCAAGTAGTAACCGAACTTCGTAGTGCCAAGATCTAAAACAGCCTGATAGTAGAAGCATTGACTAACAGGAAACAATCTCATACCCATCTTTGGTAAACCAAACAGAAGTATAAAAAAGAAGTCCAATTGTTCCAGTAAAAGAAGTTGATGGGATGTTTCCAACAAATAATGAGGCACAAATAATAGACCTGCCAATAACAACAGATGAAAAGCACAAAGAATCCAGTAGAGATCCAGATGCAAATGTGAGAACTGAGGAAGATGTTATGCTCGTTGATGCAGAAAGAGAGCCTGAAAATTTGGAACATGAAAGGAATAATGACGAAATTACAGTAATGACAAAAACCACAAATGTTGAACAACTATCAACCTTGTCGCCAGATTTTGAAGAACAACATGAAGATTCACAGACATGTTCTGAAATCAATGCAGCAAATGAAATTCCTGAGACTATTCGCAGGAAAGAAAACACTTGGGAAATATACCTAGTGATATCTTCAGAACTGCATGACCAATCCCATATAGCAACGACTAAAACAAAACTAGAGGAAGACTATATAGCTATCAATGGGATAGAAAAGGATGAAGCCATGGAACTTGAAAGTAACAATGTGGAAAATGCAGAAGAACCATCAAGCTTGTGTGTCAAAAAGGAACAATCACACTCTCCTCCAGCTACTGAGGTACAAGCTCAAGAAACACATCCAGCTCTAGATATTGATGGAATATGAGATAATGTAGAGAGCCTTGATAATATAATTGCAACACATATAAGTGGTATTCAATATCTAAAAGAGCCAGAAAGCAGAAACATTGTCCAGCAGGAACCAATCTCATATCCATCATTGGTAGACCAAACAGAAGAATCACACAGAACACCAGTGATTATTCCAGTAACAAAAGCTGATGGGATGTCTCCAACAAATAATGAGTTACAGACAGAATACTTAACAGTAACAATAGATGAAAACCACAAAGAAACCAGACGAGCTCCAGATGATAATGTGAGAACTGAGAAAGATGCTCTACTCATTAATGCAGCAAGAGACGTTGAAGGTTTGGAACATGAGAAAAATATAGACAAAAATGAAGAAAGGGCGGAAAGCACTATTGCTGAGCAACAATCAACCTTTTCTCCAGCTTTAGAAGAAGAACATGAAGGTCCACAGACCTGCTCAAATATCGATGCAGCAAACGAAACTTCTGAGAATGTTCATGGGAAGGAAAATGCTTGGGAAGCTGACCCAATGATACCTTCAAAAGAACTTCATGATCAATCAGACACAGCAGCAAGTGAAACAAATGTAGAGGAAGATGTTATAGCTATCAATAGAGTATAAAAGGGTGAAGGCATAGAACTTGAAAGTAACAAAGTGGAAAATACAAAAGAACCAGTAAGCCTTTGTGTTAAGAATGAAGAGTTGCACTCTCCTCCAGCTATGGAGAATAAGGTCAAGAAATAGGTCTAACTCTAGATACTAATCGAGTGTCAGAAGTTGTTACGAGCCTTGCCACTATTAATGGAACACACATAATGGGTGTTCAAGATCTAAAGGAGCCAGAAAGCAGAAGCATTGACCAACAGAAAACAATTTCATATCCATCTTTGGTATACCAAACAGAAGAATCACACCGAAGTCCAGTTATTGTTCCAGTAATAGAATTTGGGGTGTTTCTAATAGATAATAAGGCAAAAACAACAGATCTGCCAATAACGACAGATGAAAAGCACAAAGAATCCAGTAGAGTTCCAGATGCAAATGTGAGAGCTGAGGAAGATACTCTGCTCAGTAATGCAGCAAGTGAGGCCGATGCTTTTCACATTGATAGGGTAGCAGAGGACAAAGAAATAAAACATGAAAATGATAATGGGAAAAATGCAAAAGAGACCAAAACCATAGGTGTGGATGAGGAACCTTTGACCTCATATCCTGCTCTAGAAAAACAACATGAATAACCCAAGGCATCTCAATATATCCATGTAGGAATAGAAATTCCAAAGACCATTCACACACAGGATATTGCATCAGAAGAAGACCTAACGATAGCTCCCGGAGCACTTCATAAATACTCGGACATAACGGCTTCTGAAATGAAAATAGAAGTAGATATTATAGCCATCAATGAAGTAGCTGAGAGGGAGGGGTGGAAGCTAAAAGCAATAAAGTGGAAAAAGAAGAAGAGCCTGCAAGTAAATATGTTGACAGACAAAATCCATGCTCACCTGCAGCTATGGAAGAAAATGTTGAATCAGATCTGACTCGAGCTACCCATGTAGTAAATGAAATTGATGAGAGCCTTCCCATGATGCATGAGACTACAACAACAGTACAAATAGAAAATCATCACAAAGAGACTGACATAACTCCAATAATAAGAATTGATGCACATACAGCAGACATGATGCTAGAAATGGCAGAACAGGATAAAGAATATGGCAGAGCTCCAGCTATTGATGCAATAACAGAGGACAAAAGGGTGGAACATGAAAGTGATAATGAGGAAAATGCAGAAAAAACTCAAACCACAGGAGCTGACAAGCAACCTTCATCATTATGTCCAACTCTATAAGAAAAACATGAAGAATAAAAGGTATCCCCATATATCAATGCAGTAACAGAACTTCCAAAGGCCATTAACACACTAGACAATGAATCAGCATCAGACCTGACTGTAGTTTTTGAAGAACTACATAGACACTCATACACAGTTAATTCTGAAAGCAAAATAGAGATGGATGTTCATTCCATTAGTGGAGTATATGAGGGGAACGTGGTAGAGATTAAAAAAAATAAAGTGGAAAAAGCAGAAGAACTGGCAAGTAAATATGTTGACAAACATCAGTCCCACTCACCTGCAGCTATGGAAGAACATGTTGAAGACACAGATTCAGCTCCCACTACCAGGGTAGTAAAAGAAATTGTTGAAAACCTTCCCATGTTGGATGAAACAATAGCAGCACAAACATAAAAGCATCATGAAGAATCTAACACAACTACATTAACAGATTTGGAAGGAGATGATGCACATACAACAGACTTGATGGTAGGAAAGGCAGAATAGGATAAATTAGCCAGCATATCTCCATGTACTGATGCAATAACAGATAAAAAAGGTGTGGAACATGAAAGTGATGATGGAAGAAACACAAAAAAGACTAAATCCACGGGTGTTGATGAGCAACATTCAACCTTGTCTCCAGCTCTAGAAGAACAACATGAAGAACCGTAGTCATCTCTATATATCAACACAACAACAAAAGTTCCAAAGACACATTACACATAGGCCAATGTGTCAGCTAGAGGAACCAACCCTATTACTTTAGCATCAATGCTAGCAAACTTGTCTTTCATCCAACAATATCTACTTAAAGTAGAGATGATGTTGGAAATCAGCCTTTTGATGCAATATCTCAAATTGCATAAGCATTTTTGAGGCATGCTGCTCAGATGAGTAGTTATAACTTATAAAGAGTCTAGACATGCATTTTGGTGCATTTTCATGTGTTATTTTGAAATAAACTTACAGTCAGAATTAAAGCTCTCACACCTGCTTATCTTGGATCTTACTAATGAGGCCCTTTACAAACTAATTCATGAAATCTACAAGTGGTAAGTGAGCACTATTATAGACAGTTTTAGATATTTCTAAAGCATATCAGGACAGGAATTTCTTGTTATATTTGAGAGTAACTATTGGTGTTCAGTCAACACATGACACAGAGGTAGTTGGAGATGATCAAGATAATGATGTTGCAGTGCTATGGATGAATGCGCCAAAAGATAAATTGATACCCATGGCAGTTGAAATTTCTGCAAATCTTTTTGTAGGAAAAAAAGTGTATGCAATTGGGAATCCATTTGGTTTGGATCACACCTTGATGACAGTTAGCATTAGTGGGCTTTCCAGGTAGATAAGTTCAGCTGCAACTAGCCATCTAATACACAATGTGATTCAGACAGATGGTAAAGGACCATTGGAGGTCCTCTTCTTGATAGTTCAGGAAATTTGATTGGCATAAACACTTCTATGTACTCTCCATCAGGAGCATCACCTGGTGTGGGATTTTGAATTCCAGTAGATCTGTAAGTGTCATTGTTGATCAGTTAGTAAATTTTCAGAAAATTACTTGACCCATTTTGGGTACTAAATTTGCAATGGATGAGCCAGTTGAGCAACTAAGTGTCACTAGAGTTCTGGTGCTTGATGGTCCTGTAGATGGACCAGCTAGAAAAGCTGGACTAAAAACAAAAAAATGAGATGCTTATGGCTGGCCTGTCTTGGGAGACATCATTACAGCTGTAAATGGGAAGAAAGTATGCAATGGAAGTGATCTCTATAGAGTACTTGACCTAGTAGTTTTTTAAGTTAGGAATTTTAGTTCCTCAAGGGTGGGGTCCTTCAGCATAATTACATCTTCCTTGGTCCTATCATACAAAAGAAAAAATTAACAACAAAGAGTAAATATGTCAAGTTTAGGGTAATTCCTATTTGTATAGTTGTCAAGTTTATGGTTCTTTTTTACTCTGTTATAACTCTGTTGAGACCATCTACTCTACAGTCAAAAATAGCAGAGGAGCCATCAGTCATACCTACCCATGGTCTCTTGTAGGCATGATAGAAGAATAGGTTGAGCCATTAATTAGAATTGCAAAGATATTGAGGAAAGATAGTTCATTATCTCGTTAACCAATTGCACATTGAACTGTATATGAATGATTAGCCCTAAATAAAGCCAATTTTCTCTATCATATGCCTTGGAAAGACAAACTCGCTAACATTGTTTGTGATTTTTTGGTTTGATGTTATAAATTACTTCTTGGGCTACTCCTATTCCGTAATGGATTTGTTTCCCAGGAAGGATGCAAAATTGTTCTAATGACATGGAATCAACTTAGTGGATTTTGACCCTACATGCAATGATTTTCTAGATGCAATTACATAGTGATATGGGTTTGAAATCATCTCATTTACTGCACTGCATCACAAAAAATAAATTTTTTTTTCAGGATTGTCTACTGCTTCTAGCTATCTCATTTTTATTTTGGATTTTTTTTATTTAAAACTAGACTTTCAGAACCTAGCTCTGGCCATTTGTTCTTGGACAGCTGCGTATGACATTTATCAGGTCTGAAAACAAAAATGGTTGGAATGTATATGACATGGAGGATTGGATGAACTAACTTGAATGCTTGATGAGAGCCGGGCAAAAATTATTTTCTTTTTTCTTTTTTGATTGGAAATCTTTCAAGAAAAGCATGCCCTGTGGCGTCGCACTGCACAGAGTGGGGTTTCTTTCGCTTACATGCCAGGTGCAAAGTGTAACTATTCCACTACAATTGCCCGCGGCTTGCACCTGGTCTGATTCCTTTGTAACTGATGACATTCAAGTGGATCAGTCCACGGTGAGAATGAAACCCTGGCGAATGGCTTAATACTCCATCGACCTTACTAGCAAACCTTTACCCCATGGGTGGGTCTAATTTTTGAACATTTTTACTAGTGTACAAATACTCGTCTCTCTTCCTTTTTTTTACATGCTGCAAGGGGCTGCACCACACAGACTGGTTTCTTTGTCTTACATACCAGGTATGATGTGGAACTATTCCACCAAAATTTCCTGAAGCTTGCACCTCATCTGATCCCTTTGTAACTCATGTAATTTGGGTGAGGCAGATCATAGTGAGAATGAAACCCTGTTGAATGGGTTCATACTCCATTGACCTTATAAGCGAACCTAAGTCCCATTGGTGGGACAATTTTTTTGTCTTTAACATTTTTATTTCAGCGCAGATATACTCTAGTCTATCATCCTTTTTCAGAAGCAAAAGATTCCTTAGTTTTAGGCATGTTTAACATTCCTATTTACTTTCTTTATGCTTTAGAAACTGACAGAATCAGTAATTATAGCAGTGCTAATATTCCTTATATCCAGCCTCAGCAATGAAAATGTTCTCCGTTGTTGCAAATGACTTGGTTGATGAAGTTATGTCTATCAAGCTTCAGCAGCTTTGATTTTAATTTCGAGATCCTTTATAACTCTCCTTCGAGCAGAATTGTCATTATCATCTACACTTTTTATAATCTTGCTACAGGATCATTTGTCAAGAAGATGCAGGGATGCAGGGCTGGTCACCCAGAATATTTTTTAGGGGTGAATTTTCACTAACTGGCTATTTTTGCACTTGCTTTCAAAAAACACTTCTGTGAATTGGCCATTTTCATATTAAAAATTCACCTATTTGTTTACATAAAATATGCACATATGAACAATATTCACCAAAATTTACCAATTTTAACAGTGAACTGTATGTTTTTTTTAATATTTACCTACCTATCTATACATATGATTTTTTCAATCTGAAACAACCACCTAGAATACTAAGGTATAATATTTGGATCCTTGAAAAATACAGAGTACTACATAAATTATGATCAGTGAATTGAACATACCATTTTTGTACATAAGCTTTTTCTTGATTCAGTCTTAGATTTTTTGTATTTCTGTAAAGTTGAGATTTCTCCATTGGAACTCATGTCAACCTTATTCTCTTGAAAGCTACAATGGATTATAAGGAAGAATATATCAAAATAGGGGGAAAAAGACATATGATAAACGAGTCCAGAAGAACCTCCCAAAATGAAAAAAATTAGGAATTGCTAGTACAGTATGCATTGTGTTAGTTACATGAGGTGTGAGTTTCCATTGAGTCTGAACTAGAACTGTTGAATATGGCACTGAAATTTAGGCCTTATCATCATCAATGAGACTGTAGAAATTCCTTGAAAATTCTGCACTATTGTAGTGAACAAATCTGAAACTAAATTGTAACACCAAGACACAGAATTTCTCTACTCTTTTGCAGCGGAATAGAACAGAATTGAAAACACATTAACACAATACAATAACACACAATTTTCTGGGGAATCCAACTGGGAAAACCCTCTGCTTTTTTTAGAATTATAATGATAGAATTTTGAGCAACAGATCTCTTACAATACAACCTTCTTTCAATAGAAAAACAGTCCTGTTCTCTCTGCTTGTTCTCACTCCTAAGCTGAAACACTTTGCAAGAACCCTGAGCCTGCTTCCATTTTTCCTTATGAAAATCCCAAGGAAATTATCCTCTATCAACTGCACACAGGTTTCTCCTTAGTACGCCCTTCCCACACACAAGCTTCTGCACACAAACTCATGCTCTCTATTGCCTTGTCTCACCAACTCATGCTCACAAAACAATGAATTAATTCTGTGCCTTCATCCTCCTTATAAGCTTGTCGCTCATGCTAAATCTGGCAAGTTTATTTTTGGAACTCAGTCTTGTGATTGACTAGTTAACTGAGTCTAAGTGACTGATGTAACTTGTCCTAGCCACAAATAACCATTGAGACTTCTAACTCGCACTAGGAGACAAACAACTGACCCTCCACCTATTTGCATGAGTTAAACTTCTTCATGAACTCGCCCTAACTTTAGGAACTCATCCTAAATTATAGGAGCTCATCTTAACTTATAGGAATTCTTGGTTTGTTTGAAGGAATTCATAGAACCACTAGAAGAATTCTATTGTCCTACGAAGTGACTGAGGGTTCTTATAATTTTGGAAACAATGCAAAATTGTTTGTAATTCTTCCTTTTATATTTGATCCATCAATGCCTCATTACCCACCTCCCCTACAAAACTGGGGAAATATGAAGTCATCTTTAACTATCTCTCTTAAATTTATTCTATCATCCTCTTTATAAATTACCTCAAAATGGCCGGTTGATGAGAAAATTGCTCCTCAAGATAAGACACCTTCTCATGAGGAAGAGTTCGTTGATAATCAACATCTTGAGGCAATTCTTCATTACAATTATGAGATGTTTAAGAGAGAAAATATCATCTATTTAGTAAAAGCTATGCACAAATGTTAGTGATTTGGTACAAGGAAAGACATGGGCAGCGAGGGAATTGTGGAGATTCCCTACAACTCTTTTCCCAAATGTGACACGTGAGGATGTATTCTTATTAAATAACTATATTTGAGAACATGTACCATTTTGAAGGCAAGACTATTTTGGATGTAGGCGCGGGAAGTTTGATGCAGGCTCCTACACCCGACCCGTCATCCCACCTGCTTACCTATGACTATGATCTATGTTCTTCCCCGCTTTTCAACTGCAGTTGCTCCAATTCTCAGTCAGATTGTGCCTAAAGGCCCATCACTGCAACTTCAACTAGGCTACTCGACCACGTGTGGTGTCTACTAAACCTGCACTGACACAAGTCTAGATAGCTCTAATAGCACTCCTCCATCCACAAACTATGCTAACAATTGCCCTTCTATCGATCATTTTTGTGTCTTTTCCCTCGCGATTTCTCAACAGTTGAGCGGTGTTAACTAGTCTAGCCCATGTTGCTTCCTTCTTAGAGAGTTGCCACCTTATGCTTCTTATGGTTTTGTTTTTGTCGAGTGCAAACTTGCATGCAGGCCACAGTTCTTCCACCAACGACTGTTGACCATACCTTCCCACCTCTCCTGGAAAAATACACTCAAAACTACGTGCTTCTTTGAGGTGATACTAGTAGATCCTTTTCTACCAACCGAAATGTCGGCCACCCCTTCTTTGCACAATTTTCTTTTCCTATTGGCAGAAGGGTTTGACCCTTATTTCAACCACTCTGGTTTTTTCATGACTGACACAGACTTGTCACTTATTGATCATTTATTCAACCCCTTTACAACATACAAACTGATCTATATGACCCTTTTTCAATCCTTAAAAAAAAATAACAATTGCTTCAGGGCACTATACGATCGATTTACTTTGGTCCTAAAAAAATTGCTTTTGCGCGATCACAATAAAACAAGTTTGGATCGAACGAGTTGGAAATGTCATATATATATATATATATATATATATATATATAAGTTAATAACACATTATCTTGCAAGAAAAAAGGGAATAAGACCCATAGATGACAAAAGTAGGTTCCTATCAGTCAGTGCAAAGCTTAACAATGCCCGACACAAGGCAGGGTTGTTCGAGCATATAAAATAGGATAGGTTACAAAGCTAATAGGTTGTGTAACAATGCTATTTTAGAGCCTTTTGTTTACTTCAAGTATATCAAACCTTCTAGTTTTGTACTGTCGGAAATATATTTCAGCAAAAACTTAAAACTGTTAAGGTTGCCGACTAGTTAAATTTTTCTACATATGCCTCACATCATCAACCATGGCATCCACTATAAAACAACAATTTCCTAAAAAATAAGGAAAGCCTCCAATGATGAATGAGCCAAATCATCATATCCTGAAATGGGTAGAGCCCAACATGCATAGTGCAGTAAAATATGTGCATATAAATGTGTTAGTAGCATCCTAAATAAAATCTACACAAGAATACCCAGCCAATTTGATTAGGGAAAAGTATAAATTTAAAGATAAAAGGGGTTAAGAGGTCCCTTGCATACACCTAAGAAGGTGTGCATGAAAGAAGGGTTTGAAACTATAAAATGAAGATGATCTTAAAAACCCTAGTCCTGCAACCCTTGGGGAAATGCCACTGGCCATTAGTCTAACAGATTGACTAATTAACCCAAAAAATTCCATCACTAAGCAATTCCATTTATCAAAATAGTGAAAATTGAGCCTTACTTGGAAGCTCTAAAAGGAAGAAACCTTAGAAAAGATGATTTTTAACCACTTCTAGATCAACATTGCAGTGTGCCATTGAAGATGGGTGAAACCCGAGGAAAAACTTTAGCGAACCCTCGAAGAAATGAGATAATCCAAAGAGGCAAGTTCACACCTAATTTGATACCATGTTGAGATTACAAGAGATAAACAAGGATTGAATGTAAACAACCAAAAAACCATAAATAAATAAAAAAACATAAACTCAAAGAGGAGAGAAGATGAACCCATGAACATTAGAAACATGAGATGTAGGTGCCCATAAGCTAAAGAATCACATAAGACAATAGTTAGCTCATGACAAAAGAATTTGTGATGAAAATAATGATGACAAAGCGAGTACTAAGGACATCACCAAAGCCCAAGATGATTTAGGAATGTTAATAGTGAGGACATCTTGACAAATTGAGGATGGATGTAGAGATGGCTAGTGGGGTGCTAGCTCCAAGGATGTTGACTACGTTGGCCTTAGCCTAAAATAGTATATATTGAAAAAATACAATAAAATGTTGTGGTTGCACATGTGTACACTTATAGCCTTGATTACATGTAAGGTTGGCATGAGGCCACAAGTGAATATTACACCATCATTTCAATATTTTATAGGCATTACAAGTCTCATGGCATTCACAAAGAAAGAAATGTTGCAAAGGAAGGATAGATGTAGAGATCGCGAGGAGAATGATAAAAGGTAAAATCTATCAAATAATTTTTAAGTTGAAGCAATTAGTACACCGGTGTATTTTGTTGATAGAAATACAATGAAAATTGCAAGGAATGTTACACCTAAAGAAGCATGAAGTGATGAGAAACCAGGGGAGAGTCATCCCAAAGTGTTTCTTTGCAATGTATGTGTACTTGTTTCTCAAAAAAGTGCATGAGCATGAGGATAAAGGTTAGAAGTATTTTTGATAGGGTACAATGGAGAGTCTATGGGATATCAGATTTTTTATTTCGAAAAAGATACACTCGACAGAGATGTTATATTTGAGGACGACTATATCCAAGGTAATTCAAATTAAATTGAAGTGCCATGGCCTATTGAAGAAAGAGGTAAAAAGGTAGCAAAAGAAAGCATTCCAAGTCAGGAACAAAGGAGAAATCAAGAATCCAGTGATAATGAAGTCAATGATGTCAAAGCTAGTACTAAGGACATCACCAAAGCCCAAGAAGATTCTGGAATGTTAATAATGAGGACATCGTCAAAGCCCAAGAAGATTTTGGAATGCTAGCAATGAGAACATCATCAATGCCCAAGAAGATTTTGAAACAACATTTGTGAACATTAGATGGCTCAAAGCTACAGGAACTACCTGAAAGCAATAAAGGAAGCAAGAAATCAAGAAGATTGCAGTAGTCTGCTTTACAACAATCATATATGGCTTTGATCACAAATTCACCACAATTCTTGTAGAATGTGATTCAATGCACATGGAAATAAGAATGGGACAAAGTAACAAAGGTGGAATGTGATTTCATACAGAGAAATGAAACACTGGAACTTGAGGATATGCCTAAATGTTAAATTTGGACAACTAGGTCCAAACTCCATCTTGTGATGCTCAGATGAAGATTCCAATGTTTGTATTGGATTCCTCTTTCGGAGAGGTGTAAAATCGATATAAAATTGATTTTAATCTGATGAGCAGAACATTTATTTTGAATTTATTATTTATAATAAATTTAAGTGCAAGTCGGCCTTAAGGTTTTACACCCCCAACAGATGTGTCACACACCTCAATGATGGATATAAATACAATCAACGTTGGAGAGCTTTTCACTCATCTCATCCACACACTTCTCATTGGATACGAGCATCTAGGAAGCAGTTCTCATGTGGGAAAAGGAATAAGTAGCTCCAGCTGGAAAAAGGACGAAATTTCTGCAATTAGGGTTTCTAGATGAAATTTTCTGCAGTTAGGGTTTCTGGGCAAGTTTGACCAGCATTGACTTTGGTCAACGCATGGTCCATTTGAGCTGAAATTTTGTGGAGAGTTCGATTTTTGAAGGCCATACTCATTGGCACAAAAATAGAGGTCAAAAGGTTGACCGAAGTTGAAGCTGTGTTGACTTTATTGTTGCTGCCATGCGTTGACTTTTTCTGGACTACATTGACTTTCCTGGGGTTGACTTTGAGTTGACTGGATAATTAATTTGAGGACTGTTGTGACATGTTTTGGGTTGGCCGACCAAGAAGACTTTGCTGGTTGAAGCATCCTGCTGACCGTTGTAACGCACCAACACATTCTCCTGTTTCTGGTTTGTCTTCTATAGATCCACTAGTATGTTCTATCAGCATTTTTACTTAATTTTTTATGTGATTGCTATTATAAAAGTAAAGTTGCATCAAGCATAGAACATCTACAAAAATTTACATGGTATCAGAGGAGAGGTGAAGACAAGCCCTAACTTATAGCAATCACCAACTGAGAAAAATGAGTTCCACAAGTTATGGCTTCAAGGAGAACGAAAAGCTAACTGGAAGGGATGACTTCCATGCTTGAAAGATGATATTAGATCTCAAATTGGAAGACCATGATCGCATGGACTATGTACTGGGTAAGATACAAGAACCTCCATCCACTACTACTGCTGCTGCTAAAACCAAGTATAAGAAGGGGGAGATCAAAGCAAAGCTAATGATCAGGGAATCCATACATAAAAGTCTGGTTGCCTACATATCTGAGCTAGGCACATCCAAGGATATGTATGATAAGCTAATACAAATGTTCAAAGTAAAAAATGCAAACCAAGTGCTATTCTTCAAGAATCAATTGAAGAATTTGAAGAAAGGCAGGGATGAGTCTGTCCAAACATACTTTCTAAAATTGACTGAGATCAGGAACAATCTACTGGCTACTGGGGAGATAATAGCCAATCGTGAGATGGTACTCACCACACTTGGAGGGCTCCCATATGAATGGCAAGTATTAAACACTACCATTCTCAATAATAATACAATTCCTAACTTTGACGAGCTACTGTCAAGATGCATGCAAGAAGAGACAAGAATGAAGGAATACGAACATGACAGAAATGTTGCCTACGCTGCTCATTCTAGAAAGAAGAACTCTGGTGGTCCTAAGAACAAAGGAAGAGCAAGGGCCCAAGGAAAGAAGGGCAAGTGTTTCACTTGTCATAGGCCTGGTCACTATGCTAGAGAATGTCCTTTCAAGAAGGATTCTCCCAATAGTGATGACAACAACAACAACCAGAGGAATGGAAATCAAAGAAACGACAGGTCCAAAGGAAAGAGGAAGGCTCCCTCTGGCGGAAACAATCAACCTTTCAAAAGGTCTAGAAACTCCAGGTATGAGGTGTCAAATGTTGTTGATAAAAGAAATGAATACATTCTTGTATCTGCCCTCTCTGCTGCATCCCCGCAAAATGACAGAAATGTTGCCTATGCTGCTCATTCTAGAAAGAAGAACTCTGGTGGTCCTAAGAACAAAGGAAGAGCAAGGGCCCAAGGAAAGAAGGGCAAGTGTTTCACTTGTCATAGGCCTGGGCACTATGCCAGAGAATGTCCTTTCAAGAAGATTCTCATAGTGATGACAACAACGAGAACCGAGGAATGGAAATCCAAGAAACGGCGTGTCCAAAGGGAGAGGAAGGTCTCGGGCGGGTGAAACAATCAACTTTCTAAAAATTTTACCAGGGAACCTGTGCATGAGGTCAAATGTTGTTGATAAAAGCAAATGAATACATCTTTGTATCTCACTGCCGCATTTCTCTGCCGCATCTCCGCCCGACACTATGGACAATCATGGCTAGAGGCCTGCCTCAAGACACATCACTGGGTTCAAGGAAGCACTCTCTGACATGGTTGAGAAGGATACTAATCTGGAAATTATCCTTGGAGATAATGCCACATATCCCGTGAGAAGGACAGCGACTGTGACCCTCCACTTGTCTCAAGGACAAGTCCTACATTTGTAGGATGTACTCTATGTACCAAAATTGAAGAAGAACCTTGTGTCTATATCAGCGATCGAAGACAAAGGCTTCAATGTGGCATTCACTGATGGAAAGGTGCGCATGTGGAAGAAGAATCTCAAGGAAGCTATTGTGATTGGTTTTAGAGTTGGAACACTCTACCAAGTTGAAGGAAGTCCACTAGGAGCTATGACATGTGATACTATCCGACAAACTGAACTATGGCTCCGGAGGTTTGGACACCTTCATTATAAGGCCCTTCTCGAAGCAAGGAAGGTGGTGACAGTGATGCCTGATTTTGGAAATAATATGAAGGTGTATGTAAGGGTTGTGCTGAATGAAAGCATACAAGGGGACCTTTCCCCTCAAGTGTCACAAAGACATCTGATATTTTGCAACTGGTCCATTCTGATCTATCTGGTATGCTACCCGTGACATCCCTGGGAGGATGTTCTTACTATATGACATTCACCGATGACTCCTCCCGCAGTCCCCGGATGATATCAATAGGCTAGTCAGATGAGGCTTTCATGTGGTTTCGTACTCAAAGCTCTGTGGAAAATGATGAGAGTGGGAAGAAGATCAAGATTTTGAGGACCTGATAATGCAGACCATGAGTCAAATGAGTTCAAGGACTTTGCAGTAGAAGCCGGCATTAAGAAGGAAACTACCGTTACCTATACTCCCGATGTAATGGCGTTTTCGAATGAAAAATAGGACCATTGTGAAGCCGCTTCGTGCTATGCTATGTGTGCAGGGTCTACCAGTTTCTGGGGAGAAGTTTCAAATATTGCTCACATTCAAACTGTCTCTATTCCCGCCTCCTCGACTCCAAAACTCCCGAAGAGGTTTTCACTGGTAAGAAACCTGATGTCTCACATTTTATAATTTTTGGATGTCCTGTTTATTTTCATGTGCCGAAAGAAAAGAGAAGTAAGTTGGATGCTTCTGGGAAGAAAGGAATGTTTGTGGGCTACTGTGAGACTTCTAAGGCCTATAGAGTCTATGTACCTGGTCAAAGGGAAGTAGAGATATGCCATGATGTCACTTTTGACGAAGATGCTTCCCTGAAGAAAGTAGTAGATCTTCCGAGATCTGAGGAAAATCATGAAGCAAGGCTTGGAAATCAAGAAGAACCGCAAGATGAGACAATGCCTGATGTTGAAGGACCAATGGACCCAATCAATCCATCTCCTTCACTAAGAAAGAGACCATCATGGCTCAGGGATACTCTCGAAGATGCCGAGGGACATGCTGCCCCGAGGGGGACATTCCGAGAAAGCAAGAAGCCATGTAGATACCAAGGGTATATGGCTGCCATGAGTACTATTGTACAATCTGAACTTGGATCTTTTGAGGAAGCCGTAAAGCATCAAGTCTGGAAGGATGCTATGCACGAAGAATATGGGTCCATAATGAAGAATGATGTATGGGATGTGGTTCCAAGACCAAAGGACAAATCAGTTGTCACCGCGAAATGGCTCTACAAGATCAAGCATGGATCCGATGGAAGTGCTGAAAAGTTCAAGGCAAGATTTGTTGCCCGTGGCTTCTCTCAAAAGGAAGGAATAGATTATGATGACATATTTGCACTTGTGGCACGATATACCACCATTCGATCAATCATAGCCCTTGCTGCTACGCAAAGATGGAGTCTTCATCAGATGAATGTCAAGACCGCTTTTCTGCATGGTGCAATAAAAGAAGAGGTGTATGTAGAAAAACCTCTACGGTTTGAAGTCCAAGATCGGGACACTCATGTCTGCAGGTTGAAGAAAGCCCTCTATGGGTTGAAGCAAGCACCCAGAGCTTGGTACGAGAGGATAGATAACTACTTGATGAAGCTGGGCTTCACTCGAAGTAATGCTGATCCGAACCTTTACTTCAAGGTTGTCCAGGGGAAGCCTCTCATTCTGGTGCTGTATGTGGACGACCTCTTCTTGACAGGTGTTGACCCTCTCATTCATCAATGCAAGAGGGAGCTCGCTGCTAAGTTCGAGATGAAGGACCTAGGACTGATGCACTACTTCCTAGGCCTGGAGGTCTGGCAGAGACCTGGAGAGATTTTCCTTTCTCAAGGAAAATATATTGTGAAACTTCTGGAAAGATTTGGTATGGTGGATTGCAAGTCCATGTCAACACCAATGGAACTCAACTTCAAGAAGTTGAGTGGCAGCGCTGCTGGGCCCGTATTGGAAAATCATACTGAGTATCGTCAACTCGTAGGGGCTCTGATGTTCTTAGTGAACACCCGTCCAGATATATGTTTTGCAGTAAACACTTTGAGTCAACAGATGGTTGAGCCTCATCACTTTCACTGGGTTGGTGCCAGGAATCTTCTGAGATACCTTCGGGGCACGATAAACCATGGGCTGAGATACACTGCCAAGAGCGTGACACCTCCGGTGGATATATTGATGCGAGGAATGGCAATGTGGTGGATCGTAAGAGCACACTCAGACGTCGTCTAATCTAGTTTTTGCTTCGATTTTATGGACACAGGAATCGAAGGTCGATGGATTTGAGCACCGCAGAGGCCGAATACATTGTAGCAAGTATGGCCTGTTGTGAAGCAGTTTGGTTGTGAAATCTCTTTAGTGAGTTGTTTGGACATGTGCTAGATACCACCGTGATACTCTGTGATAACCAGAGTGGGATTCGCTTGACCGAGAATCCTGTGTTCCACGATCAATCCAAGCATATTGATATCAGGTACCATTTCATCTGGGATATGGTACAGCGAGGCGCCGTAAGGCTCGATCATATAGGAACTGATGAGCAGGTCGCGGATATTCTCACTAAGCCCCTGGGGAAGGTCAAGTTCCTAACCTTCCGTGAGAGACTTGGTATCATGGAACGACCCTATGATGTGGGTCCTGTTGGACGATGAGCTCGAGGAGCTCTGGGGGGCTTTGGGGACAGCTTCTCGGAGCTATGAGCAACCACAAGGCTAGGCTTGCTAAACCTTGTTGGTGTGCTTGGACCCCACCGTTGTGATTATTGAGTTGGTTCACCTCTCATTATCTGTGCCCCGTATGCATCCTACCCATTGAGTTCAGGGCTCATGGGAAGTACCTCTCATTTGGCCAATGAGATGGGAAAAGCTAGAGACCAGTAGAAAAGACTGATGGACGCATCAGAGATTGCCATACTCTCTATTTAGGATGGCACGGTCCAACCACTTGATCTGGGATCAAGTCTAGTGAGGTATCGGACCTCCGCCTGATTTCGGGTTAGATGAACCAACTTCGAGTTGGTTGGAGACTCTTTGTGAGTCCGATAGAGGTTTCGGACCTCTGGGATGAATTTTTCAGCCAGGGGATGATGTCTTTGTGACTGACCCACTTCTGTTCTGAAATAAATAGGCCAGCAAAGCAAGTTACGGCAGGATGACGCACGATGTTTGATTGCACTGGTGGATGGAGTTCTCCCTAGTTGAGAGGGAGTGTTAAATTTGGACAACTAGGTCCAAACTCCATCTTGTGATGCTCAGATGAAGATTCCAATGTTTGTATTGGATTCCTCTTTCGAAGAGGTGTAAAATCGATATAAAATTGATTTTAATCTAATGAGAAAAACATTTATTTTGAATTTATTATTTTTAATAAATTTAAGTGCAGGCCGACCTTAAGGTTTTACACCCCCAACAGATGTGTCACACACCTCAATGATGGATATAAATACAGTCAAAGTTGGAGAGCTTTTCACTCATCTCATCCACACACTTCTCATTGGATACGAGCATCTAACAAGCAGTTCTCACGTGGGAAAAGGAATAAGTAGCTGCAGTAGGAAAAAAGACGAAATTTCTGTAGTTAGAGTTTCTGGACAAAATTTTTTGCAGTTAGGGTTTCTAGGCAAGTTTGACCAGCGTTGACTTTGGTCAACGCATGGTCCGTTTGAGCTGAAATTTTTTGGAGAGTTCAATTTTTGAAGGCTGTACTCATTGGCACAAAAATCGAGGTCAAAAGGTTGACCGAAGTTGGAGCTGCGTTGACTTTATTGTCGCTGCACTGCGTTGACTTTTTCTGGACTGCGTTGACTTTTCTGGCGTTGAATTTGAGTTGACTGGATAATTGATTTGAGGACTATTGTGACACGTTTTGGGTTGCCCGACCAAGAAGACTTTGCTGGTTGAAGCATCCTGCTGACCGCCGTAACGCACCAACACATTCTCTTATTTCTGGTTTGTCTTCTATATATCCACTGGTATGTTCTATCAGCATTTTTACTTAACTGTTTATGTGATTGCTGTTATAAAAGTAAAGTTGCATCAAGCATAGAACATCTACAAAAATTTACACTAAAGGAAAAAGTGCAAATGGTTAAATGGGTCTTCAGGGAAAAGTGCAAAGCGGATGGCTCAATTGACAAACACAAAGGAAGACAATGACAGTAGCATTAATATTTCCTTCTATTGAGGTGATAGTCAAGACAACAATCCTCCAAGATCATAAAAGACCACCTATTCTTGTTCTTGTCATTTGTCCTACTAGGGAACTTGCAAGTCAAGATGTTTCAATGTACTCCTCTTCTCCTACTATGTAATGACTCAATGAGACATCACATCATATAATGAATTAATGAATCCACTAGAAATGTTGCCACAAACATTGTTTCCGTAAACTAAACATTTGGAAATGAATAGGAAATTATGTATATGCATCATGAGAGGAAGTAAATAATGATAAAAACTTCAAACATGTTAAGAGGGAATGCCACTGAAGCATTTGTTTTTGGAAAAAAGTAATGCTAGATCACAATCATCCTTAAAAAACAAAAAGGTATAGGTATATGCACTGTTTTGATAGGGTTTGAAACTAAAGACATCAATTACAACACTTCTGGAACAATAGATTTCCAACTATACCTGTTTACCAAATTGCCTATAGATATTAAGAGCCTTAATAGCATCATGGTGTTGCATTTCAAAGAAATGCAGGTAAACAGTTGCAATCATCAATAGCTACAGATCAGGGATAGTTGTCTAAGGAAGAAATTGATGCTTTGCACAATAAGGTCAATTCAACCTTGATGAAGAGTTCATAAACAACAAGAAGTAAAATTCAAGGACTTCATGCTGAAAAGTCAAGAACTGCATAGAAATGGCTAAATGTGGGTAAGGATTTCATGATTATGTATTTAGCCTTTCTGAGAAAAAAACTCTCAAACCAATGCTATCAAACCCCCAATGCTAAAAAAGCCTGTAATGTGTGGTGGGGGCTGATTCCAAAATTCTAGAATTGTATGACTGTAAAAACTAGATATGTTTTTTAATGTTGTTGAAGAGCAAGATATAGCTTAGAGTCAGAGAGGAAAATATATAACAATTACCATATGACTTTTACATTGGTGTGCTTGTCTACTTATAGTCATCGGGCTACCCAGTTTTCCTTTGACACCATATATAACTTGTGAATATTTAAGTAAAGAGAATTAAATATACTTGGGTCAATTCATTTCCCACTTATCAACATACACATACTTATCCACTTTCCCAAAGTATATGTTTATTCTAAGTGCTATTGTGCACGGTTATTACTTTGGCATAATTCAGAGTTAAGTTCATTATTGACATTTAATAGGTCTGTGTAGTTATTTTGCACTCAATATCAATCATGGGAGTTATATCAAACCTACTTATAGATATCAAACCGGGCAATTATAAAGCTTGAATTTTGCATATGTCTGAGTTGTAATACTAATATGTTGAGCATTTGGGTTCTCAAGAAATGCATCGGGCATTGGCAATCTCAACGTGAATGTGTCCATATTCAATGTATACAATGCGCCATCACACACAGTTTGAATGAATTAACCCATCTCCACCTGGCTTCCACAATGCAGCTTGATTCGATACCTAGTCAATAGAAAATATTATAAAATAGATAATAAATCAGAAATACAGGAGAATCAGGCCAATCAAAAAAAATTATTTCTAGGTTTGGTCAAGGGGGAATATTAACCTAGCACACATTAGGGTCAATCAGTACTAAACCCAGCTATTGTGAAGCCAGAGATTGCATAGGTCTTAGTTCCAATATCTGATGTGATGACCATTTGGGTAAACTCAAGAAATGCACTAGAGGTTGGCAACTTCAATGTCCATATCATGACAAGGGTTAGACAGACCTATGCCAATATTCCTACTTAATGTGCCCAATGTACAGTCTAGATTCAATGCATTATCAGCCCCACCATCGCCCCACCTTGGTTGTAAAATTCTTTGCAATAGATTTATGGGTTTATGTGAAATTTTCGTTCACATCTGTGTCAAACAATTTGTCTAGGTGCACAATCAGCCCCATCATTGCCCTAGTTGTAAAATTCCTTGCAATAGCTTTCTAGGTTTATGTGAAATTTTCGTTCATATCTATGTCAAAAAAAATTTCTGGGTACTGTTGTAGGCGCTTTAATAACAATTTTAATTCAAAAGATACTCATATTAAATGATATGCACTGAAAATAAACCACCCAAAGTTCAAACTAACATGTTCTAAGCACAAGATTCACACAGGACTGCCAAATATAACTCAGAAATAGGAGTAACGAGTATTCATATTAATTCCCAAAATGACATCCACTACAGCCAGAAGACTACCAATATTTTATGCTGTCAATAAACACATGTAAATAAGGGACACTGAGTATAGAAACCTGGGACTGGTGCGTTCCTTTTGCTGGTTTCCAGATGACTGTCTCACATGCAATGAAGAGTCCATAAGTTCATTTTATGCCCAAATATTTGCATTCACCCATACCAGAGATAAGGAACTCGTGTTTCTCTTAGTAAGCAGCAGTCAATACATGAGTTAGTAATGCTAGGACCTATGGGTAGTGTAAAATCAGACTCATTTAGCTTATACACAGCCTTCAGAGAGTAATTTTCTTGGTCGTTGCAAGGGTGCACAAAAGCTGTTATACGGTTAGGAAACTCGTGCTTATCAATATGATCACTCAGCCCTTCTCAGCATATTTGTCCAGCAGATGGAATGTGGAATATCGGCCCTCAAGCTCAGGTATACGCGGCCCAAAAACTCCAACCAGAACTGAGAACTTGTAAATGTATGTCTCAGCTAGTAAAAGAATGTAGCTCAACCAGAAAAATAAAAGGGGACTTGTGCAGTGAAAGATTAAAGTTTCATTTCTATCCCTTAGAAACTCATACGATGCCACACAAAAATTCGAGGTGCTGCAGATTGGTAGTCGTGTCTATTTCTTCTTCACACTGAGCCAAAAAGGAGCAGATCCTGCTTCCTTTCCCTTGGCATTTGAAGAGGCGAGGGATGCAAATAGAATCCCTTATCCGCAATGACCCTCTCCTCCTGCGAAATCGAAGATTCATTGCATGACGTCGAATTGGAGGGACAATCAAAGGGGTCGGAGCCGAGAGGCGTCACTGGGCTGAGAACGAGTGATGGGAGATGGAGCATGCTGGGCGATAGGATTTTGGGCTGCGGCACCACCCTAGTAGATATCCTTCCATTCAGATTGTGGCGGAGAGGATTGATTCCCAGACCTATCTGCAGATTTTTTAAATTCTGACGCCTTTTGTGCAGCCTGAAGGCGCGTTTTAGAGGACCCATTTGGATTCTGGGAAGTGAAAGATTAAAATTTCGTTTCTGTCACTTAGAAAGTCATACGATGCTTACCACCACTCAAAATCAAAAATTCGAGGTGCTGAATATTGCCGCCACTCAAAATTCGCAAAAATTCAAGGTGTTGAACATTGCCGCCACTCAATCAAAAATTCCAGGTTATTTTTATTTGGGTGTTAAGTGATCAGTTAAATTTTTTATTTTTATTTGGGTGTTGTTCTTGGATCACAATGTAATTTCACTAGTGTCTTACTAAAAAATTTAATATATATATATAATTAACAAACAAAAAAACTCGAAGAAGAACTAGATCAACCCAACCAAAAGAATTAAGTTCTGGGTCATATCAAATGGAATATTAAACTAGTACAAATTCATCTAACCCCAATTATTCCAATCAATGCTAAGCCTAGCTATTTTGAATATTGAGTTTGCATATGACTAAGTTCCAATATTTGATATCTTAATGATTTGGTTAAAGTTGAGAAATGCACCATAGATGGGTAACCTCAAGTTGACTACCATAACGACATTTAGACTATGCAATTATTTAATTTGATGATTTTAGTTTTTTGGAAACTACATGTAGTATTTTTGGCTCAACGGTGCCCATGCAATAAATTCTTGTTGAGCGAGATCCATATTACTAAAAATTATATTTGGCGCTTGTAGGTATTTGTATGTATGTCTTTCTAGGGGAAACAAGAGATAGAGACTATGAAGAGTTGATTGGAGGAATGCATAAAACATTGATATTGAAAGGGATCGTCATTAATGGAAGTGAAAATATTTTGAGGAGTCCTACGAGTTATAGAAGTGAAGATGTTTTTCCTTAAGAAAGTCCAAATATAGTGTCAGTTATTGTAAGTGATGATAAATAAGAATTCAACAACCAATAAATAATTGCATCTCTACATTGGTTTGAGGGATAACTTCACATCCTATCATATGTAGTTACTTCACATTGTCATAAGTGATGATAAAGAAAAGTTCAATAGCCAACAAATAATTGAATTTGGATGCAGAGTTAGTCTATTGTATGTAGTTACTTCTCACTGTCATCGCTTTTTGACATTTGTACATATGTGCATGAAGAAAAATCAAACCAATGATATATACTTCAAAGGAATTGTGAAATAAGTCTAATATTGATGAACAAATTATAACTTATGTGGATAATAAAAAAGCCCAATTTTGATCTAATGTAATAATTTCATCTGTAATATAAATGACTTCACTTAAATTCCCTTGATAAAGTTTCACATTTCATTGTCAATCAAGCAAATCTAAAAGTGAGGGACACAGCGTTCATACATTACCCTTACTGACAACATAACTCAAAAACTAGCATCCATAATTTTACCACATAGTTGCATAAACTCATGGGTACTAGTGTGCCCAAGTAGTCATAATAGAGGTGGGGAACATGATACAAATTTGAAATGTATCATAGCTGACAAAATAAGTAAAAATTTCAATGGGACCATGTTTATCTAGTGAATATGGTGCCATGTCATTAGGCCAACCATCAAGATTCACTTCTTCACAGGCATAAATAAGAGGTTTGGGCGAGGTGTAATTTATGGGTTAACCAAAAACTAAGTGTGATGCATCCTTCTAAGCCATTTCTCCCATAACTGATGGCACCCCACATCTTAGGAAGAGTTGAAATGAAACCTTTAAAAAATATTGATACACACCCACAAAAGGAAGAACATAGCATTTATTGCAACATTCACTTGTCATTTACCCTAAAAGAAACATGGAGAGAATGATAATAAGTGTCACTGATCTATCCCTCTTGCATGCACAACTTCTCTACTCAATCAACCACCAATCTAGGAGGCCTTACTAATAGAAACAATTAGATATAGAAATAAATGAAAGATAGAAGGATAACTAGAAGAATGAGAATGAGCATACCTATGAAGTTGGGGTTCACATCTAAATTATCATTGGGATGGACTTGGGTTTTGGGCTTCTTGTCACGATCCATTCATGAACACCTACCACAACTTTTCACAAAACCTCCTTTTATATCTCTTTTCTCCTTACTTCTTTTATTACCAGGGACAACCACAAATGTAGATAGATATCTATACCAATAATAGGCACCAAGGACATCATAAATTTCCTCCCTCGCTCATGTTTTCCACTTTTTTTTTCATTTGAATGCCTAGTAAATAGAAATCTCGAACATGTCGAACACCTACCACAACGTTTCATAGAACCTCCTTTTCTATATGTTTTCTCACGACTCCTTCTATTGCTAGGGATGACCCCAAATGTAGATAGATATATGTACAACTATAGGTACCAAGGACATTAAAAAAATCCTCCCTCGCTCATGTTTTCCACTTTATTTTCATTTGAATGCCTAGTAAATAGAAATCTTGAACACTACGACGTGTCAACGGGGGAACTTGTTATTTTGGTCTTCTGTGGTTTTTAGTATGTGAAAGTTGTTGGTCTGATAGAGGTGCATGAAGGTGGTATTGAAGGAGGTATCTCTGGGGGTGGCAGTGCTTCTATGTGGAATTATCCATTTCTGGTGTTTGGTCTAGAAATTGGTGTGCCTGGTGGTTTGATGGGTGGTTCTTGATGTCTAGTGGTGACAGGAGAGTCGCCCTTTTGGAATAAATAGAGTCGATATCCTAGTGTGGGTTGTGTGAAGCTTCTTGGGAAGCGTCAGCTTGGGGTGTGTTCCTCCTGCCTTCTCCTTCTCTAGTTTTTTAAGTTCTTGCCGAGTTTGCCAACTGGTGGCAAGATGGTACCTGGAACATAGTGTGTAGTTTCTTGAGGAAATTTAAGGATGAAGAGATATCTGGTTTTTGGGTGTGGTGGTAGGGGAAAGTTTCAGTAGATTGGAATCTGATAACGGTTGGAGTTGGCCCTCTTGGTTTTATCACAATGCGACCATCCTCGCGGCGCGGGAAATCCTCACCCCCAGCCAAGCATGGATCTGTTGGCTCAGATGATATGGAAATAGTGGTGGTAGGAGTGCACCGAGGTGGTAAGACTGTCGGTCACTCCCAGCTTGCTGGTGTGGGAACGCGAGGCGGACGTGGTGGTGGAAGTGTAAGGTCACAACAAACGCAGCAAAGGGGTAGTGGAAAGCAAGGAGGAATAGCTAAATGGGGAACTTGTAGGCGTGTAGCTCCAGGCCCGTGGTAAATTCAATATTGTTTTCTAGAAAACTGTTGGGACCTAATTCAAACTCTGATAGATCGAGTGGACGCAGCAAAATGGGTTCATAGGGAGGAGAATGTTGAGTTTATGGCCACTTTGGATAGGATGGACTACTTCCAGTGCCAGGTCAGGGAGTGAGCTAGTATTGGTGGTGGTCTAGCGAGGAAAAAATTAAACCACCTTATAGAAAAAGTGAAAAAGTTGGACACTTGGCTCACACACTTCGAAGGGCACGTCCATTGCAACTTCCGTCCACCACACCCTCTAGGAACAACCCTGGAAAACCCAACTTCCATTACATCGGATGACTAGTATGCTCTAATGTGTTTTTTATATATTACATGTATTTTTGTGTCTTTGACCCTCTCATTTATGGATGTTGTCCTTAGCCTCATTTTTGTATTTTTGTCACTTGTTGCAAACATTGGTCAACAAACCTAGTCGGGGTGAGACCACCTGTTTTTTTCTTTGTTGGTTGTACATATTTTTCACCATATGGATGAATATCGACTTACAAAAATAAATGTTATGTTTATCTATTCATTAAATGTAACTATGAATATTTGACCTTAGATTTAAAACAAGAGTCACACTTTTAACATAAATCAATGAAGTTTAAAGATTAAACTTTATGGCCAAAGAAATATAAATATACATATTAATTTGACTATATAAATATTACCTTTACTAAAACTATAATGAAGGCATTAGTGTAAAGTAGATAGATGATACATGCAATATTTATGCTAATTATAGATGAATCCATCTGCAGTGTTAAACTTTAGAGACAAAAGAGTATTCAAAATTTTAACATTGTAGATGGACTCAAAGACCTCTTTGTCTCTAAATATTACTGCAGATGAATTCAGAGACTTGTTTAGTGAAATGTAACACTTCAGTATCAAAATTGCAAATTTTCATTTATGGAGTGATACGATTAAAAATTACTAACATAAATGACTAATTCATATACATTTTGTACATGTTATTTGGTCATATTTTTATTCTTGGACTATAATAGTCATTTGCATTAATCATTATTAATTTTGTCACTTATTATCTAGTCATATATTTTAATCCTAGACTAAATTAGTTATTTAAGTTAGTCACTTTTACTTTAGTAATTTATTATCTAGTCGTATATTTTATCCCTAGACTAAATTAGTCATTTAAGTTAGTCGTTTTTAGTTTAGTCACTTATTATCTAGTTGTATATTTTATCCCTAGACTAGATTAGTCATTTAAGTTAGTCATTTTTAGTTCAGTCACTTAAAATTTCTCAAATTCAGTAGTATTTCACTTGAAATAATTGCGGTGACTAACTTTTTCAGTTTCGGCACAATTTACTATTTTTAGCATTTTTTCGGGTCCTGAACTTCCGGAGCTGTTTTGAGGCCCTAAACGACGTTTTTTGGGCATCGCGCCTCCAGTGAATAACATTCTAGAATGATATTCATGGTGAAAGTTGTATTCCTCGGATATATCTTTCTAATGATGTATCATGTGCGTCAAACGGAGATAGTATGCCAAAGTTATGTCCCTAGGAAGTTGAAACACCAATTTACCCAAACGAGGCCCATAGTTTTGGTGCTTCATCTCCTAGGGTTAGGTTTTTGGATGTTTAGGGTTCTCTATTGTTTCTCAATAATAAATAGGCCCTCGAGCCTCATTGTAACTCAGTTCAGAGGCCTATAGCCGCCACATCTCTCCTCAGAGATAGCTACCAGTGCCCTAGCTAGTTTTATTTCCATTCTGTCTGTAAGAAAATTTTCGTTCTTTGATATTAATGAAATGAAGTGTTATTTCCGCTGCATCCATGTATTTATTGTTATGTGTTCATTCTGTTGCGTTCCTGCATAAATCTGGATCACAAGAGGAGTTGGTTGAGGATGAAATCAATCAAGAAATAAAGGAAGATCCACAAGATCTCTCTAAAGGGACAAGTGTTGATTCATCATCTCTTCTATGTGAGGCTCAACAGGACCTTCAACCTTATGACCAGCCTTCATAAGAGAAAGAGGGAAACTGGGTTTCTATCCAAAGAAAGAAAAAAATGCCTCCTCTTTTAATTGAAGAAGAAATCAATCAGATCCTAAACATACAACCAGCCTCCAAATTTTTATGTAAAGAAGATATTTCTGTTTGTTCTACTACTGACCTATCCATTGAAACATTTATTCAAGAATAAATTATAGAACATATTGATACTAATGCTGTGCTGCCTCCTCTAGAAGACCTATTGCTAGATGATGCTCCTAATGAAGACCTCCAGACAGAACACAACCCAATCAATCAAAGCATATCATGTGTGCTGGAGAACAACATAGTAGTACATTATGAGGTTGCCAACTGAGATGATCATGAGGAAGAGGTGGGGTGTCTTTCTCGAAAGCATCCCAAGCACAACCAAATGGAACAAGAAGTAGTCCTAGATGAAGCCCACAGTTTAAATCCTCATATATAGGTATTACTCAGAGATCCTTTTGCTGGTTTCTCAGAGACATTAGAAAAGGGAGTAAAATATGTCAGGAATGGTTTGTTGCAAAGTGTAAAGAAGGTCTTGAGCACTATTGTTAAAAAGCAAGTGAGATGGGAGTGGCCTTTTTGTCTTTTCAGCATACCCAAAGGGCTGAATGAAAATCAATCATGTGGTCACTTACTTAATTGGCTGTATTGGAAAAAAGAGTTCACCTAATGTAGATATCATATACAAGTTATATTAGGATAGATAGGTGTGCAAATAAGCTCATCACTATGAGCATCTATTTAGTTTTAGATTGTTTATAACAAAAAGAGAGAAAAAGAAAAAAAGAGGGTAGATAAAAGAAAAGGTAAAGCCCCATACCAAAAAGAATATGTCTGAAAGTGTGCAAGTCCAAATGCCACTAGTTTGAGAAACGAAAGTATTGTTTAGTCATAGAGCCTAACCATGATTGAACATGTTTTAAATTTCTGGTGATAAGTTAGAAAAAGAAGATTTACCAAACCACTTAAACTTGCTCATCAGTAGATTAGGTTAGGAAAATATGCTGGTTCCTAAAGCTCAAATCTGAACTAGAAAATAAAGAGAGGGATGCATAACAAATTCCAAATCACATCCCTCATTTCTTCAGTTTGACCTTTTTTACAAAATAAACCTGTGTGCAGCTTGTTCAAAATTCCATAGCTATTGGCCAATAAAATTGCTTGACCTTGATTTGGTCATGTTTTTAATTTCATGTTAGTAGATTAGAGAGTGAAGATCTGTCAAAATGCTTAACCTTGACAAATAAGTAGAGTAGGTAGAGAATAAATATTTCATCAACCTAATCTAAGCTCTTGGAAATTATAAGGGTAAACATAGATAGTTTTTATGCTTTCAAAAGAAAAAATGATGTCAAGGGTTTGCCAATCCAAATGCACCCAAGTGAAGAAAAAATGTTAGGCAAAGTATGATGGGTAGGTAGAAGTGATATTGAAGCAATCATATTTTTTCAGATTTGAGATCACAGCTCCAAAACAACATCAACAAATGAAGAAAGAGAGATTTTCCAAGTACAAGTAAGGTATTGATCTTCAACACTCAGAGATCTGAACCTTGAGGTTCTAGACACCTCCTAAAAAGGATCTTCCCTCCCCAAGTGGAGCCACTGTTAGTCATCAGTATTTTTCACTATTTGTAGATGACTATAGATTGGTTCTATATTTTTTTAAAACAACATTCCTTGAATATTGTGAGTTTCAGAAATCTCACTGCCTTCATTATCCTAATAGAAACTTTTTAACTATTCCATTAGTTTGCCATTTCATGATCACCCTGTTGCTCCTACAAGCTCCTTATGGGCTGATACCTCTCATTTTCAGCCTCCTTCCCTGCCTATAACCTTCTTGCCTTATTTTTCCCCTGTCCATAACTCCACTTTCCCTCTAGGGTTTCCTATAGCCAACACATTCCCATGTTCCCTACGTCCCTCAAGCATTGTTGGTATCAGAACTATCTCTTTAGGCTCTTTAGATAAATCAAGTATATTGGATTTTGGATCTTCAATACAACACTTTTGACAATACTATGTTTTTCACTTGAAGCCTCAAGGAAATTTTCAGTCAAGATCAGGTCAAAGAACCCTCCCACTAGGTCAGTTATGGTTTCACATGTTTTAAGGTCATCATTGGTGTTTCAAACACTGTTTTTCTTTGTTAGAATTTGGCTGAGATTTAATGGAATGTTGAGACATGGTTATTCAAGGAAGAACTAAAATATTTCCAAAGAAGACTATCTCTTCAGTTCAGAGTCTACACATAAGGAAAATGGACAAAATTTGACACTTCTACACGAGTGTTGAAAGGTCTATTAGCAAAAAGTACTGGTAAGGTAGGTGGTCTACTCCTAAATGAAGATAACTTGCTGCAAGGAAGAGAGGAAACACTTGTTCTTGTAAATAATTAGGGTTTTTGAGATTGATGGTCCAACTAGAGTGCCAATTAGTGATCAATTGCAAAAATGACCTGGAGGAGGCACACAAAGCCAAACATGAAGAAATTCTGTCAGAGTAGATTGAAGAAAAATGGAAAAGGTGAGGTGAACTGGAAATAAATGATTGAACTTGAAAGGGCTATAAAGAACTTAGAAGACATTACTGATCATTGCTGCAAAGCACTCCAAACACTTAAGGTTTTAGGAAAATGGCCAGAGAAGGTGAAATATGATTTGGACTCCAAGGTGGGAAAAAAATAGGTTTTTGAAGATGATGTTGTGTGTAGTCACCCCTAAAGGTGTCAAATTGAGCTATTCATGCCTCAATAAGCAAAAGGAAAGGTCAAATTCATAATTTCAGTCACCTCCATGCAAACAATGTAAAAAGGTTAGTGAGAAAAAGTGAAAAGTTGAGTTGAACTTCATGATGGAAACCATAGAAGGTTTGAGAATGCTTGTATGTGAAATCATCACCAAATTGTCAAAATAAACATGTTAAGTCTCAAAAACCAAAAGAAAAGCTAATTCAGTGATTTTAGCAACCCACGGGAAAAGGCACAAAGGGATATCAATGAAAGAGGGAAAAAGGGTTTTAAAACATTAGAGAGTGGGTTTCCATTATTTAATCAGATTCCCTAGTCTATAAAAGCTCATTTTTCATCTCATATCAATCATTGTGCCCTTGCAAAACGTTAGAATTGTCAAGGAGAGAAATTTTTTCGAGTTTTCAAGCAAACTTGGGTATAATATTTGTGGCGTTGCACACTCAGACTGGCCCTGCGCCCTTGGCAAGTTTCCCCCATACATTTTACACTGGTGCTGTGTGCCTAGAAGTGAGTGTTGCGTGCTTGGAAGAGCGTTGTGCTCTTGCCCAAAACCCTCAGCTTAGGCGTTGTGCCTTTAGCGAGGAGGGCTTTCTAAGAGATTTAACCACTCAAAACACCTCAAATTGCTTCCAAGCCTCTGCCAAATGGTCCTCCAAGCATATTTGGGGGTAAGTAGATATCATACACCAATATTTAAGCAATTTTGATGATTCTTAATTAAATGGTAATGAAACCCTAAGAAGAACCCTAATTCAAAGCTTGAAATCATTGTTTGAACCTCATTTCATATTCCTAGATAGAGTGGCAGTAATAGACAGAGGGATTACATTGTTTGGAGGTTGTTCATTCACCTAAGCTATCCTTACACCCATCCCATTCATAACACTCAGTCCCTTCATTGCAAAAATATTGATATTCCAATTCCCTCCTTCATCTCAATTTGACATCAGCCTAAGGGTGTTTCAAAAAAGAGTTTTAAACATGTCAGCAGAGGGAGAGGAAAGTGGCAGTGATGGAGTGGCTCAAATTCCAAGGAGGAATGAGCACAAAGGTGGAAATATCAACATATTTGAACCCCTCGACACAAGGGAGCTAATGGCATCTCCCCTTATTTTTTATTGTTTCAAGCATGTAGGATGATATGAATTTTGTGAAAAGGTGCAACAGGTGCAAAACCATCCTAAGATAAGTAGATTATTTATCATTAAATTGCATGAAAAACAAGTTAACCTTGCAGGGGTCACCTTTGAGTTATCTACAGATTCTATTGCTAATGCCACTAGGATACCAAGTGTGGGGAGAAATGGCTCAAGCAGGCAAATCTTGACATGAGTTACTTTGAGCCATATCTTAAGCCCAGGTATAAAGACCATAACAAATCTATCTTTCCTTTCTCACATTTGCTTCATATATATGAACCTATGATGAGAATTATCATGAAGTATTTCACGTGTGAGGGAAGCTTCGCCCGTCTTTACTCCTACCACATCAGGCTACTTATGAATTTTACTAGAGTGAGGATGTTGCACATACCCTATTACCCCCATAGAAGCATTGATAAAATTTCCTATATTGTACAAAAGAGAGACTATCCTCAGTAGATGCAAAGCCTTTTCCATCATTCTCTGATCAAGATGGTTGTTATGCACCAACTACAACAGAAAGACATTCCATGGGAGACCTTCATTGCCAATGAGGTGTTCACTTCTCCACAAACTCATCATTAGAAAAATGTCCCTTCATCATCCCATCCTCCGACATCCATTCCTCCATCACCTCATGATGATCCCTCTTCATCACCTTTTCACAATCCCTCACCATCATCTCATGGTACTAGTGCATCAAGCAATGAGGAAGATGTCAGTGAGGCAAGTGGTAGTGATAAAGATGTCAGTGAAGTAGAGAGCATTGAAGTAGATGGCAGTAAAGAGGGCAGTGAGACAGATGACACTGAGATGGTTAACATAGAACCTTTTCCTTTGACCTACCAGAGGGGAAATAGACATGTGTTTGCTTCCCTTAAGAGGCAAGGGCCCATGCCTTAATCATCAAAAAAACAACTTGACAAAGGTAAGGAAAAGGTTGTAGAGCAAGACATTGACGAAAAAGAGGATGAACATGAGACTGAACAAGAGTTTCAAATTATTCACCTTTACAGTGATGATGAAAATGAGGAGAGGATCACTAACATGCTTCTCAAGAGAAAATATGCCCAGATTTGAGATCTACAAGCCAATCTTGGTAGGGCTAAGAATGCAATAAACTTCCTTGAGGTTGAAAGCAAGCAATTGGAGACAGAGAAGGCCATTTATGATATCAAAGCTGTCAGAGCTCAGAAAGAGGTTGGAAAATACAAGGCAAATCTATATGAAACCTTGGGCACTCTAGATGACATGGAGGATGAGGAAGGACAACTCCCAAGGAGGAGGCCAAGGACAATTGGATTGAAGAAGGCTTTAGCCAAGGAAAGAGAGAAAGATACAGCATTGACAAAGCAGCTTACTCCTAGTGAGTTGCTTGCCATGGAAATAGATTATGATAGGGAACCTTGGCTAGAGAGAGAAAATGTGCACTTATAGGGTCAGTTAGAGAAGGCCAATAGGGACGTTGACCTTCAGAAGAAGATTGTAAGGCATTATGTCTTAAGAAAGAAGATTGCAAGGGCCAAGCTCAAAGGAGCCCTTGCAAAGATTCAAGTCCTAAAAGAGGCAAAAAACAAAGAAAAGCTTGAAATTCTTGCAGATGAATCCCTAAAATTATCCCAAACATGATCAGCAAGACAAATCCCAATTTTGACATCTTTTTGAGTTTTTGAAATTTTGATTGTTTTGTTTGCAGAAAGAAGGGCCAAGCGCGCAACACCACTAGCATTGTGATCTTTTTTGGGGCACCCAAGGGAGGAAAAATTTACATTTTCATGATCCTTATGCCAAGGAAGTCACCCTCGCATATTTTCAAGTCATTTGGAGCAGAACTGGTCTCTCAAAAGGGCCAAAAACAAGCAAAAAATCACATTTCTACCATGTTTTCAGCACTGGCGCTGCGTCCTGAGCAGTCTTGGGAGAATGGATTTTTAAGAAGTTAAATGGACTCCATTCTGAAAAATAAAGGTATATTTGGAAACTAGACAGGACAAGATTTCCAATGAGCTATCATGGAGCTCATTTGGACATCGGGAAGGCTTCCAAATATTAGTTGCAAGATAGGTGATTTTTCCAGATTTGGCGCTGTGCCCTTGGCCTGGCACTGTGCCCTTGAACCTTGGCACTGCGCCCTTGAACCTTGGTACTGCGCTCTTGCCTGAAAGTCAACAAAAGACACTTGGAGTTATGAAAAAAGATATTTTTATGGCTTTGAAGGAAAATAACTCTAGAGTTAGCTGAGGAGTTATGTTAGAGTTTATTTTTTCTTTTATTAAGTTAGGATATTTGTGCCTTGGGGCCTTGCATGGTCTCATAGGAAAAAATGACATTTATGTGTAATTAATGACTTCTAGAAACCCTATCTAGGGTTTCCACCTCCTCATTCGACAATTAAATACTACATGAAGGCGTCATGTTGGTTGTTGGTTGTTTTATGGAGATGAATACATAGATTTGGAGTTTTGAGGAAATTGGCTTTGGAGATTTGTGATGGTTTTGGATTGAATTCCATGGAGAAAGCACTTTCATATGATTCATGAACTTAGTTGAATGGTCATGTGTTTCTAATCTTGTATTTGTTTCCTTATTTTTACATATTTTCCATCATTTCTCTTGCCGTAGAACATAAAGTTTAGGTTAGGACATGTTGTTTAGAGGCACCTTAACTCTATCTACTTTCTAATGTTTAAATGTTTTCCTCTACTAGGTTTGCTTGAAGAAATTAGGAGTTCCCTATTTCTCCATGTTCATCTAGTTTGTTTCCTTGAGATTAAATCAGTAGATTATGGCTAAATAAGTTTATGGTTTTCCTTGTCCTTTGGTTTTGCTTGAAATGTTATTCTCAAGGATTTCTTTGAAGTGTACTAAATAGGGTTTGGGATAAAGAAGTTTATGGTTTGGCTTGTCCTTTGGTATATCTTGAAATGGTTACTTTGAAGGTCTTACAATTTGATTAAGGAATTTAGGAGTTCCCTACTTTGATCTCTACTTATGTATTATCTTGTATGTTTTCTTTCTTTGAAGGTAGATAGCTAGAGAGGTTAGGATTTCCCTGCTCTCTAGGGTTTGATAGATAGTTTTTTTTAAGTTTACTTGATAGAGCTAGGTCAAAGAAGTTTATGGTGCGCCCTATCCTTTGATTCTTTCTTGATGCATAGTACTCTTATAGACTCTTCTTGTTATAGTTTATGTTAAAGGATTCTTAACTGCCCTTTAAACCTACCACATTCACCATTTAATGTTCATTTCATACTCACTTAGCCTATTTGGATCCATTTGGCTTTGTTAACTTTCCCTATGAAACAACCTTGACCTATTGTAGTACTTTTCAAGACCTTTTGCAGACTCCATAGCCCAATGGTCTGAATCTCTCTCACTCTATTTGTTCTGCTTGACAAGCAACCCAACCAAACAAAACAAACAAACAAACCCTATCATTATAACTAGCCTAAAATAAAAACCCTAAAATCAATCAAGTTTACATATTTTATAAAATTCTAGAGAGAGCCCTCTCTGAGTCCAGGAAGGCCAGGTCCTAGGAAACCAAAGTTGGTTTGATGTTACCCTTGTTCAATTTGGTGTTGCCAATCTGAAAAATTACAGGGAGCTAACATCAACATTGACCCAAAACCAAAATGTAGGCTCTGAAAATGGTATGATAACCAAAAGAAAAGAAGATTACCCAACCTAATACCCATGGAGATGAAGTGGAAAGTGTTGTGTTCAATAGTGACTCGCTACCATTTAACAAAATGGAATCCCTTGTTTTCCCAATTTCCCCAACCATACTAGTTAGTACCTCTTTATTTTTTGACAAGCTTGAGGAGGATAACATACGCTTGATGTGTAATTTCATCCTTCAGATGAATCCCTCCGAGTATATTTAACAAAAATTGAGAAGGAGTGGCTCGATATTTTCATGTTCGACAAGATCATCACTGTTTGTTGTTTTAATGATTCCAATGAAGGTAAAACTTGACATATTTTTCATATTTAGAGAGTTCAAAAAAGAGGTGGAAAAATAAACTCCAAATGTTCCTTTTTGTATATAGTCTCTTATGTCCGTAAAGGTAGAAAAAAATAATTAAGAGAACCTCTTAGCCATGTTTGGCTAAGGTATTCCTTTTTCGTAGTTAGTCTACCTCAGTCCGAAAAAGGGTTAAACTTATACCGAGTAGATACCTTTTCATTTACTTTCACGAGCTCAATATCTTCATGGAAATCCATCTCTACATCAGGATATTGATCGATCATGATGAACTATCTGCACAGCCATCCAAAGAAGGATGGTGAAAAGTTGATCATTGATGGACCTACATGTCTGGAAATGTGGTCTATCCACCTCCTCATCTATGGAACCCTCAAATCGAAGGGCTCAAGTACAATTTGTTGACGTTGTAGTAGTGTTTCCCGCTCTAAGGAAAAAAATACCAAGATAGCACGATAGTCGAATTTGACAAAGAAACCCTTGCTCCAGTTGAATATTCTTAGTTGTAGGCACTCTACCCCATACTGCATGTATGATTTGCTTGCCACATGTAATTTCGAGTTGTCTACCAATCTTAATATGATGAACACGATTGTTATCAAACGTAGTTGGGTCACATCCTCGATGTTAATATTTTCATAACTAGTAGGGACGGCTTAAGGTCTGCAATAGGTAGCAATGTAATATTTCACTGTCTCACTGCCACTTCTTCCACTTAGAAGAGAGATGGGGGAACCTCGCTTTAACAATCCTGTTAGAAATTAAATGTCATCTACCTGTATCTCAAGAATATTCTCCCTAAACCTAAACGCTTGTGCCTGAAAATTCCCATGAAAATACAAGGTATTTCAATAACTCCATTTGTTTCCTCATATCGGGAAGCTAAAATAATTTTAACAACCCATAGCTTCTAAGCGCCCGAATGGTAGTAGGGTCATTTGAAGCATCCATATCATGTGCTTCATGTTATATTTCTCTATAGATAAATGAGGAAAAACTAAGAAAAAACTTGTAAAAATGCACCCAACACACCTTATAAGGTGAAGAAAAATCGTTGCACCTCTGCGTAGGTGAAATTCCATTTTCAACTCAGAGGGGGTGCATTGGTCCCAGGGTGTTTTTTATGAACCCCATGGGCCTCAAAACCTCACAAAATTTGCATGAAAGTACAAAAATGAACCATGAAGAGATAGATAAAGGTTTCATCTCCTACCTGGAACCGACGACACTTGAAATGGTTCCCTTGATTGGTTGCAGTCAACTACAAAAGATCAAGTGAAAAAAGGCTCCAAATACTCACTGTTGAAGGTAAAACGTGAAATGGTAAAAATGAAAATTCATTTAGATATTTATGGTAATTTTCTCATTATTTTATTCATTATTAGTATTTTGACCTAGATATGCTTCATTTTTACTATGAAACATGTATGTTTAATCCCATGTGGAGTCGCAAATTTTTTATATGGGATTTACGATAGTGGACAAAGGTATCTCCCCTAGGTCTGGTGGCTAACCTAGAACAATAAAGAGACAAATACCCCAATTCTTTTCCTTAGAGTAGATATATTATGGAGTGAGGACTACCTGATATTTGTCACAAGCTTTGCTCCTTCTTTAGCTTGGAAGGTCCAATTCTTGCTCCAACTGCCAAAATTAGATCCCGCATAGCTAGATAACACAATAAAAGAAATTATGAGATGTATGCAATATCATCTAAGTATTATATTCAATAGATCGACTTGATTTTGAAATAAGTGAAATAACTATATCACATATAGGAAAAAAAAGAATTCATTGCATTATATTAATATAAGGAGATTACAACCATAAGTAGAATTTGATCTTGTATAAGAGCTCCTCCAACTTGTCAACTCATCCTTTCCTTGTCACAAAATGTGTTGGGAAAAATACTGAGAGGGGGGGGGGAGGGGGGGGGGGGGGGTGAATCAGTATTTACTGCATATTCAAAACTTTTTACTTTTTCATGCTCTAAAACCCATACGCTACTTTGCTGAAGACAACTAGCGTATGTACGTGGATATCCTTCATAAAACTCGCGTATACACAGAGATTTAATTATGCCATTGATTCTTCACTTATATCATTCCATCATTCATTCATTAGATGTTCTATAAGCAGTAAACAAGTGCAGTAAGAACAGAATAAACCATCACACATAAGCATCACACATGAACACCAAGATTTTAGGTGGAAACCCAAGTCAGGAGAAAACCACTGCTGCAGTTGCTCAGCCTTCAATATTTTATTATAGAGAAAACATCTTACAACATATGTGCTAGTGCAGATTCCTACCAGCACGCAGGCACCCACCTGCGCTTGTTTACCAGCCTCTCCTGGAAGGGAGCTATGACCCCCTGACTCGTTTACCAGCCTCTCCTGGAAGGGAGCTACGACCCCCTACTCTCGTTTACCAGCCTCACCTGGAAGGGAGCTACGACCCCCTGACTCGTTTACCAGCCTCTCTTGGAAGGGAGCTACGACCCCCTGACTGAAGGCTACAACCCTCAGCACCTCTATGGACCATGTTTCATCAATTTTCACACCGGATCCAAACAACTTCAATAGAACACAACTTGCAGGCCTCGTTTCATCATATTTTCAGACTGGACCCACTCCATACTTTTAAGCACATTCAACCATGGAACAGATACATATAACTCACTGACAGATATCAGTAAACTAGCAGAACAGATCAGACATTTCTTACCACAGACTTCAACAAACCCTAGTTTGCATACGCGCTTTCCTTTCACTGATGTCGCGTATATACACGCTTCCGTTTACATAAACCAGCGTATACTTATGCACATATTACAGAACAATTTCATTGCGCATACGCGCTTTCTCTTCAGCGAAGCCGCGTATATACGCGCTTCCCCTTCGGCGAACTAGCGTATAGATCTTCAAGCAGCATATCTCTTCAGATCAGATATTCAGTTCAAATTTACCCTTTTACTTCAGACAGATGTTCGCCTCATCTTAGATCTAAGTCTTCCATAAACAGATCTAGCAGATACAAGTACAATTCAGATCTAGATCCCCTTCTTCATCATTGGTGCATCATACATTCAGATCTATCATTCAAACCATTACCCTTTCCATACAGATATACTTCACAGAGAAGTATTCATTCAAGCCCAGACATCTTGCTCCCACACTCATGATTTGCACAATGAATTTCTTCTCCTTATATAGGTTTATCTTTTTTCAATACCACGGGCCCCTTTTTCAATACCATGAGCCAAAACAATACCATGAGCCTTCAATACCACGGGCCCCTTTTTTAATACCATGAGCCAAAACAATACCATGAGCCTTCAATACCACGGGGCCCTTTTTGTCATTGACTTGTGACTACAACATGGATCAATATTTTCCCATAAATGCACGAATTGGTTGCCAGCAATGATGCTTCATCATCATGTATGATTCTATTTCTCACTTGCGACAAAGATGGCCCATAACGACGTGGAAACCACAATTCGTGCGTTGACGATTTCTTGTAGAACGTATTCTTAGATATACTATTTCATCAGATCAGCAACATGCCATCCTTTTCATTGCCTTTGTACAAGATATTTATCAAGCCACAACTTCATCCAAGAAGTTGGTTTATCTTCATCAAGTGGGTTGCCTTCAAGGACAAATACCAACATCATATTGCTAACAACATCATTTACCAAGTCCATCAAGTCAAGAATAACTTCATGAGGTGGTTTGCCATCAATGACAACACATGTCAATTTCTTCATCTTCATTTAGTGGGTTGCCATCAAGGACAACACTCTGCATCATATTTCCAACAATCTCCCCCTTTGGACTTGATGGCAACCACGATGGTGTTTGATTACCACAACAGATAGGTACATTAAGAATACAATGACACCATGTCGCATTCCCCATTTTTGACACCATTCTTTTTCTTCATTCAAACACCATGTCACTCTCCCCCTTTGACATCAAGGGCAAAGGGTGGATCAAAACCAACATACTCTCCCCCTTTTCTCCGCATGTGGAAGAAGCGGTCTGCAGATATGATATATACTGAAGTGGCCAAGCTCCCCCTGAGTTCATGCTAAATCTTCAAACATGTTTTTCAATGAAGTACATGACTCTATGAACTTCCTATCACCAAAGACTCATACTTACATCAAATATCCAAACAAGTGGATTTACATATAAGACTCAAGTACCCAACCAAGTGGGTTTACACATTTCAACTCAGCTACCCAACCAAGTGGGTTTACAAAATTTTGACTCAGCTACCCAACCAAGTGGGGTTACAAATTTTGACAAGTCCTTACATGACTGAAAATTACAATTTTACATCATGGGTCTCAACATGACCTTTTCATCAAGAAACAAATATGACTTTTCATAACCAACACAAGAAAGTCTCAAGAAAGAGAACATATTTCAGAACCATTATAGTGCCAACAATGCATTATACTCAGCAAAGCTAATGCTCCCCCTGAAACTGTGCATCCAAGCAACTTTTTTCATATGACTAAGGCTCCCCCTTAGTTTGTGCATCCTGAACACTTTCACCAACAAATCATCAAGGCATCTTTATCAAAACATTAGAAATAGAATTATGAGAACTGGAACACCACCAGAGATACCAAACAATATCAGAGATACCAAACAGCACTGCAGCTGTGCTGAAGAAAGCTGACCCCAAGCAGAAATTTGTCAGCAATCAGACATACGCGGTTTTCTGTGCATGAACTCGCGTATATACGCGACTGTGTTTCAGGAAACCCGCGTATCCAATTCCATCTTCTAAATTTTAACCAGATCTGACCCTCTATAAGAAAAAGACAGTGTTCAACTTCTTTCTGGGATATTTGAATGCTTCCCTGGATTACAGATAGATAGAACAGTGTAGTTGTGTCTTCAAGCGTCATCCAACGGTTGTAGCATAAGCACATTAGTAACCAAGCCTTCAGATTCTTTGCCGCATCAATACAATCTTTCCAAGAGAGATTTTCATACCAGAACAACATCTTCAAATATGTGTCAAGCAATCATCCATGTGGTCCAATACCATCAAGATCTTCAAGATTTAACATGAAGTAACATATGTAGGCAAAAGATCTCAACCATAGTAACAAACTCTGCATGATCTATTCTTATTTATGAATCAAACGACATCCAACTCATCCATTTGTGAGCACAAAAGATATTTATCAGCAACCAGGGCTCAAAATCTCATCATAATAAACCATGTACCAAGTCATCATCATTTGAGCATGAGTATCACAAAAACCAAGGAAACCCGCGTATCCAATTCCATCTTCTAAATTTTAACCAGATCTGATCCTCTGTGAGAAAAAGACAGTGTTCAGCTTCTTTTGAATGCTTCCCTGGACTACAGATAGATAGAACAGTGTAGTTGTGTCTTCAAGCGTCATCCAACGATTGTAGCATAAGCACATTAGTAACCAAGCCTTCAGATTCTTTCCAGCATCAATGCAATCTTTCCAAGAGAGATTAACATATCAAAACAACATCTTCAAATATGCGTCAAGCAAACATCCATGTGGTCCAATATTATCAAGATCTTCGAGATTTAACATGAAGTAACATATGTAGGCAAAATATCTCAACCATAGAAACAAACTCTGCATGATCTATTCTTATTTCTGAATCAACCGATATCCAACTCATCCATGTGTGAGCACAAAAGATACTTATCAGCAACCAGGGCTCAAAAACTCATCATAATAAACCATGTACCAAGTCATCATCATTTGAGCATGAGTATCACAAAAACCAAAAATAAGCAGTCATATTGCCAACAATGCAATCATTAGTATTCAACCTGCTGCTCCCCCTGAACCAGTGCTTCTCCTTAACTTGTGCAACCTGAATACCTTTATCAACAAGTCATCAGCAACAATCTGTGCATGATCTGTCCTTATCTCTGATTTATAAGACTTTCATTCAAGATATGGAAAGTGAAGCATAGAAAATTTTCATCTTCCTTCATTTCTCCCCCGAGTTTGTCTCCCGTACTCCGTCCTTTCCACATCGATACACAGAAGTAAACATAACTGGAATAATCAAATCAACCATGAGAGTCATCATTCATTGCTCCCCCTGTGACGATACATTACTAAATCTCATAATGTACCCCACATCATTCCTGCAGTCAATCAGAGAAGTAAGCTTCAGAAGCGGATGACTGCAGTAGGGTCAATATTCCCTACGTTTCTGATCGGTCCTCCATCTTTTTCCAGATTTGTTTGAACTTTCTATTAGTGTGCTGGAAGTTGTCCACTTTCTCAGATCTGTTCATCCTACATTCCTTTTCTACATGTCCATACTTGTTACAAGAATAACATCTCATGTGTCCAGAGAAATAAGCATAAGAATCATAATGAGTATTTCTAATCTTCCTCCTTTTACAATCAGCTGCTTTATGTCCATACTTGTTACATGAAAAACAATATCCTTTGAAGAAACCAGAGTACCTTTCTATGTAGGAACTGTTTGTTTGAGGCTGAAATGATCTGCTCCTGCAATTTGCTGCAACATGCCCATGATTATGACATTTAAAGAATTCAACTTTATTGACTGATTTCCTTTGAGATTTCATCATTGTTGGTTGACCTTTTGTCTCTTTCAACACTTCAGGTTTTGCATTGTCATCCTCTAAAGTTTTAGCACTTCCTTGTGAGCTAGATTCTCCTTTAACAGTTTCTTGGAAACCAAGACCAAGTTTGATAGCAGGAGACCTTTGATTACTCATAATGTTGTCCAAAATGTTAGTACTATCTTGAAACCTCAAAAGTTTAACCTTTTCTTCTAATTTACCTTTGAGAATGTTTACCTCAACCTCCAAGGCTTGACATTGCTTTGTCATGCTTTCTTCTTTCCTTCTTCCATCTTCTACTTGATCCTTCAGATTTAGAATCTCTTCTTTCAACCAATTTTCGTTTTCTTCACATGTTTGTTACAGCTCTTCATTCTTCTTATTTGATTTTTCCAGATCTTCTTTGAGAGAGATGATTTCTGCTTCAAGGCCTTCCTTTTCAAATGACAGAGGTTCTTCATTCTTCTTATTTGATGCTTCAAGATCTGTTTGTAGAAAGATGATTGTAGCTTCAAGTCCTTCATTCTTCTTGCTTGATTTTTCGAGATCTGCATTTAGATCGTTGATTTCTGCTTCTAGTTCTTTAATTCGATTGGATGCATAAGTATGAAACCTTTGATACTTGTCCACCTGTCCATTCAAAATTTCTATTTGATCTTTCATTTGAGAGATCATCTCTTTGTAGATAGAATCTTTCTTATCAATTTCCTTTTGTTGTTCTTCAACTTTGATCTTGATAGCTTGTTCTAGATCCACAACTTTACTTTCACTTTCTACACCATTGCTTGCACAAAGAAGATTAGAAGGGCCCAAATCACTATCAGATTCATCTTCTTCAATTTTCTGAGATATCTCCTTGCTTCGAGTAGCCTTCTTCTTTTTCCTCTTTGCCATGAGCACTTGTAGAGCTTCGTCAGAATCTGTTTCATCTTCTTCAATTTTTGCTATACATGATTTATGAGGTATCTCCTTTCCTCGAGTAACCTTCTTCTTTTTCTTCTTTTCCATGAGCACTTGTAGAGCTTGGTCAGAATCTTCTTCATCTTCACTGGACACTTCATCATCATCTTCATTTGCATAATAACTCTTCCTCTTTTCAAATTGTTTTCCTTTACCATGTTTCTCTTTATAAGGACATTTAGCAGCATAGTGACCAACTTTTCCACACTCAAAACATTTGAAGGGAAGTTTACCTTTGAATCTTCCAGTTCCTAGTTGGAGCTTTCTCACGAAATTTGCTTCTTCTTCATCGGATATATAACTGGTTTCTTTGACAACTTCCTTTTCCTTTCCTTTTGCAAACACCTTAAAAGCAGCTTCTCTGATTTGAGAAGGACCTCCTTGTCTCATTTCAAAAGCAGTCAAAATACCATGTAATTGAACAATAGTAAGAGTTTGCAGATCTTGCCTTTCTTCAATAGCTGAAACTTTAGAGTCAAATCTTGAAGTCAAGGATCTTAAGACTTTTTCTACTAGAGTAGTATCAGTTATGGTTTCACCCAAATTTCTCATCCGATTTACAATATCATCTAGACGAAGAAAGAAACTGGCAACACTTTCATCACTATGCATCTTCAAATTTTCATATTCAATTCTAAGAGTTTGGAGTTTTGCACTTTTTACCTTTGTATCTCCTTCATAGCTCAAAATGATTTTGTCCCATATTTATTTTGCTGAATGTAGCTGCATCACTTTAGCAAATTCTGATTCAGACATGCTTCCTAATAAGACATTCACTGCTTTGGCATTGATTTCATACTTCTTCCTTTCTGCTGCATCAGTAGGAATACTTGCCGGGTATTGATAACCTTCTTCCACGATTGCCCATACATCCGCACCAACTCCGATACCAATTGTTGGGAAAAATACTGAGAGGGGGGGTGAATCAGTATTTACTACATATTCAAAACTTTTTACTTTTTCATGCTCTAAAAGCCATACGCTACTTTTCTGAATCCAACTACCGTATGTACGCAGATATCCTTCATAAAACTCGTGTATACACAGAGAATTAATTATGCCATTAATTCTTCACTTATATCATTCCATCATTCATTCATTAGATGTTCTATAAACAGTAAACATGTGCAGTAAGAAAAGAATAAACCATCACACATAAGCATCACACATGAACACCAGGATTTTTAGGTGGAAACCCAAGTCGGGATAAAACCACCGCTGCAGTTGCTCAGCCTTCAATATTTTATTATAGAGAAAACATCTTACAACATATGTACTGGCGCAGACTTGACCAGCACGCAGGCACCCACCTGCGCTCGTTTACCAGCCTCTCCTGGAAGGGAGCTACGACCCCCTGACTCGTTTACCAGCCTCTCCTGGAAGGGAGCTACGACCCCCCGACTCGTTTACCAGCCTCTCTTGAAATGGAGCTACGAACCCCCGATCTCGTTTACCAGCCTCACCTGGAAGGGAGCTACAACCCCCTGACTGAAGGCTACAACCCTCAGCACCACCTTGGACCACGTTTCATCAATTTTCACACCGGATCCAACAACTTCAATAGAACACCACTTGCAGGCCACATTTCATCATATTTTCAAACTGAACCCTTTCCATACTTTCAAGCACATTCAACCATGAAATTGTGACATATAACTCACCGACGTATATCGTAAACCAAATAGAATAAATCGACATTTTCTACCCCTTGCTTCAAAGAACCCTAGTTTCGCATACGCGCTTTCCTTTCATCGATGTCGCGTATATACGCGCTTCCCGTTTACATAAAACTTCAAAGATATACTTCTGCAATATTATTACGGTGTATCAATTTCTTTGCACATACGCGCTTTCTCTTCAGCGAAGCCGCGTATATACGCGCTTCCCCTTCGGTGAACTAGCGTATAGATCTTCAACCATTATATAGTAGCATATCTCTTCAGATCAGATATTCAGTTCAGATTTACCCTTTTACTTCAGACAGATGTTCACCTCATCTTAGATCTAAGTCTTCCATAAACAGATCTAGCAGATACAAGTACTATTCAGATCTAGATCCCCTTCTTCATCATTGGTGCATCATACATTCAGATCTATCATTCAAACCATTACCCTTTCCATACAGATATACTTCACAGAGAAGTATTCATTCAAGCTCAGACATCTTGCTCCCACACTCATGATCTGCACAATGAATTTCTTCTCCTTATATAGGTTTATCTTTTTTCAATACCACGGGCCCCTTTTTCAATACCATGAGCCAAAACAATACCATGAGCCTTCAATACCACGGGCCCCTTTTTCAATACCATGAGCCCAAAACTACATTAGTTCCGATGGTATTCCTGGACGGGGTCACATAGACGAATCATTACCCAATACAATGGGTCAATACCATGGTGGTTACCCCTGGTTTCCCACTTTATGAGCGCTTTTTCCCATACGCGATTTGGAACGTTGTTTCTCGCGTGCATACGCGACTTCCCTTAGACAGATTCGCGTATGCCTTGAGACATAATCTTTTCATCATAGATCTAGCATATATTGAATTCTTTTCTTCATTCTCTTCTGTACTCACTGTAGATACATCAGATTTACTTCATCAAGAACATATTCTATCAAGCATAACTTCATCAAGTAAGTTGCCATGATCTTCATCAAGTGGATTGCCATTCAAGGACAACACTCAGCATCATATTGTTTAACAAACATCATTTCACATCAGATTTACATCATTTACCAAGTCCATCAGGTCAAGAATAACTTCATCAGGTGGGTTGCCATCAAGGATGACACATGCCAACAATCTCATGTCTTCATCTTCATTCAGTGGGTTGCCATCAAGGACAACACTCTGCATCATATTGCCAACAAGATTAGTCCCCTTCACCCATTTCACCTCCTTCATCTCCATTTCATCATGACATTGGATCACCTAGAAGGATTGAGGTCAGTGAGCCTAAGAGGGCTAATGTTGTTGAGGTTAAGCCATTGTCAAAACCTACCAGAGAGGTCACAGGCATGTGTTTTCTCCACACATAGCGGAAGGGGCCATGCCTTCTACATCAAAAAATCAAGTGGACAAAGGCAAAGAAAAGGTGATTGAGGCAGAAAATCAACCAGAGGTTAGACATGAAGAAAACTTCCATGAGACTAAGCATGATTTTGAGCTTGTTGACCTAGATGAGGATGAAGATGATAAAATCACTAGTGCAATCATCAAGGGAAAGGATGCCAAGATTAAATAGCTCCAGACTAATCTTGAAAGGGCTAAATTTGTCATAAACTTCCTTGAGCAGAAGAATCAGCAGTTGAAAACAAAGCATACCATTGATGAGGTGAAATTCATCACTGCTAAAAGGGAGGAAGAAAAGGCCAAAATAATTCTAGATGGGACACTTGAAAAGTATGGGTTGCTTGATGAACAAGATGAACAAGCACCAAGAGGTAGACCTAGAACTAGAGGGCTGAAAATAGCTCTAGCTCTAGAAAGACGAAAAGAGGCTTAGATTGCTGATCAATTAACCCCAAATGAGCAACTTGCAATGGTGATCAATGAAAATAGGGAGCCATGGCTTGATAGAGCCAATGAGCATTTGGAGAATCTTTTGGAAAATGCTAAAAGAGACAATGATGTGTTGAGGAGGAAGGTCAAGAATCATGCTCAAAAGGAGAAAATTGCAATGGCCAACCTCAAAAGAGCCAATGCAAAGATTGAGGCTTTGACCATGCTGGAGAAGGAAAAAAAGTTAGACATACTTGCAAAGGCTTCACTCAAAGCCTAGCCACCTCACCAGCACTCTCTCCACCAATTTTGGAACATTTTGAATCATTTTTGCAAAATCTGTCTTTTTTTGTGTGTGCATAGAGAGTGTTATATCAGCAGAATTGGTCACATATGCAACGCCCTAGGCGATGTGCACTTTTTTGAGGCATCCAATGGTCAAACAGAGACCACCATTAGATTCATAACGATGAATACATGCACCCTGTAAATTTGCTAAGTTTTTTGAGACAAACTGTTCAGTGAAAAGGGAAAAAAACACCCTAAAAATCATGTTTCTGCCCCTATTTTGGCCTAGGCAGTGCGCACAGAGAGGTCTTGGGAGAATGAATTTTTGACATGGAAAATGACCGTCATTTTTAAAACTGAAGGAATATCTAGAAACTAGACTTGAAGGGCTTTCCAACAAGCTATCTTGAAGCCAATTTGGACACCTACAAGTCAGTCAAAATCAACCTTGAACAGGGAGGGCACACTTGACACAACGAGGGCGCACTTGACAGAAAAATGACGCACTTGACCATTTGCTGATTTTTTGAAATTTCACTGTAATTTTGAATGTATCTTAGAAATTTATGTTTCCACCTATGTAATTAAGGATGGTAAATGTAATTATGCTATGGATAAGTTACCTAGGGGTATATTCATCAGGCAAAAGTTGTGATTAAGTCAAATGAATCAATTTGAATGTATTTAGGGAGGAGTCACTTAGAGCTCTCTATACTCCAGCTTTCAGTTAATAATTTTGTGGATCTCTTCCTCACCTCATGGATTCGACCCCTGAGGATGAGTGAATTTTGTTTTGATATTTATTTAGTCCATTTCTTCACTCTTATCAGTTGTTGGAATCAATTTGGATGCTAGCTTATTGATCAAGGATTATTGTACTCAGTTTGGCCAGTTAATAAAGAAGAGTTGAAACTATTTTTTGGGACACATGTGGTATGATGTTTATCATTGTTTTTCGTTCATTTTAATATGTTAGAATGTGTTGTTTTAATGTTAATTACATCTCTGTTGTTTCAAGTTGATAGGCAGAAAACATGCTTGCTCATGCTCTGTTTAGGGAAATTTATCATAATTTGTCCATTTTACTCTATTTAGGAAGAATACATCTCCCATGCTCTTCCTAGCTCCTCATCAGTGTTAAAACCATCTCATCGCAATCATCTTAAAGTGTTAAACCTTATGCCTACCTTGCCCCATTGAATATCTACAACCCTATCTCATTTGCCCTGACCTAACTCCCTTGACCATACTTTCATCCAGCAGCCCGACCAAAAACAATTATCAAAACCCCTGAACTCACACCTAGCCTAAAATTCTAATCCATTCAGCCTCCTAGGCTGTGTTTTGTGGAGAGAGCCCTCTCTAACTTGGTAGGGCTAGATACCAAGTTAAAAGGTTGGCCCACAATTACCTCTGTTGGGATTCCTTCTTCAGCCTTAGGAATCTGGCAGAGTGATAACATACTGGCACCATTACCGGGGATCGAAAAGACAGATCTTCCCTGGGAAAGAATTACAAAGTTTAGATCTGATTTTTGATGGTGAACAATGATTAGGCATAAGAAGGTTGCACATCATTCACTTGGCAACTCCAACATCGAAGAATCCCAAGGTTCAGAATTCTCATGGTGACTCCACTCTTCAAGAACCGGTAATCTAAAGAACTTCTTGGTGACTCACTACTGTCAAAATGGATTTGATTGCTTGAAGGTATGCTCCTATGAATTGAGCTCATATTCCTGGTTTTCCAAACTGTATTCCTTGTATAGATTGGTAATTAGGACTGTCAAAGTTTAAGGGTTAGGACAGAGAAGATGCTAGTTTTCATTTGGTCAAATTTCATTTGCATATTCATAGACTAAAGATTGAGTTTCCTAAAGATTGTCTGATGAAGATGTTTATGGCTACCTTGAAGGAAAAGGAGAGATCATGGTATGAGATTCTACCATATTCTAGTTTATATTCTCTAAATGACTTTCATTCAGTTTTCTTTCAACATTATCAAAGCTCTAATTCTTCCTTGTCGAGATTGATAGTTGTTGTGAGATCTATGATAATTTCAATAAGTTTCTTGAAAATTTGTATGGGGATGAAGAGTGTCTAGATGATGAGATCATAGAAGCACTATATGATTTTTCCTCCGAAAAAGAATCATTAGTTTCTTCCTTTGATGAAAAATACGAGGACCTAGAAAGAGAAATGCCTATTCCTGATCTTGAAAATGAGAATCATCAAGCCAATGTTAACTGCTATAAAACTCAGTTTTCTCCTTTGTCTAAAGATGAGATAGATCAGCTCTTGAACAATTATATTATAGCCAAAGCTAATTCAAGTTTGCAGTGTTCACGTAGTCAAGAATGTGTTAGTGAAACTTCTTCCATCATTGAAAATGAAAATCTAAGTTTAAATGAGGACAGTCCTAAAGCTAGATTTATAGATCAACATGAAGAAAGACAATCTCCTTTTTCAATGTTTGTATTTGATGAAGTTTCTCATGAACCTGATTTGCCTAAGTACGATAAACATGAAGATAATTTCTATGAGGATATTGACGAAACTATACAGGAATGTTTTAAGAGCAAGCCAATTTGTGATGATGATTTCCTACAAAGAGATCAATTAACAGAGACTGATTTCTTTCATGAAGAGGATAAGGCTTCCATGTTTAACAATCTTGAAGAATGTTTTCTGTTCAAAGATCATTTAGAATATGAATGGAAGGAGAATGAGTCTGAGAGAGATAGTATGCCAGACATATAATTAGATTTTCCCATGCTTGAGGAATTTACAACTAACACTCAAATAGCAGAAGGTTATACTTCCCTATGCCTTCCTATCGATAAACAGCCAAGTGTTCTTTCAGATCAGAATGAAGAGTGTGCTTGTGTTTTTGTTGAATCTCAAAAGAAGGTAACATTTCATGTTTTTGAAGATCATTTTACTGATTTGCTACAACTAGTAGGGAAGTTGTATTTTTTTGTTTTCATGGACCAGAAGCACATGTTCAGTGGACACTTGGAGTGGCCTAGTTTTTGTTTTTCTGCCTGCTCAAGGAAAATGAGAGCATAATTTCAGTAAGTAGCCATTTTTTGGATTGGTTACACTGGAAGGATCACTTCACATGATTGTACATATGTATTTAGAAAGCAGGTGTTTCTCATCAGGATTTGAAGCCCTCATGTCTCGGTGATATGCTTCCACCAATAATTTTAGTAATTTTTTTATTTTCAGTCAGTTTCAAAGTCAGTTTGTGACATTGAGTTGTCAGTATTTATTCATGCATTTCAGTTTTATTTTTTTTACCGTATTGGCCCAATGATTAGGCACTAGGTATATGGTGTTCTTGACACCTCCAAGGAGTTTCCATCCCCAATAAGGCCGATGTTAGTGTCAAAATTTGCATTCTTCCATTAGTGTTCAAAATCACTCTTTTCATATTCATTTTAGGGGTCCCACTCAGAATTTTTTTATCATTCCATTAGGTCATGTAAAAAATTCACTAACTGATGGTAGCCCTAGTCATAAAACCTCACTCTCCCTCAAAAATTCACATTTGCTGGCCCACCTTCATGTCTTGCTGAGCATAAATCAGTCTTGAAAGCTCATTTCACTATGTCATTATGTCAGTGAAAGTCAACATGGAGTTTGGTCATTCAAGGTCCATTTAGGTCACTAGGTTTCATTTTCCAAGGTTCAATAATAATCCATTTCATCTCAATAAGGTAAAAAAAAGTGTGAGAGCGATTGAATAATACTTCTTTATCATTTGAAGAATATTTGTCAGCATGTAAATATGATTTTTAAAAGGTTGTAATTATGGTTTCAAAGTATGATTTTCATACCAAAGTGTAATTTTATTCAAAACATAGATTTAATTTGATTTTATATATTTTTTAATTTTATGCTCATTATATGTAATAATTATTGTCCCAAGCTGCCAAATAAAACTCATATTTCAAACGGAATATCAGCAAAGTCAAAATGTAAAGAGCGCCAAACTCCAGCACATCAAACTGCAAAGAATAAAATCAAAGTAAAAAAATGGTATTCAACAAAGTTTTCAAAGGTGAAATGAAACATTAGAAAAGTGGGTTTTAAATTAAAAAATAAATTTCATTCAAGTGTTAAAGCCTTCTCGACATCAAATTAAAACTCATTTGTCTCCTACCATCATTAATGACACTCCAAGAGGGTGAAATTTCGAATTTTTGGGCAAAAATTTGCAAAAAACAGAGCAGAGGGTGCACTCTCTTTTGTGAGGGCGCACTCTCTTCTGCGAGGGTGCAATCCCTTCTATGAGGTCGCACTTCACCAGAATAGCCAGAAACTCATTCAAATTGCAGAAAAACCACTTCCTAAGCTTCAACAACATTCTCATCGACCTCCAACATGTGAGTAAGAGCTAATGCCATTAATTATCTTCTCCATCAAGTTCATTTGTTGGGCATTGCGAAATTTGTTTTAGAGTTTGGTTTTTGAATCATTTTAAAACCATAATATCTCCCATTTCACTCTTAATTCCCAAAATTTCATCTGCCTACATCTTCAAAGCCTTTCTACATTGCAAAATACCCATTCCTAAAACCCCTGTATTACAAATTCCCTTTCCCTAACTCTTTTTCCCAATACCCTAAGCCCTAGGTGCTACAAATACCTAGTCTCCTAGCCCCAAACCTGTAAATAAATGCCCCATCCTAAAATTCCACCATATTACTACTCCCTATCCCCTTTCCCATTTCATAAATCCCTAGCACTATCTCCCTCAATTTCCATTTGCCATTCCTCATTCCTAACACCACTTTCCACCATGATCAACTTCCCTAGGGTTTTGACTTTAAAACATCATGGAAAAAGAAGAGAACAAACCATATATTGAGGGAGAAGAAATAGAGGCGAGAAGGTCACATAGAGGGGGAAGAATACTCAGACTTGAGCCAAAAAGTACTAGAGAACTTTTGGCATCTCCTTTGATAGTGAGATGTTTCAAACATGTTGGGTGTTTTGATTTCTGTGAGCAAATTCAGAGAGTCCAAAAGCATGCCATGTTGACCAGGATTTTCATATCCAACCTCCATGACAAAAAAGTTACTCTAGATGGTGTCACCTTATTGTGTCAATTTCCATCATTTCAGCTGCCACCAGGATCCTAAATGTTGGGAAGAAATGGTTCAAGCACACTGAATTGGAGGAACACTACTATGAGCCTTTTATGAAAACAAGATATAAGAATGAGAAAAAGGGGTTCTTTCCTTTCTCCTACCTCCTGGACAGATATGCACCAATGATGAAGATAATCATGAAATAATTTTTATGTGAAGGTAGATTTTCAAGACTTTATACCTATCACATCCGGCTCTTAATGCATTTCATTAGGGTAAAGATGCTCAACATACCCTACTACCTTTTCCAGAGCATTTATAAAATGGAACTTATTGTCCAAAAAAGGGAGTATGAACATCAAATAAGAAGTCATTTCAATCATTCCATTATCAAAATCATAGTCCTCTATCATCTCAATGAGCTAAACATTGCATGGAGCACCTTCATAGCCAATGATATATTCAAAGAGCCATCTACTTAGCATGCACAAAATGTGCCTTCATCATCTCAGCCATCCACTTCCATCCCTCCATATTAGCCCATAGCACATTCATCATCATTAGATTTGTCCCCTTCACCCATTTCACCTCCTTCATCTCCATTTCATCATGACATTGGATCACCTAGCAAGATTGAGGTCAGTGAGCCTAAGAGGGCTAATGTGGTTGAGGTTAAGTCATTGCCAAAAACCTACAAGAGAGGTCACAGGCATGTGTTTGCTCCACACATAGTGGAAGGGGCCATGCCTTCTACATCAACAAAGCAGGTGTACAAAGGCAAAGAAAAGGTGATTGAAGCATAAAATCAGCTAGAGGTTAGACATGAAGAAAACCTCCATGAGACTAAGCATGATTTTTAGCTTGTTGACCTAGATGAGGATGATGATAAAATCACTAGTCCAGTAATCAAGGGAAAGGATGCCAAGATTAAAGAGCTCTAGACTAATCTTGAAAGGGCCAAGTTTTTCATAAACTTCCTTGAGCAGGAGAATCAACAGTTGAAAACAAGGCATACCATTGATGAGGTGAAATTCATCACTTCTCAAAGGGAGGCAAGAAGGCCAAAATCATGCTAGATGAGACACTTGAAAAGTATGGGTTTCTTGATGAACAAGATGAACAAGCACCAAGAGGCAGAACTATAACTAGAGGGCTAAAATGAGCTCTAGCTCTAGAAAGACAAAAAGAGGCTCAAATTTTTGATCAGTTAACCCTAAATGAGCAACTTTCAATGGTGATCAATGAAAATAGGGAGCCATGGCTTGATAGAGCCAATCATCATTTGGAGAAGCTTTTGGCAAAGGCTAAAAGAGACAATGATGTGCTGAGGAGGAAGGTCAAGTATCATCCTCAAAAGGAGAAAATTGCAATGGCCAAGCTCAAAATAGCTGATGCAAAGATTGAGGCTTTGACCATGCTGGAGGAGAAAATAAAGTTAGACATACTTGCAGAGGATTCAATCCAAGCCTATCCACCTCACCAACACTGTCTCCACCAATTTTGAAACATTTTTAATCATTTTTGAAAACTCTGCCTTTTTTTGTGTGTGCATGGGCAATGTTATATCAGCAGAATTGGTCACATGTGCATCGCCCTAGGTGTTGCACACTTTTTTGAGGCATCCAATGGCTAAGAAGAGACCACCATTGGATTCAGAATGACGAAGACATGCACCCTGTAAATTTTCTAATGTTTTTGAGACAAAATGGTCAGTGAAAAGGGCACAAAACACCCTAAAAATCATGTTTCTGCCCTTGTTTTGGCCTAGGCGCTGCACACAAAGCAGTCTTTGGAGAATGAAGTTTTGATAAGGAAAATGATCTTCATTTTGAAAACTAAAGGAAGATATGAAAGCTAGACTTGAAGGGATTTACAACAAGCTATCTTGGAGATAATTTGGACACCTACAAGTCAGTCAAAATCAACCTTGAACAGGGAGGGTGCACTTGACACAGCGAGGGCACACTTGACATAAAAATGGCGTACTTGACCATTTGCTGATTTTTTTGAAATTACACTGTAATTTTGAATTTATCTTAGAAACTAATGTTTCCACCTATGTAATTGAGGTTGATAAATGTAATTATGCTATGGATAAGTGGGCCTAGGGGTAGATTCATCAGGTAAAATTTTTCATTAAGTCAAATGAATCAGTTTGAATGTATTTAGGGAGGAGTCACTTAGAGCTCCCTATACTCTAGCTTTCAGTTTATAATTTTGTGGATCTCTTCCTCACCTCATGGATTCGACCCCTGAGGATGATTGAATGTTTTTTTGATGTTTATTTAGTCCATTTCTTCAATCTTAGTAGTTGTTGGAATCAGTTTGGATGCTAGCTTATTGATCAAGGATTATTGTACTTAGTTTGGCCATTTAATAAATAAAATTTGCAGCTATTTTTTGGGATACATGTGGTATGATTTTTATCATTGTTTTTCCTTCAGTTTCATATGTTAGAATGTGTTTGTTTCGTGTTCATTACATCTCTATTGTATGATCTCTTTCAACTTGATAGGTAGAATACATGCTTACTCATGCTTTGTTTAGGTTAAGTTATCATAATTTTTCCATTTTCCTTTGTTTAGGAAGAATACATCTCCCATGTTTGTCCTAGCTCCTCATCAGTCTTAAAACCATCTCATCGCAATCATATTAAAGTGTTAAGCCTTATGCCTACCTTTCCCCATTGAATCTTTGCATCCCTATCTCATTTGCCCTGACCTAGCTCCCTTGACCATAATTTCATCCAACAGTCTGACCAAAATCAATTATCAAAACCCCTGAACTCACACCTAGCGTAAAATCCTAATCCATTCAGCCTCCTAGGTTTTTTTTTGTGAAGAGATTCCTCTCCAACTTGGTAGGGCTAGATACTAAGTTAAAATGTTGGCCCGTGGTTACCTCTGTTGGGATTCCTTCTTCAGCCTTAGGAATTTGGCAGAGTGATAACAACACGTTATCTCCATATTTTAAGTGGAATGAGGAGAAATGGATGTGTGGAGGGTGGCGAAATCTAGCAAACACAGGAAATTACCAAGTTTTTCACTGTGAAAATAACTAGAAACTAGGGTTTGGGTGAAATGACATGTTAGGGGTGGTGTGGATGATGGGAAATGTGGGGATAAGGTATATAAGAGGTGTGAGTTAGGTTTTAGATACTAGGGTCAGGTTTTAGGTAGGTGGGGTAGGTTAGGGTTTGTCAAATGAAAAAAAACATTTATACCATGGATGACTGAAAATATGGAGAAAAAAAAAGTGAGCAATAAAATGTTTTAAACACTCAAGATTTGACCAAAAGAGAGCATAAGAGTAATTATTTACCTTTTATGAAGGCTTAACAAGGTAATGAAGACAAGTTTCAATCTTGTTTGGAGGTTTTCCAAGCCCAACACCCAAATCTGCCTCTCCTCCAGGAGCATAACAAGCATGTATAAAAGCATAGCAAGGGAGGAAAAAGCGTAACAAGGGCTCACAGAAACGTAACAAGGGCTGCACAACACCTACGCAACATGCCAAAAGGGTAACAAGGGCTACACAGCACAATCCAAAAGTGTAACATGCTTGCCCAGAAACATAAGAGAAGCTCATAGAAGCGTAACACAAGCTACATGAGCGTAACACAAGATCCTAGAAGCGTAAACAAATAGTTTTAAAGTGATTTTACGCTTTGGTTTTGGAATTTGACCACCTTTGGAGTGTGAGTGAGGTAAGAGAGGTGTTCTTCCACACATCAAGAGATAACAATGAATGAAAATGATTTTTTTTTTCCTTTTATAAGCTTGAGATGACCTTTTTTGCCTTTTGACATTTGAAATGACATTTTTGCCTTTTAATGAGACACTAAGATAGAGTTGACCTCGTTGAACTTTTTGAAACTTGAACCTTTTTTAAAACAATAAAATTTGTCTTTATTGTATTCCCTAAGCATGCTAGCTCCCTTTTTATAGGTTTATGAGTGAAACGAATGGTTAGAACATTTTTTTAAGTGAGAAATTGGACAGTCTTCAAAGGCAGAGATGACCCCTAGACAATGACCTATATGAGGTGAAGTGACATAACCCTAAATATTTAAATGATGATGAAGGAGATGACCATGAAAATTATGATGGTGATTAATGAGATGAGGGAGCAGCACACTTGACCTAGACCTCTTCAGAGACCAAAATTATTTTCTCATAACTTGTTTGAAAAAGTAAAAAAAAATTGACTTGTAATTTAGGAAAACAACTGAAAGAGTTATTTTTTATCATTGACATGCTGACACTAACATTGGCTCTAGCTGGGTATGGCAGCTCCTTCAAGAGGTGTCAAGAAAACCGTAGATCAGGTAGCCTTACCATTGGGAAATGGAGTCAAAACAGGACATTGAAAAACTTTGAAAAACTGAAAATGATAAACTGAATCTGGAAATGAATTTGACTAGAAAAAACTGACTTGACTCTGACTAAAACTTTTTGAACGTTTTGAAAGAAAACATGAGCTGAATGTAGAAGTCTCATGGCCTTCTCCTCAGGTTTCAAACTTCTTCAGCAACTTCCTTATTTCTTGGACATCAAATTAAAATGATATGTACAATGAAAGTGGACTTCATCTTTAATGATCAAGTAAGATAGTGTTTGAGGAACCTACAATTGATTGGTCCTCCCAGGACTTCTTGCCCTTTAAGATACTATAGTACAAATACTTTATTACCTCTTAATGCAGTGATCTTGTACTGTCCTTTCCATATATTTTCAAACTTTCCGTGCTTACCTTTTTCTTAATTCCGAGCATCTCAGCGAAGAAGAACATCTCCAAGCTTGAAATCATCAGCTTTGGTTTGCCTATCATAAATGTTTTTTATTTTCTCATGAATCTTTGAAGTATGATTGAAGACTTCATCTCTTGACTTTTCTAGATGGATCATTTGGTTGATTCTTCGTTGGATATCATTTGTTTCACTGTCGATCTCTTGTAGAATTTCATCACCGGTACAGCTAGAGAAGTAGGGAACACTATGTCAGCACCATACATGAGATGGAAAGGTGACATGTTGATTGATATCTTTGTGCTAACTCTATTTTCCCATAGAGAATTGGTGATATTTTTGTGCCAATTCCTCTTGTTTTCTTGCAACATCTTCTTGATTATGTTCACCAAAGATTTATTTGACGATTCAGTGAGCCCGTTGCATTAAGGATAGTATTTTGTGGAATGACCAAGCCTAATTTGATACTTATCACAAAATTAAATCATTTTCTTAGACTTAATGGCAGCTGCATTTTCAGTAATGATTTTGTGTGGATAGCCAAAACGAGACAAAATATTGTTCTCTAAAAACTGAATAATAATAGTGTCAGTAGCTTGCCTCATGGGGATGGCTTCAATCCTGTAATATCCCAAAAGGGAGAATGCAGTAATACTTCACACAATATAAGAACTTACAGCAAGATAAACAATAAATTTTAAGACAACATCAGAATTTACAGAGAAGTTGAGCCATTTTATTAGATTGGAGAAGAATCAGTTACAAAATGTACAAAAAGTGAGTAGATCTAGCCAAAAAGTTGGTCTAGAATCACCCAGAAAGCATGCTACAATAGGTACAGTGTAACTGGAGAGGCACTAAAGTAAATACTGCGTTTTCCCTTTAGCAAAATATGAATATATAGTTGCAGGCTGAATAGGAAAATGTAGATCTACTTAAAAATGAAGCTCAAATGATGCCAAGATTCAATATCTGGCCAATGTGATGGATTCCTAAGATAACCCAGAAACGGTTTTCCAGATCTGCAACTTTGGAAAATCACCTCCCTAGGATTTGATCCTTGATCTGCTGGGAAATACAGATTTGAAGCTAGATCTGACAAATAGATGGCTGAAATATGATATCAGATCATATCTAAGCTTGAAGGGTTGAGCCCATCTTCAGATCTATGATCTAGAAGCTCTAGATCTAGCTTCTTAATCCTTCAATGATGATTGCAGCTGCTACAACACAACTGCCTATAGAAATTGTGTTGTGAGGGAAAGAAAGGCCTTTTGCCTGCTGAAAAGTGATGCAATAATCTTTGGGCTGATGGAAATATTGATGGCAATGTGAGGGGATGATCCCTCATAGGATTGCTAGCTGAAATACTAGCAACTTCCTTCCTCCCTTTAGATTTGCAAGATAGACGGCGTAATTCTTTAAGGAAGTGCTGCTACTAGGAGGTCAATAACTTTTGGCCTGATGCCTGATCTACAATGAAGCTCTAGGAAGCTGATCTTTAAGCCCAAGGAAATAGGAATAAACCCTCACTAGTTCTCCAGCTGAAGTACTGAAGACAACTTCCTCCTTCCAAACTGATCTTCAGAAATCTGCAATTTCTAAATATGAGTGTTCCGCAGAAGTAGGAAAAGGAGATGGCACTTAAAGCCTGATGTATAATGAAGTAAAATCCTCTTTCTAGAGCTGCTCTAAGAAAGAGGGGGGATTCTTGACCAGGAACACCCTGTGCTAAACATCATCTGCAATCTCTGCTAAATAGCCCAAGAAAGCACTGGAATGTCACATGACAATTCCAGATCTGAAAAGATCTTACATCAAGAAATAATCAGCATGCCCTTATCCTTGCCTTCATCTTCCTTATATAACATTTGAGCCTTCCCAAGCCTTGGCCCTCATCTATACTGCACTGTCACATGTGGACAAGATCCTCCAAGTTGAACTGCGCTATTTGACCAAATCAACCATCATGTCTAGGTGCAATGTACACCTTCCATCAAGTGTGCCTTGTTTGCATAACGTTCTCCATCACTTTATCATGAATGTCCATGATCTCTGACATCGTCAAGATCTTATTTGACTGAATCATCCTCTATTTGATCCCTTGAAATCCTTAGTTGACTGTGTCAAGCTCCATGATCTATCTCATTAATGAGACAAGTTCTCCAATTTCATTCACATTAGTAGTTTCTCAACTACCTTGTTATGCAGATCTAGGCTAAATTAATCCACATTCACAGAAAAAAGTGGATATTTATTCATATTGAGGATTGTGGGTTCCTCCACCCTTTTATTTACATAATTCATTAAGAAAATCAAGGACTCTAATATTCTAAATATGATGTGAAAATTTGGGAATATTATAGTCCCCCCCCCCCCCCCGGAAAAATGTTGCTTGTCCTCAAGAAACTCCAAAAGTAGATGCAAGGCCATCTCTTCCCTCCCAAATGGAATCCACATAAGGAAGGCTTCCTCCATTTGCTACAATGTGTTATGTATGTTTGGTTCCAAAGCTGTCTTTTAAAAACATAAAGAATGACCTCCAACTGTTTGGTTAGATGTCCTCCTCCCATCATGAAGTACCAAGTGAAAACCATATGATGTCCAATATCATCATCAATACATGAGGTGCATAAAATAAGTTGGTTCTCTTCACAAAGGAAAAGCTCCATCACACAATACATGTCTCCATCCCATGTTTTATGAATTATATTGAGCATTGATATGCTCTCATACTTAGCCCTGTTGGCTTTGTTGGATCCAAGCATCATTCCAATTTTATGCAAAAGAAGAAGGAAAGGAGTTATATGGGTAGACAAAGATGTCAAACCATATTCTCCTAATAGTAACCACCGAAGTAAGGCCCTTTACTTCCATCCTCCATCTCCTCCATGTAATATGGAAAAGCCAAACTCCCCCAAAAGCAACCAAAGCAACAAGAGATCCTGATGCTTCCTCTCCTCCTCATTTGCATCATGAAGCAAAAACATACTAATGGAAATATGGAATTTCACATCAGCGTAATACAAATAAACATCATTAATGCAAATCATGAGAGCCTCATGCCAAGATTTACTCACGAAAAAACACATAGACATAGGAGATTTCATGCGGTGGCCAATCCCTCTCAAGTGAAACAAAACTGAACATGCCTTCTTTTGCTGCATACTATCATCAAGACACAAGGCATGAATCAGAAAATCATGAGCTATTGGGTGGTAACCATACTCACCCAAGAGCATCTAGCGCAGTCATGCCTCCTTCTTCATTTCATAAGTGTTCTTCAAGGCATGGATCAAAGAAATAGGATCCTTTGGGCAGTGACAAGAACCTCCCAAGGGAAACCAACGTAACCAAGCTTACTGGCCCATGTAAATCTGCAAGTGGTCATGCAACCCCTTTCTTATCCTCCTCATCCACTCACACCAATGTGGAAGATGAGTGATGTTTTTGCATAATCATGGTATCCTCACTTTGTAGAATACCATCTTCCCCAAACTGATGAAGAACTTTGCACTCCATGAAATTTTGAAGTTCACCTCTAATGAGATCTCTTAATGAGACCTTCTTCTCATCCATTGCCTTCCAAAACCAATGAGGTTCTGGATTTGTTGTAGGTAGAAGTTTCTCCTTGAGCTGTGAGATGCTCATTGAGAAAGTGTCATCAAGAAAGGAGAAAAGGTTTCTCATATCTAGATGTCTACCATTCATCATCTTGTCCTCCATTGCTTCATAAGTGAAGCTACCTTCAGAATGTTCCAAGAATAATGGGGCCTCATCATTATCACTGCTTCTAAGTGATAGCGCTGTAGATCTGCAAAGGTAATACATAAATTGTCTCAAAGAAAGTTACAATACTGATCTCACAACCAGTCATTGTACAAAGGATTATGCTCATCCCTTCTTTTGAAACTCTACACTTCAACTCAAGAGGTTGAATGTAGCTCATCCATGACAAACTGGGATAGCTTTTCATCTCCTCCTTGATTAGATCAAGGGTCCTCTGTGCTGTGATATGTTGCTACTTCAAATCAACACTATGTTCTAACCCTTGGTTATGCATTGGCCCTGATGGCATGTCCCCATAAGTTTCAAAAAGGTTTACTGAAACAATAGGTGATTAATTTGTATGCATACCTTGGATCAACTGATATGTGGGAACCTCTTGACAGAACATAAGATTTCCTCCAACCAGGACAATAATGCCTCCAACTGCTGGTAAGAGTGATGGCTGCTCTTCTCCAAGTGTACCAGCGCTGGAATTCTCCTCCTCCTCCTCATGCATCTCCTGAATCATGCATGGGACTCTATGTGTCAAGAGCTCAAGACTAACTTGCAAATATGCAAGTGTCTCTTCTCCGGATGCAAGTACTTCTGCAATTGGTGGTGAATGTAGTGACTTCTTGTCCAGAGTGACAATATTGACAACCTCCTCCTTAGGAAATCTCTCTTTGTAGCACATCTTTGTCTTCTTCACATCAATCTTCTTTCTCAACTTGTGAAAGAAATCTGAATATTTAGTCACCTTTGCATGCTCCATGTGACAAAACCACCAATCATTGGCTCCATCTAAAAGATGAAGTGTTGCAATTTGAATAGCCTCTTCTTCAGCTACAGGATGTAGTCTGAAAAATGCATCTAACTCTCTCCTCCAAGCCTTAACAGTGCTTGAGGAGGATCCATCAAATGTAGGCAAATAGAGTCTATTATGCATCTTCCTTCTATTGTTGCTATAGGATCCTCTTTCTTCTTTGATTTTGAAGAATTGTTGGAGAGTTAGCTTCTCCTTGAATGCTCTAGACTGTGCCTTGTACTCTTCAAGATATAGACTGAGAGTCTCATGAGTCTCAAGTTCATTCCTTCCTTCACTTCTATACTCTTCACCTTCTTCAAAGAAAGTGGGCATAGTGGATCTATGAGGAGATCTAGGATTCTCCATTTTTCTTCTTTGCTGACAGGAAGTGCTGGGGACTTCCTCATCACATCTTCTTCTTGGATCTTCTTTCTGCCTTTCCTCTTTCATTTAATAGACCTCCTTGGAGAGATCTTGCATAGATCTACAGAAATGAGTGGAAGAATTTTCTTCCTCCATGATATATCACATCTATCTACTTCTTCTTCAGATGCAAAAGCTGAAGTGTCCACAAGCTAAGCCAAAGATCATGCTCTGATACCACTGTAATATCCCGAAAGGGAGAATGCAGTAATACTTCACACAATATAAGAACTTATATCAAGATAAACAATAAATCTTAATACAACATCATAATTTATAGAGAAGCTGAGCCATTTTATTATATTAGAGAAGAATCAGTTACACAATGTACAAAAAGTGGGTAGATCTAGCCAAAAAGTTGGTCTAGAATCACCCAGGAACATGGAAAATTTTGGGGGCTAATATTCACAGGTGGGCTAATTTTCCAAGGTTTTTCCAAAAAAAATATTCGCCAATTCCCATTTTTTTATAAAAATGATTCGCCCAAATTTTACAATATAAAATTATTTTACCTTAAAAATCGCCAACATTATATAAACTATATATATAATATCATTATAAATTTGAATAATTTTACATATACATCAATAAACATTTTATATTTTGCATATTAGGGACTAGTGAGATTCGCCAATTTTTTAAACTTTAAAATAATTTTCCATCCTTAAAATTTTCCCTGCCCAGGAAGCATGCTACAACAGGTACAGCATAACTGGAGAGGCACTGAAGAAAATACTTCATTGTCCCTTCAGCAGAATATGAACATATAGTTGCAGGATGAATAGGAAAATGCAGATCTACTCAAAACTTAAGTTCAGATGATGCCAAGATTCAAGATCTGGCCAATTTAATGGATTCCCAAGATAACCCAGAAAGGATTTTCCAGATCTGCAATTTTGGAAAATCACCTCCCTAGGATTTGATCCTTGATCTACTGGGAAATACAAATCTGAAGCTAGATCTGACAAATAGATGGCTTAAATATGATATCAGATTAGATCTAAGCTTGAAGGGTTGATCCCTTCTTCAGATCTATGAGCTAGAAGCTCTAGATCTAGCTTCTTAATCCTCCAATGATGATTGCGGCTACTGCAACACAACTGCCTATAGAAACTACACTGTGAGGGAAAGAAAGGCCTTCTGCCTGCTGAAAAATGATGCAATAAGCTTTAGGCTGATGGAAATATTGATGGCAATGTGAGGGGATGATCCCTCACAGGATTGCTAGCTGAAATACTAGCAACTTCCTTCCTCCCTTTAGATTTGCAAGATAGACAGCGTAATTCCTGAAGGAAGTACTGCTGCTGGGAGGTCAATAACTTTTGGCCTGATTCATGATCTACAATGAAGCTTTGGGAAGCTGATATTTAAGCCTAAGGCGATAGGAATAAATCCTCACCAGTTCTCCAGCTGAAGTACTAAAGACAACTTCCTCCTTTCAAACTGATCTTCAGAAATCTGCAATTTTTGAATACGAGTGTTCTACAGAAGTAGGAAAGGAGATAGCACTTAAAGCCTAATGTATAATGAAGTACAATCCTCTTTCTAGTGCTGCTCTAAGAAAGAGGGGGGATTCCCGACCAGGAACACCCTGTGCTAAACAACACCTGCAATCTCTGCTAAACAGCCCAAGAAAGCAGTGGAATGTCACATGACAATTCCAGATCTGAAAAGATCTTACATCAAGAAATAATCAGCATGCCCTCATCCTTGACTTCATCTTCATTATATAACATTTGAGCCTTCCCAAGCCTTGGCCCTCATCTAGACTGCGTTGTCACATGTGGACAAGATCCTCCAAGTTGGACTGCGCTGTTTGACCAAATCAACCATCATGTCTAGGTGCAATGTACACCTTCCATCAAGTGTGCCTTGTTTGCAGAACATTCTCCATCACTTTATCATGAATGTCCCATGATCTTTGACATCTTCAAGATCTTATTTGACTGAATCATCCTCTGTTTGATCCCTTCAATATCTTAGTTGACTGTGTCAACCTCCATGATCTATCTCATTAATGAGACAGGTTCTCCAATTTCATTCACATTAGTAGTTGCTCAACTACCTTGTTATGCAGATCTAGGCTAAATTAAGCCACATTCACACACACAAAGTGGATATTTATTCATATTAAGGATTGTGGGTCCCTCCACCCTTTTATTTACTTAATTTATTAAGAAAATCAAGGACTCTAATATTCCAAATATGATGTGAAAATTTGGGAATATTACAAATCCATTTAGTGAAATAATATGTGGTAGTGGGTATCCATTTATGTTGAGCTGAAGATGGAGGATGGATCTCACCAATGAAATCAAGTCCCCATTGTTGGAATGGTGCTTGCACTTCAATTTGTTTTAAGGGAAAATGCAAGATCTTCCTCTTTCCCTAAGAGATTTGACATTCATGAAAACTCATGACTATTTTATAAACATCAGAAAATAAACTTGGCCAATAGAAGCTTGCCCTCAAGATCTTGTTAGCTGTAGTCTTCCAATAAAGATGACCACCACAATCACCTTTATGAAAATTTGTCATCATTTTTTCAACTTCTCCTTCAACCAAACAATTCAGCAACACTCCACCCAGATCTTTCTAATACAAGACACCATTAAGAATGTAGTAATTAAGAGATATTAATATCAAATATCTAGCCTTACTATTTGGCAAGCCGGGAGTAGGATTGAAGTGTTGCAAAACATGAACTATATCAGCATACCAAGGTGATAAAGAGACAATTTGAAATACCTTAGGTAATGGTTCAGCCTCTTGCTCTTCAGATAACGCAGCAATAAAATTAATTTCCAAAGCATGGAGATTTTAATCCGCTATGATCTTCGCCAGGCCTTGTCCTTTGATCAGCTTTGTGGACTTGATATCCAAGTCATATTCCAACATAACAATGATCCATTTACCTCGCCGCCCTTCGGATCATTCTATGTAAGCACATATTTGACAACAGCGTTTGGAACATATCCAATGACATGAGAGTGGATAACATAGACCCAAAAGTCCTTAAATGCTTTGAATAATGCCAAGGCTTGTTTCTCAATTATGTTGTACTTCAATGCTACATCTATTATGGTTCTACTAAAGAAGACGATGGGCTGCTCCGTGTTCTGAATTTTCTTTTGCATAAGGACAACAGTAAGAGTATGCTCTGAGGAAAATGAAAAAATGATAAAATCATGTGTATAATATGGACTAATAAGAATAGGAGCATGATATAAAGCCAATTTAAATTTATTTAATGATTTATTCGCCTCTTTAGACCATTTTACTTCACTATCTTTCTTTAGCATGTCATTAATTTTCCTTAAGTGTTTAGCAGGATTGGGGAGAAACCTTCTCAAAAAATTGATTTTTCCATTGAATGACTGAATTTCCTTTTTGCTCCTAGGATAGTCCAAGGTCTGAATTGCTTCAATACTTGAAGGACCTATCCTAATTCCATATTTTGATATGATATGGCCCAGCAATTTACCTTCCTCCATAGCGAAAAGACTCTTCTTTGGGTTCAGTGATATGCCAAACTTTCTACATCTCTGAAAAATTGTTTTCAAGTGTTGCAAGTGATGCTCATCTGTCTTGGAAAAAAAGTGATATCGTCAAGATAAATGAACAAAAAGACACCCTTTTCATTGGCGAAAGAAATATCCATTGCTCGCTCAAAATTAGACCCTACATTCTTCAATCCAAAAGGCATTTTGGCATACATGAAGGTGCCCCAAGGTGTTGTAAAGGTTGTATTTTCCTGATCATCTGGATGGAATAAAATCTAATTATACCCAGAGTATCCGTCCAACAATGAAAGTTTAGAAGATCCAACTACCCTTTACAGAATATGGTCCATCTTTGGTAGTGGGTAATTGTCCTTCAATGACACTTTATTCATATTTCTGAAATCAATGCACACGCAAATCTCTCCTGTCTTCTTTCTCACTGGCACTAGATTAGACATCCAATTTGAAAAGCGAAGAGGCACTATAATACCAGCAGTAAATAATCTATTTACCTCCTTTTGAATAAAGGGAAAAAAATTGGGATTCATTCTCCTTAACTTCTAGCAAAAAGGTTTCTCGTCCAGCTTCAAGGGAATGGTATGTTGAATTATGCTCTTATCATAGACTTTAAAATCAAAATATTCCCAAGAAAATACAACAGAAAACTGAGACATAAGCACTGCGTATTTACCTTTCATTTCTGCACTCAAATATTTTGAAATTTTTACCATCTTTGGCTTTTCCGGAGTGCTAAGATTGAGATCTTCCACTCCCACTTCTGTCGGTAACATGGTCAATTTGCGTACAACATCATCCTGATTGAAAATTTATTCTAAAGGTACCAAACCTCTTGGAATGGAGTTATCTTTCAACTGAAGCACTTGCATCTCTGCTGCATGGAATTATTGGTCATCTTCATAGCACTGGTTATCCATTTGAGAATTCACAAATTACTCTTTTGTCTGTAAAAAGTTGCCGATACGTTTATCATATTGAAAGAATTGCCAATACTAAATATTATGTAGGATAGCAAGGGGGTGTTTGACATTTATCTCATACTTATTATTAGGATACAATGGAATTTTGAACATGCTGGTCGAAGTGGCAAGAGAATCAGCAATAACATTGTTGTCCCTTGGGATCAATGATAAAGTGTATTTGGTGAATGTCTTGAGGATGTCTAGCACTACATTTCGATAAGCTCGCATCCTTAGATGCTTGGCTTGGTATTACCCCTTGAATTTAATTATTACCAGCTCAGAGTTGCCATATACAGAAATATTCTTGGCACCTAGCTTCTTGAGAATTTTCAAACCGGCTATCAAAGCCTCATACTCAGCTTCATTATTTGAACATTCAAAAGCCAGATTGTAGGAGTACATTCAAACATTGGGAGGAATATTTAATGAGTTATTTACAGGGTTGTGAATCCACATTCCAATGCCATCCCCTTCCTTGCCCAAAGCTCCATCAAAGTCCATGGTCCACAAACTACTTTCTTCATCTGGAAACTGTAAATCGGATGGCTGAACTTTGCTTGCTGCGTGAGAGAGTTCTGTTGTACCAAAAAGTTCTATTTCTTTCATTGTTTCATCACTTTTTTGAGGTGATGCACTTGTTTCCAAACCACTTGGAACTTTTTCATAAATTTATGCATTTTCCAATTCTAAAACATAATTTGAAAACTTAGAATTTTTTTTTTTCTTCAATCAAAACTTTGAAAGATGCTGAAAACTCATCATTAAACAAGATAAAGGACTCTAAATATGTATGAACAACATGTATAGGATGATTATTAGGCTTTTCTCAGCTACTGATCATGTACTTAATTTTACTTTCCCGATATAGTTTCCTAAGTTTCCCAAAGACAAGAATGGTAGCATATGAAAATTCAAGCTGTAAGGTACCTCTAAGCTTTGCTCCCCATGACCGAGAAAGAAAAATTCCATATCTGGGAGGGATATCAGCCACAAAAAAATCCATGAGAACATTCTTGGCTGGTATTTTCTCTAATGACACCATTAGGTCCTTGATGAGGCCAAGACATTTCACCCTCCCTGAATCAAATGAATAAAGATCATGATAAGGTCTTGTGATATCCAGTCCTAATCTGTCCATAATGGCCTTGGGCATGAGGTTGTGAGAGGCTTCGGCATCAAGCATGACATTATGAAGAATAAAATCATGGATTTTGAGGCTTAAATAAAACAAAGGGACCTCACTATCTTCTATATCACGATCAACAATAGGACCAAAAAGGAGCTCGGGGTGATCATCACTCACATTAACCATGTAGGACATTCGATAAAATCTAAGAAACTTAGCTACTTGAACTTTGTACTGATCATTATTGAGTATTTCAGTTAGAGGAATGAAGACTTTCAATTTGGAAATTTCATTTTCAAGACTAAAAAGAGAAGAATGTTTTTCTACCTCTTTCAATGGTACATCTATCTTTTCGGGGAAATTTTTGTGTGAAGAATATTTCTTTTGTCCTCCATCTTGGATTTCTTTATCATTTCTTTGACTGCTGGAGGAAGCTTCATTTCCTTTAGCATGATTAGGAATAGTAGGTCCTTTGTCTTTACTTTGATTTCGAGCAACAATTTCTTTATGATGAGCATCTACTTCAGTGTTCTATTTTTTCTGATTGGGGGTTATAGGAACATTCCTATTCCTCAAACCGTAGTTTCTTTGAACTTGAGAAATATCATTATGATATCCCCTTTGATAATATTCCATGCACACTGATAACATGTCATCATTTGACAAGACATACTGCTAATCATTCCGTGCACAAATTTCTGCAAAAAATTGATCTTCTTCGGCGAGGAAAATAGGCTGATGATTTTCCTCAAATAAATGATTCTCGCCAGAAATTTCTTCTTCATCATCTTCATCAAGGCCTTCATTATAATTATGATGAAATTGAGTGTGAATTTTCTGTTTAATTTGTGGATCCTGACCCCTATGTTCCCTTTGCTTGATCCTGTATTGAGGTTGCTGATTTTGACCCCTGAAAATGAGATTTCTCATGGAGGGTTCAACTTGTCGATCAGTGATGGAAATTTTATCCACAATCTTCTCCATGGTCTTGATCAAGGTATCTAATTTTCACTCTGATGAAGTAGATGTTTCCTCTTTGATAGTTAATCTTTTCTCCATCTTGATTTTAGACTTCTTGATGATCAAATTATCTTCCACGCTCACTGCATTTCTCTGCATTTATTCAAGAGTTGATGGGTTTATTTCCCTCAACTGATAGGCCATGTCAGGATCAAAATCATCAAGATAATGCAGTAAAGCAAGGCCTGGAGGAGGCTTAACATTGTAAGGAATTAAATCATAGATTTTATTGAACCTCACTGTAAAGTCTTGGACAAACTCATTGGGATTCCTTTTCAAGGCGTTATACTCAACTAAAATCTGCAATGGAATTTTCTTCTCTTCCCCTTTCGCCATAAAAAATTCAATCAATTGTTGTAAAGTACCTATTGAACCAACTATGAGAGAGTGAAACCATTTATTTACCTCTCCAGAGAAATTTTGTGCAATGATGTGCATATTGGCATCGTCATTGTCGATCTCTTCAAAATATATGAAATGAATCACTTTGGAAATTTGTTCATAAGCTCTAATCCATGATGTTCCATCGAAAAGGGGAAGTCTCTGACCATAGTTCTGAGGCGGTGGAGTGAGCTGAAGTGGTAAGATCAACGGAAAAATTCTGGCCATGACTAATGGAGGAGGTGGTGGAGGTGATGATGGAGTGAAAACTTCCAGAGGTAATGATGGAATGAAAGGAAGTGTCGATTATGTAGTAGTATGAGAAGGTGTAATGACATGTGAAGCAAAATACTTCTGCTGATATTGGAAATAAGAATTTCTAAAGTTTCTTGAAAATTATCCACCACGCCTTTAAGTTTGTGTAAATTAGACCAGACTTCGCTATCAACTTCGGACTAGAAAGACTTAGAAAATGGCGCAAAGGTATCAAAATCAAAAGGATCAAAGGTGGTTTCTGAAAGAAAGGTTTCAGACTTAGTTATAAACAAAGATATTTCAGATACTGAACTATAAAACAAACATTCTGAAACAAATCTCGCAGGCAAGGAATTTGATTTAACAAGTGGAGGAATAGCTCTTCCAACCTTCCGAGACTTGGTTTTATGATTTCTAAACAGACTCTTAGGGTAATTCACAATTGGTAAGGGATTTGGGCCTTGATTTGACCTAGTATGTCTTTTAAGAGCCAACTTAAGATAGGAACTTTGAACTTTGGCTCTGATTTAATAATTCAGCCTATTTCGAATGCTAGAGCTTGTCACCTACAAGTCTAACTTTCAAAGGCTTAAATAAATATTACCAGGGAAAGTTTATCAATCTCTCCCCGACAACGACGCCGAAATTGTTATCACTTTCCCAAACTTCCCAAGGATGAAAATGGGATTGAAGAAAGGTAACCTTAGACCAGGCTTTAGGTCAAGTAGCTAGCCCTAACAAGACCAGAGAGGGCTCTCTCATTGTCAATTTTGAGTCAAAGGAATGAATGAGTTTCTAATGATCTTAGGATATGTATATAAGCTCAGTAAATAGGATTTTGTTTGATTTTTTGAGTGCTGGATAGAAAAGTCAGTGAGAAGATTGTGTATGAGGTTTTTTAGGTCTGAATTCCAAGGTCAATTTGCAAAGAATATGTGAGGCTAGATAGGTAGTTTGTAAGATTTTTTTTTATAGGTAATTGAGTAAAAGGTGAAGTGAAAGAAATTTTGAATTAGCACTGAGGTGAATTCATTCATTTAGAAGCAAATAGACATAGTAATGTAAATCTTGTCTAAAACATAGCATGAAGAAACATCATTTCTGCTCATAAACTTACAAGATAAACATACATGAAAGAAGAAGATATATGATTAAGCATGAACAAATAAACATACATAATAAGAACAGATGATCCAATGCATACCATAAGTATCTCAACAAAAATTCTGCAAATCTGTCTCTGATTTCATTCCAAATTGTTGATTACAAAAGCTCCACTGCAATATGAGATTATCCAACCCAACAAAAGACTAAAGAGAGTCTAGTTATATAAAATATGGACTATGAAACCTCATAAGCATGAAATACCATCTAAAATATATCATAAATACACAAGATGAGTCATTTCCTAGATTCTTGGGAGGTTAGAAACCATTCCCTAAATTTAGTTATGAACTAGGAGTGTTTGTCCCTTACATTAATCACATATTCCCTCATGATAGGAGGTAAAAAAAAACTCAATAACTCTAATTCCAACTCATAGGACAGAAAAACTTAGAATTTGTGACAATTTCTGAGCTTGACAAGTGTCCTGAGGAATCCAATGCTGATTTGTAACATTTCTTACATAAGTGTGACAAAAATTTGCAGAAGCATAACATAAATTTGGAGGCACTTTTAGGAGTCCAAATCCACTTCTGAAAGAACGGTCAACTAGCCCTGTTTCTATAGTTTCCATAACATCTTGAATTTTTCAAAATGACCCATGGGAAGGCCTCCAAAAATCCATTCTCCCAAGGTTACTCCAAAAGCGTAACAAAGGCTCAAAAAATGTGGAAGAAACATGAAAAATGGGTGGTTTTTGAGATTTTTCTTCAAAATTACAGCTTGTCATGCCAAGGGGGTTCCTGATATGTGATTTACACATCAAAATACAACCATCCATATAAATAAATAATCATTTGTATGCCCCCAAAATAAGCGTAAAAAAAGTTTGTTACCCTACTGCAATGAGGAATTTCCATAATTCTGAAAAAGTCACAAAAAATACCAAAATTGATCAAAAATTCTCAAAATTGGTTCTTTAGCACCTGTGAGTGATTGGAAAAACAATCAAACAAGCTTCAACCAACAATTCCAAGCTATATTTCTATTTTAGCTTCATTTGTGCTTCTTTTAGCCTTTTCTTCAATTGTTTCAGACTTATTTGAGAAATTGTATTCCTAGCGCGATAATGATTTTCCATGTTTCTTTGCAGATTATTGTCCCTCTTAGCCCTCTTCAAGAGCTTCTCCATGTGTTCATTTACCATTGACAACAAATATCTCTGTCTTCATTAATCTCCATGGATATAAGCTCATCAAAGGTCAACTCGTCAGGTGGATGAGTCGACTGTCTTTCTAGCTCCAGTGCCCTTTTGAGGCCTCTTGTTTTTGGCCTTCTTGATTGTGTTTCAGCCTCTATGTCTTGTACTTGATAAACATAAATAACCTCCTTAAGGTACCATTGACTGCCTCTAGGTCAAGCTTGGGCTTGCTTTGTATGACCTGCTTCACTTTCAATTGAAAATTTTCTTGCTGCAAGAAAGTGATTTGAGAATTAGCAATGGAAAACATCTTCTTCAATTCTGCTATTTCCTCGTCTTTCTATCTGATGATCTCTTCAGTTGATCTGATCTCCACCTGCTATGCTACCCCAACCTCCAATGGCACTGATTCACTATGTTGATGCAAAAGAGGCTACTCCTCCATCTCACTATGTTCCACAATGGTGTCAAGTGTAAGAACACTTTTCGCAAACTTAGGTGCAAAAATATGTCTCTTACCTTTCTCATAGGTGTCAGTAAACTCAAAAACCTAGGAGAATATGAAAGCTGAGTGGGCATGCTAGAAGATCCAACCTCCATTGGTTGTGCTGATGATGTACTAGGCAAGATAGGAGGGCTAATGGTAGGTAGTGTTGATAATCTCTCCAAGAAATTTTCCCAAGTCATGTTGATGGAGGAAAGGTGATGCAATACAATGAGCTTGATGAGACCATGATGAAAAAGACTAGTGTGATGATATTTTTTTCTACTCTGAACCTTCTCAGTCATCTTAATAAATCTCGTGTATAAATAAATGGCAAATCAAGTGTTTTGACAGAGGTGAAATGAATCAACAGCTAGATATGATACCTATACAACCTGAAAAATATTCCTTCACATGTGAATTAATTCATTATGAACATCACAAAAGGAGAATAATTGTTTCTGAGGTGTCTGAAAGGAAATAGGTAATTTGGCTCCTCTCTAGCATGAGGCTTGAGAAACTGTTTGTAATTTTCAATGTCTAACTCCATGCCCTTGAACCACTGCTCTCCATGACAAGGAATATATGTTTCTAAAGAAATTAGGTCTGCTGATAGGATTATCTCCATACCTACAATAGTGACATTCCCCATGCTGAATCTTGTAGCAAATAAGCTGGTCAATTGAAGATGATACTCCTCTTCCATGAGCCTTTCACAAAATCTCAAACACCCATCTCTCTCAAAACATCTTATGGGCAATGGCGAGGTATTGAGGTCATGCATTGTGAAGGGTTCTAGCCGAAGGTGGCACCGTCCTTTGAATCTCTTCTTCTCACTTTCCATATTTTTTGTCACTGGAATGATGAAAACCCTAGTGTATTGATGGGATGGGTAGATGCATCGAAATCTAGAAAAACTGAGTGTAGGAAAGTGTGAGTTAGAGGATGAGATGAAGGATCATGGAGCTGAGAAAAAATCTAGAAAAAATTGAGTGGATTGGGTTGTATGTTAGCTCCAATTTGTGAGTGGAATGAGGGAAATTTAGTGTGATTAAGGTGGTGAAATGATGAAAACACACAGAATTTCCAATTTCACACTGTGAAAATAGCTAGTGTAGAGGTGGAGTAAGTTTAGAATGTGAAATGGAGGATCATGGAGCTGAGAAAAAATTATACAAAAAATTTAGTACATAGGGTGGCATGTTAGCTCCATACTGTAAGTGGAATGAGGAGAAATGTATGTGTGGAGGGTGGCGAAATCTAGAAAACACAGGAAATTTCCAAGTTTTTCACTGTGAAAATAACGAGAAACTAGGGTTTGGGTGAAATGACATGTTAGGGGTGGTGTGAATGATGAGAAATGTGGGGATAAGGTATATAAGAGGTGTGAGTCAGGGTTTATATGCTAGGGTTAGGGTTTATGTAGGTGGGGTAGGTTAGGGTTTTTCAAATGAATTTTTTTTTTTACCATGTATGAGTGAAAATATGTAGAAAAACAAAGTGAGAAATAAAATGTTTTAAAATCTTAAAATTTGACCAAAAGAGAGCATAAGAGTAATGATTTACCTTTTATGAAAGCTTCACAAGGTAATGAATACAAGTTTCAAGCTTGTTTGGAGGTTTTCCAAGCCCAACACCCAAATCTGCCTCTCCTCCAAAAGTGTAACAAGCATGTACAAAAGCATAACAAGGGAGGCAAAAGTGTAACAAGGGCTCACCGAAACATAAAAAGGGTTGCGTAGCACCTACGCAGCATGCCAGAAGGGTAACAAGGGTTGTGCAACACACTCCAAAAGCGTAACACGCTTGTCCAAAAACGTAACCAAAAATCCTGGAAGCATAACACAAGCTGATAGAAGGGTAACAAATGAGTTTTAAAGTGATTTTATGATTTGGATTTGGACTTTGACCACCTTTGGAGTGTGAGTGAGGTAAGAGAGGTTCACTTTCACACATCAAGAGAGAAAAATGAATGAAAATGATTTTTTTTCCTTTTATAAGCTTGAGGTGATCGTTTTCACCTTTTGACATTTGAAATGACCTTTTTGCCTTTTAATGAGACACTAAGATAGAGTTGACCTCTTTGAACTTTTTGAAACTTGAACCTTTTTTAAAACAAGACAAGTTGTCTTTATTTTATTCCCTAAATATATTATCTCCCTTTTTAGAGGTTTATGAGTGAGATGAAGGGTTAGAACCTTGTTTTAAGTGATAAATTGGACAGTCTTCAAAGGTAGATATTTCCCCTAGAAAGTGACCTATATGAGGTGAAGTGACATAACCCTAAATATTTAAATGATGAGGAAGGATATGACCTTGAAAACGATGATAGTGATGAATGAGATGAGGGAGCAACACAATTGATCTAGACCTCTGTGACCAAAATTATTTTCTGAAAACTTGTTTGAAAAAGTAAACAAATTTGACCTATGACTTTAGGAAAAAAACTAAAAGAGTTATTTTTTATCACTGACATACTGACACTAACAGTCAGTACACAGGATATGGATCCTATGATGATAATGGTGCTTGTGATCTATTCCAGCATCTAAAATATTCTCCCTATGTTTCAGTTACTAAAATTGGTTGGATAGAGACATCATCCACTTCTTCATCAACATATGAAATGAAAAAGATGGGATTTTGGCCAAAGGAGGTAATTATTATTTCTAGTTATACTCCAATTAATTTTGATAACACATATTTTACAGCTTTTGAAAAGCATACCAAGGGTATTGGTATGAAGATTTAGATTCATATGGGTTATGATAGAAGGGGCCTCAAAGTCAATTTCCAAGGCATCATTAATCCTAACAAAGTGAAGGAATGACCACAGTATGAAGGGTTGGTTTATGGCCACGAAGAAATTGGAGGGTGCTCCAAAATTGCTAAGGCAAAGAAATCGTCATGTATGGAGTTAATGCCAAAGTGGCTCCTACGAAGCGATGGTACAACACACCATGATGATAGTGATAGTGAAAAATTGTCTCCGTAGAGAGATGAACATTGCAAAGGACATTGCTAAGTCCAGTTCTCCTAGTCAAAGTCATAACCCAAAAGACAGGTATAAGCATCATGGGAATTCCATAAATGTTTGTGCTTATGACCATTTATGGGATATGTTTCCCTGTACATTTTGTGATGGATTTGACCACTATGTCGATGATTTTGAACAACGTAAAGCAATGTTAAAAAAACAGATTAAATTATTGGGACAAGACATGAGGAACCTCTCCTAGGTATGAAGAATTCCTTGTCGATGGGCAAGCATAAGCATTTTTGTACCCATTGTAATATGAATGGGCACCAAATTGAAATTTTGGAAACTCCATTTGAAACTTCATCCCAAGAAGGAAAGAGAGGTCATGTGATACCCTATAAGGGAAGCGACAGGTGGAAAAGTGGAAACTGGTGTAGTTCCCAAAGAAGCCTTTGAAGCAGAGTTGGTGCAGAAAGAGAACCCATAAGCCTGGTTAGGAAAATAATGGTTAGACTATTTTGTACAATTAGCTTTCTTTGTAAAATTTTAATTAATTGTTGTATATTCCCATTTGGGTAATTTGTAAAGTGAATTCATGTACATATCACATGTCTATAATTGTGTCAAGCACTCGCCTATGCAAGTATTCCCATGTGATGCTTGTTTGTGTTATTTACAAAAGTCTTTTTGGATCTGATATTTGGTAAAGATTACGCAGAATATGACCATAGTGATGTGGAAAAATCCAAACATATCATTGACCAAATGCAGCCAGAGCATCAAAGAGTACAAGTGCAGCTTGAGGAAAACAAGGCAAAGTACAAAGAAATGCATAGCAAGTAGTGAGTTGCTTATGATTGGTGGAAGACCAATTTTGGTTTTAACAAAGAAATACTTCAATGTGAAGATTGTTTCAACCAAATTAAGATGGTATTGAAGAGAATGTTCAGATTCCATCCATAATTTATTCCCGAATGTGTTAGAATAATTGCAACAAGCCACGATTCTTGATAGGAGGATAAGGACTTCACGTAGAGGAAATGTGGAGTACCTTGAATGAGGCTCAAAGGAACCAATTCAAACAAAACAAGAAGGATTGAGATCGAGAAATTAAAGGAGTTGTTTCCTCACTTTTTTGCTGAGTGAAGATAGAATTTTTGAGGTCAAAAATTTCCCAATGGGGAAGTATCATCTGGAGATAAAAAAGAGGCTAAAAAATGAAAGTGCTAGAAATATCTCGAAACTCGCACCAAATCATAGTTTTCGTCGTCCTAATTCCAACACCACTTGAATCACATTAATTCGACATCATATGAGGAAGTTATTATGTTATGAAGTTTTGGCCAAACAACTTAAAAGTCAAGCAACAAGGTTTAATGGGTTTCTAATTGGGCAGACCATACAACTGACGTCATCAACTAATTGTGCAGGGTACGGCTGACGGTGGACTAACCCCGAGCTCGAAAAGTGGCAGGGTCATACTGAGGTAGGTGTCACGATTTTATTGGTTGGTTGGTTTGAAATGGGCTAATGGTGAGGCACCATGTGGCCTAGTGAGGGGGTGCCACATTGCCCTGTGTGATTAGATAAAAAAATTATAAAGGTTTGAAGGGCCTTGGTGGGTTTTGACACCTAGACCTCCCGCACAACAATCCACATATGTTAGGGCCCTATATTACTAGTGTAGTCCCTTATTATTGTTAGTGTAGCCCCCTTATTGTTATTTTTGTACCCTTATAGTCCCCATATTGTTATTATTGTGCCCCATAATAGCCCACTATTGTTATTGTTGTGCCCTTACATTATTATTATTAGGTCGGCTAGGATTATATTGTGACCCCATGGGCTACTATATATAGAAAGGAGGTTTTGTCATTTGTGTCATCTAAGAATTTTTCATTTATGTAATGTAAAGGAGGTTTCCCCCTCAAATAGGTTGATTCTAAGGCGTTGATCTATCTTTTATTCTATTTTGTGATCTGGTTTCGTTACATTTGGTATCAGAGCTTTGGATTCTAGGGTTTCGTTGCTTCAAACATGTCGAATTTTAGCTATCAATTTTTTTCTACGAAGGTTTGGAAGCTAAAAACAAAACCCATTTGCAAAGAAATCCTAAGTAACTTCATGTAAAAAATTCAGATCTTGGTTCGCAATATTTTCAGAGATATGATCTATGGAAGTTAGGGTTTTTGAAGGCTCCTGAATTTCAACTCAAAGAGGTGACCTTGGGAAAATTATCATAACTCTCTTTGTGAGGATCGGATTGGAATTCTATAAAAAGTGGCCAAAATTAAATGGAATTTAGTTTCCTGTGTATCTATTTAGAGCCGAAGGAGGAAACAATGACATGTGGCATACCATACAACTTCGCTCTCTTGAACTAGTCCATAATTAGGTAATTGTGGGAGATTGAGCATACATTTTCCTTAAAGAATGCAAATCAAGTCGGAACTATGGCATTGGAAATAAGATTGAAAGGGCTACTAAAGGATTGAAGATAAATTCTTGGGGATCCAAAATTACAGAGATACATCAGTTTCAATATCGAGCTCCTCAAAAGCAAGAAAAAGGTGTGTATTTTTTTTTTTAAATTGCATAAGTCTTGTTTGAAAATCAGTTTGAAGTGATTCCAAGGGTATATTGAAGCATAGTTATCAGTATTGGGTTCTAAAATCCCCCCTAAAAATAATTCAACACCCATTAAACCCTAAGAAGGCTCTACTATAACTCATGAATGGGAAGAAGTGCAACATGATATACCAAATTACAAGACCAAGTGCAACAAATTTCGCTCTCGCAGACAGTAACAAAAAATGAAATGGAAGCTAAGATGGATGGTTTGAAGAAAGGCATGGAAGCTAATATGGATGGTTTGAAGAAAGGCATGGAAGCTAAGATGGATGGTTTGAATAATGGCATGGAAGCTAAGATGGATGGCATGGAATTTAAGATGGATGGTGTGGAAGCTAAGATGGATGGTATAGAAGGCAACATGGAAACTAAGATGGATGGTATAGAAGGCAACATGGAAGCTAAGATGGATGGTTTGAAGAAAGGCATGGAAGCAAAGATGGATGGTTTGATGAAATGCATGTAATCTAAGATGGATGGTTTGAAGAATGGCATGGAAGCTAAGATGGATGGCGTGGAAGCTAAGATGGATGGTATACAAGGCAGCATGGAAGATTTGAAGAAAGACATGGAAGGTTTGAAGGAAGGATTGGCAAAGTTGCTACAAGAAAAACTTCCTAATGGAAAAAAGGTATTAGAGTGTTGTGAAACCAGCTCCAAAAATAGAAGAAATGAGATATCAACGCCTTAGAAATAAGCCACTTCAAGGGGACAACCTCCAATACATTACATGAATGAACAATTCTTGGATGATACAAATTACAAAACCTCATTTCTATATATAGGAGTCCATGGGGCCACAATGTAATCCTAGTGGGGCCACATTGAAATCCTAGCTGACCTAACAATAATAACTTAAGGGCACAATAATAATAATATGGGGGTTACATGGGTACAATAATAACAATAAGGGGGTTACACTAACAAAAATAAGGGACTATACTAGTAATATAGGGACCTAACATGCCCCTCTCCTTCAAACAAGTGTTGTCCTCAACTCTTGATTATTTCTTGATGCTTCTGTATAAAATTCTCATCCTCCCATGTGGAATCTTCTACAGGAAAGTTCTTCCACTTGTTGAGATACTCCGAAATTGATCGTACTTGTCGAGTTCTTGTTTTTTTTACTGCATCAAAACTTCTTTTGATGTGATGTTGATCTTCCTGTTGTTTCATTAGATTCTGCACCAAAGTTAGGTTATCCTTTGAGAGTTGGAGAACTTGTTGTTGATGCTCGATGTGATCTTCCACTAATTTATCATCCATATTAGCTATTATTTGATCCTTCAAACCATCCAACTTAGCATCCATTTCTACTTTTAAACCATCTATGTCATCTTCGATTTCTCTACGTAAGATCGAAATTTGTTGCACTTGGTACCATAATTTTGATATCTCATACCGCAATTCTTCCTCTTCATGCATCACAGTATAGCTTTTTGAGGTCTTAATGGGTATGGATTTTTTTTTTGAGGCGTTATAGAACCCAATACTGATAAAAATTCTGAAATATGCTCTTGGAATCACTTCAAACTTCTTTTTCAAACAAACGTTATGCAATTTTAAAAACCAAACACACACCTTTTACTTGCTTTTGAGGAGCTCGATATTGAAATTGAATTATATCTATAATTGCGGATCCTAAATATCTGAAATTCATCCCTATAGTAGCCCTCTGAAGCTTATTTCAAATGCCATGGGTCTGATCTGTTTTAAATTCTTCAAGACAAAGTTATGTCTAATCTCCCACAATGACCCAATTATGGACTGATTCAGTAGAATGAACTTGTACGACTTGCCACGTGTCACTGTTTCCTCCTTTGGCTCTGAAATTTATAGACAGAAAACTATAGTCCGTTTACTTGCAGCCACTTTTTACAACATTCCAATCCGATGCTCAGAGAGAGAGCTATGAAGATTTTTCCACGGTCACCTCTTTGAGATGAAATTCAGAAGCCTAAAAAAGCCCTAACTTCCACAGATCATATCTCTGAAAATATTGCGAACCAAGATCTAAAATTTTGTGATGATGTTCCTCAGGATTTCATCTTCTCACACTAAAACTTTTAGCTTCAGAACCTTCTTAGAAAAAACGTTATAGCGAAAATCCCACGATGACCTGTTTAGGTTAAATTCAAGAGCCTGAAAAATGACCTAAATTCCACAAATTATATCTCCAAAAATATTGCGAACCAAGCTCTGAAACTTTGCGACGGTGTTCCTTAGGATTTTGGCTTTGCACACTAAAAATTTCAGCTTTTGAAACTTCGTAGAAAAAACGTTATAGCAAAAATTCCACGATGACCTGTTTGGAGCAGCGAAACCCTAGAATCCAAAGCTCTAATACCAAATGTTGTGAAACCAGCTTCAAAAATAGAATAAAAGAGATATCAACACCTTATAAATAACCCACTTTGAGGGGGAAACCTCCATTACATTACATGAATGAACAATTCTTGGATGATACAAATTACAAAACCTCCTTTCTATATATAGGAGTCCATGGGGCCACAATGTAATCCTAGCCGACCTAACAATAATAATTTAAGGGCACAATAATAATAATATGGGGGTTACATGGGTACAATAATAAAAATAAGGGGGTTACACTAACAACAATAAGGGACTATACTAGTAATATAGGGACCTAACATAGAGGAAACTCATGATGAGAACAAAAGAAATGTTAATCATGATTTCATAGACTCTAATGTTGGATTTAAGACCCACCATATTCCAAAGGTAGATATGAGGAAGTTTGATGGCAAGGATCCGATAAATTTGATACTACAAATGGAGCAATACTTTGAGCTCCATAATATGCAAAACACACCAAAGTTACGCATTACAACTTTATATTTAGAACACAATCAACTTGTATGGTATCGATGGATTTTTTCTCGTAAACCAATGGTCACTTGGTCAATTTTTACGGAAGAAATTATAGCACATTATGAGGATACAAATAGCAATACCTTTAGCCAATTGATAAATCTCAAACAAAAGGGCTCAATGATGGAGCATATCTAGGACTTCCAAAAATTGAATATAAGGGTAAATAATATTACATAGGAACATATGATTGATGTCTTTATAGGGACTCTAAAGGATATCATTCAACATAAGGTTCACCTTTTGGAACCTAATACATTGGTCCAGAACGAATTCAGGTTGGCAAGAAAATTTGAAAGAAAAATTATGGTGAAAAGGAAGCCTACCACTCACAACTATAAATATGGAAGTGTTTCTACTCCTAGACTTCCACAACCTACAAGGTTGACACCACAACAATTGGAAGAAAAAAGAGCAAAAGAGATTTGCTATAGTTGTGATAGAAAATACACTAAAGGTCATAAGTGTGTAGATAATAAATTATTTTACATAGATTGTGAAGAGGAGGAAGAAAAGGTACAAGAAAATTCAAAAGAAGAGGATATACACCGGGAACCAACCCTGGAGGAAGAAGAAATGAATCCGGCCATATCCTGTAATGAATTGGCAGGAATTACCACTCATAAAACTCTCAAGATAGAAGGAAATATTAAGAAGAAAAATGTAATAGTGCTTATTGATTCGGGTAGTACCCATTATTTTATTCATTTTAAGGTAGCCAAGGAATTGAATTGCTTCCTATACCCAGTGCCAGAGTGTCAAGTGATGGTGGAAAATGGAGGAACTATAAATTCCTCTAGAAATTTCCATAATATCAAGCTAACCATGGGGGAATATGTATTGAATAGTTCAATGATTTCCATTCCAATGGGTGGTGCTGATTTTGTACTAGGAGTACAATGGTTACAATCTTTGGGGAAAGTGGCTTTTAATTTTCAAGAACTTTTCTTGAAATTTTTTTCAGAAGGAAAGGAAGTTGAATTACGAGGTATTGCAGGGAAGCTGGGAAAGATAATAAGCTCTAATGTCATGACAAACACTTTGAATAAAGAACAACAAGGCGTCATTTCACAACTATGCTCACTAGAAGTTCCAACATCAAAATCATATTTTTATCTAGATCTCCAAAAAGTCTTGGAAAATCATTCAAAGGTGTTTGAAACTCCCAAAGGACTCCCACCTATTCATGATCATGATCATGTTATTCAACTGAAGTGTTCCTCCAAAACTCAGGTCTTACAGATATCCTTATGTCCAAAAGATCAAAATTGAACGTAGGATTGCAGAAATTCTAAGGGCTGGTATTATTCAACCTAGTCAAAGTTCTTTCTCTACTCCATTAGTATTGGTGCACAAGAAGGATGGATCATGACGCATGTGTTCGGATTATAGGGATCTCAATAAGCTCACTATTAAAGATAAATTTCCCATTCATGTGATTGATGAATTATTGGATGAGTTACATGGAGCAATTTATTTCACCAAGTTGGATCTCTATTCAGGATATCATCAAATTATAATGAAGACAGAAGACATTCTGAAAACAACATTTCAATCTCATGCGGGTCATTATGAAATTTTGGTCATGCCTTTTGGCCTTACCAATGCACCTCTACATTTCAAGGGTTGATGAATTCCATCTTCAACCCCTTAGAAAATTTGTGTTAGTATTTTTTGATGATATACTAATCTACAACAGGTCCTGGAAGGATCATGTTCAACATGTTAACAGGGTGCTCAAACTATTGTAGGAGAAACAATTATATGCAAAAACCTCCAAATGTTTCTTTGGAGTACAAGAGGTGGAATATCTTGGTTATATTGTATCTCACGAGGGTGTTAATATAGACCCTAACAAAATTAAAGCCATTAAGGAATGGAAATTCCCCACATCCATAAAGAAGTTGTGAGGATTTCTCGAGTTAACAGGATATTATCGCAAGTTTGTTAAGAATTATGGGAGAATAGCTGCACCTCTAACAACATTATTGAATAAAGATTCATTTTCATGAACTCCTGAAGCAACTAAGGCCTTTAAACATCTTAAAGAGGCAATGTGCCAAGCACCAGTCTTAGCTACACCAGACTTCGCAAAAACCTCTATTGTGGAATGTGATGCCTCAAGAAATGGAATTGGTGTTGTTTTAACGTAAGAAGGAAGACCCATTTCTTTTGAAATTTGTCCAATCAAAAGAAAGTATTTACAGAAAGCTATTTATGAGAAGGAAATGTTGGCAATACTATATGCACTAAATAAATGGCGACCTTACCTAATGGGAAGACACTTCAAGGTAAAAATTGATCAGGATAGTCTTAAATACTTTTTGGAACAAAGACTGTCTTTAGAAGAGTGGAAAAATGGGTCACAAAGATGTTGGGTTATGACTTTGAAATCATCAACAAAAAATGGAAGCTAAATGTTGTTGCAGATGCACTCTCAAGAAAGGATGAGGATGTGGAAGCATTGCTTTGTGCCATTTCTATTATCCAACCAGATTGGATAACCAAAGCAAGGGAGGAATGGAAGAGTGAGGAAGAAGTATGGATACTCATTCAAAAGTTGCAGCAAGATCCCAGTAAATATGACACATTTACTAGGAAAAATGATTCCTTATGGTACAAAGATCGCTTATATGTTTATAAGAATTCCCAACTAAAAAAAAGATTATTTTGGAATTTCCAACCTCTCCCTTAGGAGGACACTTGGGATTTATAAAAACTTACCATAGGGTGAAGAAAGAAATTGTTTTGGATGGCACTAAATCTGATATTCAAAATTTTGTAGCGGAATGTTTGGTTTTCCAGCAAAATAAAGTTGAGACAATTAAGACCCCGTGTTTGTTGCATCCTTTATCCATTCCAAATCAATCTTGGGAGGAGGTTTCAATGTATTTTATAATAGGTTTACCTAACTGTTGGACTATGTAAATCACTGTTAAATAACTAAACAAGACACATTAATTATCAATCCATGGACGTCTGTTTATTCCAATGATAGTTGCACTGTCTGTGCCTATACACCAACCAGAAGAAATTTCAAAGAAAATAAATCGTTGTTGAAGTAAATTCTAGAAGTAAATCACTCATGTAGAATTAAAAGGATATACAAGACTGGAATCACACTTCAATTAATCTATTCTAGAATGCCACACAATAAGTAACCAGCTGGTGTCTCTAATATCATATGTGCAATAGCATACAAATTATTGGAATTGAAGTGGATATATTCACAAATGAATAGCAGCAATAACACTCTATTGATACATAAACTGAAATAAAATTACATACACGCAACTACTTAAATCACTGCAATCCCTGCTAAGAAGGAGGGCCCTTCCTCCCTAGCAAGGCTTAGGTAGAGGAAGAACTTAACAGAAACTAAATTGAATAACGAATGTAACATTAATAACAGGATAATATGTATTAAGATGAACACAATTACAGAGCCAAAATAACGTTGTTCTCCGCTTACCTTTCGACCTCTAGGGCCAAGAACTATATAGTGGTTACATCAGAAAATCAAGGGATAGAGAAGTCATGAGAATCTTATGATTCTCATGTTGATCGAAATAGAACACATATAGTTATAACCACTTCCTAATAAATTTATGACTAGAAAATAAAATATTATAATCAAAACCACCCTTAGGCTGTTATCCAAAAAATACAATGCTAAACAACTTCTACAACTATCATAATAGAATCACAGTTGTAGTGTAACAGCTAGAGGACAGATCAACAACAAGTTTTGATGGATCAGTCAACGGTACAACTGTATCAGAAATTCGCCAGCGAGTCTGTAACAGCAGAGTGTAACAACAGTTTGCTGGCGGGTTTGTAACAGCAAGGTGTAATAGCATTGCTTTGCTATAACATCACCCTCTTAATTGCTCCCGTGAACTTCGTGCTCGGGATCTTTGGTGCTATAAATGACATCTAAAAAGACAACACAAAGACCATCAATCTTTTCCAAACATTCACCATCAATTAGTCATAAAAAGGTACGATATATCATAATAATTGGAGAATTGGCATAGTAATAAAAACAAGGTGAAACAGCACAAGTTAGGGTAGAAAGGTAGGAGAAAGAGGCAAAGATACTCCCATTGGTTATAGTTAAGAGGAAAAATAGGGAAAAGAAAGGTAGGAAAAGTGTACAAAACTGGCACCCAACATCTCCCCCCAACTGAAATACTTGCATGTCCTCATGCAAATTCATCTCTCATGGGAGTATCTTTGGTGTAGGTCAGTGAGATCATAAGCACCAGTTGTATCTTTGTCTGCAAACTGGTATCCCATATTGGCTGTCAACTGTCGTACCCAGGATTTTGACTCGTACTTACTCAATTCATAATTGATTTGGTAATCCTCAATTGGCAGCCAGATCAATGGAAACTTGAATCTCAATCCCAACCACAAAGCACCAAGGGATTGTACAATCTGTGCATAAGCTGGTACATGTGTAACAACCACCACATAATTATGGAATGAGAATGGTCCCCCCTTCAATTTCTCAGCACTGCTGGTTCCGTGTGTTTCAAGCACCGTGTCAAAGCTCGGCTCTTCATCATTGAGAACTGATTGAGGAAGAAGTTCACAATTATTCTTCTATAAGTGGCAGTCGATTCTTTAATCTAAGGGGTACTCAGCATTCTCCTAAATTCTCGTCTCAACTCGGCAGCCCGTCCTAGTTATGCCCGAACCCACAATTCCATCTTCTCATCATTAGTCTCCATAGATTTAATGGCAAGATGCCATTCAATCTGATTCTTCATGAAGGACACAAAAGCTCTCAATTAAAGATCTCCCATATAGGAGAATACTGTCACAACCATCTACATACTCACATGTTCACAAATAATATTGTGTAAGAATAACTCACACAACAAGCTTTGCTCATCAAAATCGGAGGCACGGAAAACATCTAGAAAATTTACGAGTGGAAGAACATAAACAAGGTTCATCCTCCATAATGGCTTTCATATGAAACAAGAAGTAACGTTCCCATAGAAAAATAGGATAGGATGGAGAAGGCCACCTGCAACCCAGCAAATTGAGGGCGAGGTCATGAATTTTTTGCTTGTCTAAGGTGAGGTCCTGAACCTGCTGCTGTAACAGCAACAACTGTTCTTCCTGATTCTTTAGAGCTTCCTTCTTCTTGTAATTCTCCCATCCTTTCTTCAATTATGCTTTCATCCATCTTTCATGTAAAGTGTCTATTTCTCTATGATGTTCCATATTTCATGTTGCTTCCTATTTCCACTTTTGTAATTCAGAAATCAGCAAGATTTTCTCAGAACTCCATCGTGGAATGGGACTCGGCGTTCTTCTGCATTCAATATCCACATCAAAAATGGGCGTACCAACCTTTGCTACATGGGGTTGTTCCACCTCTGCTATTGGTTCTTGTGTAACAGCAGCTTCCTCGGTGGGTTCTTGTGTGTCAGCCCCTTTGTTTCCATCTACAATAGACTATGTGTCCACTATTGTTTCTTCTACAATAAGAGTGGCCTCCAAAAGTTCTTGTGGGTCGGCTTCTAGGTCAATTTTTACAGGAGGCTCTGCTTTAACTACTGGTTCTTGTGTAACAGTAGTATCATCAGCACGTTCTTGTGTAACAACCTCCTGCCATTCTATTTCTGTTTCCATTGGGCTGATATTTTCTCTACAGACCTTATATCCCTCTGTTGTTAAGTCTTGAAAACATATCATGCATACAGACACTAGGATTTCCTTCCCCTTAGATAATTTCTGCTTTAATTCTTTGTTTTCCTTTCTTAGACTTTCCGGTTCTAAAAACAAGGCATTGGTTTCGGCCTTAGCCGATGAGGAGGGTTGCCTTTCTTCTTCTAAAACTTCTGCTTTCGTCTGCTTTTCAGCCGTAGGAAAAAGTTATACAGGTATGCTGACTTTCACTCTTTGTTTTGGTCTTCTATCCCCAATTGGTTCATCAATAGGCTTTTTCCCAATCCTAACTCTTGTAGGTCGAGTCTGGGTTTCCACTTCTGCCTGACTTCCTCCTGAGGTCATGGTTTGTTTCCCCCGGCTTGTCCTCGATCTCTTCTGCTTGAATTCTTCCCAAGTTTTTCCTTGCTGGCCTAAGGTATCCAATACGATTAGCTTAATGAGTCTGTGATTAGTCACACATGCCTCCGGGGGTGCTGCTATTTTTACTGTTGTCGCCATATGCTTGATATCCCTAACAAATAAAATGGAAGATTAATTCTTTGCTAGTGCCGAAGGTGATTAAGCAGAGGAAAGTGATAGTTGAGAACTATCGCGGATCTTCCCTCACAAGTGATATATTTAATTAAACCCAGGGCAACATCTTCCCAAGGATGAGGAAGTGACAATCTGTCAATTCCTCTCCCTTTCTTCTCAAGTTTTTCTTCCCCTACTAGGAAGTCTTCTTTCAAGGAGGGGTCATTGATTTTTCTAATAAACCACCTTCGCCCCTCTATTGGAAATGAAGTTACCCGGGCAATTATCTATTCAGTCACCTCCACTTGCATGCCCCTTACTCGAGTTTGATTATTGTTCAAGTCATGAACAAATCCAATTGCCACTGCCTCGTTTGAGCCTTCAAGCTTCTAGAAAAACTCAATCCATCCGACATCTTTGAATATATGGTGGGCTTCTGGACAATTCTGCAAGGCGTCCATAAAATCCAACTCGTGCCTGACCGCTGCTCCACCCATCTCTGCTGTTTGTTTCTAAATTTTCTTCTTGTTGTTCAGCCGCACTGTAATATCACTGCGTTTCTGAATTCTCTTCTTTGTTGTTCAGCCCACTGTAACATCACTATGTCTCTGAATTCGCTTCTTCTTGGCGTCTCTTCTTATCCCAATCGACTAGTTTACAATGACGATGCAAGGTTTCAGTCGAGGAGGTTGATGGGAGGTGACAAATTTTATGGATTTACCAAATTGTACCTCAAACTAATATTCAGAAATGGCTCATTATGGAAAGTAATGGGATTTCGTACACTCGCTCTTTTCCAACCAGATTTATTGAGATTGCAACAATATGATGAGCTTAGTGAAAATATTCTCCTTAACTAAGTGGGCCCGTAGGCTATTTTTGGCGCACAATCTATTTTTAGACTATGTCTATTTTTATACATGTCGATCATATTCTATGAGTTGCAGGATGCTATTTGTGGATGGTTGGTCAAGTTGGAAAAATAGATGGAATTCTATTTTTAGACATATTGGGCAGAATCTATTTTTAGATTGCCAGTCTAAAAATAGATATGTCGAATATTATTAGCTCATAATATTTGGACTATAAACATTATCTTATTCTCTTGGAGCACTTGATTAAGTGCACGAGATGTGACACGAAGGAGGTGTGGGGAAGATGCACGCTATTACTAAGGGTTAGGTGGAGCTATTGCATGGATACTTCAGTTAGAACTCATGTGAGAGAGTTTGGTGGAGTTGATTGAGGAAGTTAATGGAGTTGTGTTCAGTTTAACTAAGCTAAACATAGTTGAGCTAGTTGTATCTAGTCTAACTGATTGATACACTAGTGGGAGTGGTGTGAATTAATTATTAATTAATTCACTAATTATAAACTCATTAATCAACTAAAAAATACATCAGTTAACTACGGTGCATGGACGGTTTAGTGGAGACCAGTGAAGAGGTAGGTGAAAGAAGCGAGTGTGACTATAGTGATGCATTGATTGCATCCAACACTCAGTGGAGATGCCAATGAGGATTGCGTGAGCAAGGCTGGAGTAATTCGAACTCATTCAGAGCCATTCTTCAGCAGGGATTGCGCAGTAGAGGCAGGCTAGCAAGTGGCAAAGATCGGTGCATGGATTTGCAAGATCGGGCCTGATTAGTGTGTAGCGATTGTATTGTACTGAGAGCTTGATATGATCAGATTTGTATGAGGATTGTTACATGATCTCTATGACATATATTATATACAAATATTTGGGGTTTTCAGCTTCAGGCTTTCCCGTTAAACAACTGTGTTAATGTGTGTGAATTTTTATTGTTTCATGTGTGCATTGCAATCTTGATTTAATTTCCACAAATGATCAATGGTGGAATAGATTATGTATTTTGCATGAAGTTAAAATAGTGTGTGATCGGGAGAATCTTGGATATATAACACACAATTTATATAATTTCTACATGGTATCGAGCAATATTGATCATTGGAGCAATTGCAAAACATTGAAGCGGTTGAGTTTTGTGCTGGTGGAATTCGAATTTGCTGCAGTGTTTTCTTGGTTTCGAAGTTGAGCATTCATTGAAATGTCTTTCAACGGATTGTGATTGGAGTATGCCCTTGAGGGAAGCTTGAATTATATTGCATGGAAGGAAAGGATGGAGGCAGTGTTGGATGATAATGGGTTGAAGGAGTTCATAGATGCAGAAATTCCAAAACCTTCTTCTAGCGATGCTGCCGCGCTTGATGCATGGAAAAAGAAGACAAAAAAATGTCGAAGGATTATGTTGGAAGGTGTGAAGGATCACATTGTGTCTAGCCTTCATGGTAAATCTTCTCCATTCTTGATGTGGAAAGCTTTGACAGATTTATTTCAAAGCAAGAGTGACCAGAGGAAGTTGGCGCTCAAGGACAAACTCGGGAACATAAAAATGGAGAAAGGCGATAGTATGCCCAAGTACCTCACGAAGTTCATCCAATGCAGGGATGAGATGGGAAGTGTGGGGAGTTCTTTGTAGATGGCCAGACAGTGAGCTTGGCTCTCTTTGGGCGAGGATTTGGCACTCTATCGAGTCAAATAGTAATTCGGGGCACTGGGATGGGAGCAACTTTGGTCGGATCTTGTGCGGGGAGGAGATAAGGAAAGTACTAGGGACGGATCTTCATCGAAGAATGAAGATGAGGAAAACTGCACTTTGGCTGCCAAAGCAAGGAAAGGGAAGGGAAAGAAAAATCCTTCTCAATCCAGTGCGAAAGGCAAGAAGTAGGACTTGTCCAAGGTGAAGTTCTTTCACTGTCACCAACACAGACATTACACCACTAATTGTACACAGAAGAAGAAAAAAAAGTAGGCTACTGGATCTACAGTTGGAGAGGCCTTAGCCTCGTAGTTTGAGTTGGATTTTTCATTGATCGCATGCTTAGTTTCAAGTGTGATGGGATCAGTGTGGTTTCTTGATAGTGGTGCGTCTTTTCATATGACCGGAGACAAAGATTTGTTCAGTGATCTGGATGAGAAGGATCTTGGAGTGCACATCGAGATGGGCGATGATGGTAGATACAATGTGACTGGTATCGGGACCATTTCCTTTGAGAGGGAGTCTGGCAAACCTTTCATCTTGAAGGATGTCATGCATGTTCCAGGATTGAAGAAGAATCTTATCTATGTGGTGATGTTGGAAGACAAGGGATATGATGTTGTCTTTAGCGAGGGAAAGGCTTTCTTGCGCAGTAAGGCAACTGGTGAAACCCGGAGGATAGTGGTTCGAGTTAAGAACCTTTATCAATTGCAGGTAGATGGCTGCACAGCAATGGCAGGCAAGGCAAGAGTGGTGAGCTGGGATGAGGGCGAGCTATGGCACAGGAGATTGGGTAATCTTCACCATGGTGCTTTGAAAATTTTGCAGCAAATTTCTACCAGGCTTCCCAAAGGTACACTTCGCAGTCAGATCAACACAAGGGTTGTACTTTGGGAAAATTTGTGAAAGCCACCTTTCATGAGAAGGATAGTCACGCCACGACGATCCTTGAGAGAATTCACACAGACGTGTGTGGACCTTTCTCAGTAGCTTCGATAGCAAAGCACAGGTATTATGTGATCTTTGTTGATGACTTTTCTCGGAAGTGCTGGATCTTCTTCATACAGAAGAAGAGCGAGACATTCTCAAAGTTCTGTGAGTTCAAGGCACTGGTGGAGAAAGAGTCGAGGAAGCAGGTGGCTATTAGGAGCGACAATGGTGGTGAATTCATCTACGCGTTGAAGGACTTTTGCAGCGCGAAGGAATTCGAAGAGAGCTCATAGCGCCTCATAACCCACGACGAAGTGGGTCGCGGAGCAGATCAGAACAGTAATCGTGGGTCTTGCACGGAGTGATGTTGCATGATCAGGGCCTTCCCATACACTTGTGGGCTAAGGCATGCAATACTGCAGTATATGTGCAGAACCATTTTCCTCACAGGATACTTGGCATGAGTACACCCGAGGAGGCATTTTCTGGTAAGAAGCCTGATATTTCCCATTTGAGGATTTTTGGTTCACCTCTTTACATTCATGTGACGAAGGATGCCAGGAAGAAGCTGGAGCCGACTGCAGAGGTTGGGATATTTTGGGGTACACTGATACACCCCACAACTATCGTGTGTATTTTCCAGGCAGTCGCAAGACTGTTGTGCGACGGGATATAAAATTTCATGAGGAGCAAGCCATGAAGTGTTCGCTTGAGATGGAGCCACACTTGCATGTAGATGAGGAGCTATTAGTTCCTAAGGATGAGCCTCAAGATGTGGATCAGCCACAAGAGGAGGTTCATGGAGTGGAAGAGACCACTCATGCAGCGCCAACCATCAGAGGGCGGAAGTGCACTACAGAAGCTGAGCGACTGAATCTTGATGTAGAGAATATTGTAGGAGCACCTACATCACAACGTAGACAAAGACAGTCGCCTGATCGATATATTGGATACATGGCTCTGATGAGCAAGTGTATCATGACAGAGCCATCCTCTTTCGAGGAAGCTGTGGAGGATCCCGCATGGGTAGATTCCATGGTGGAAGAGTATGATTCGATTGTCAGAAACAATGCATGGGAGATTGTCCCAAGGCCAGAAGGGAAATCAGTGGTGGGTTCGAGATGGATCTACAAAGTGAAGCAAACAGTTTATGGGAGTGTGGAGAAGTACAAGGAAAAATTTGTTGCCTGAGACTTCTCACAGATTGAGGGGATCGATTATGAGGAGACCTTTGCACCTATCGCAAGGTATTCTTACATACGGATGATTCTTGCTCTCTCAGCGCAGATGGGGTGGCACATTCATCGGATGGATGTGAAGACTGTGTTCCTCAACGGAGTGATTGAGGAGGAGGTGTACATAGAGAAGCCTGAAGGTTTTGAGATCTTCAACAATGAGTCGCATGTGTGCAGGCTCAAGAGAGCGCTGTACGGGTTGAGAAAAGCACCTCGTGCTTGGTACACATAGATAGACAGTTATTTTACCAGACTTGGATTCTCCAAGTGTGAGGCGGATCCGAACCTATGCAGTTGTGGTGGAGGGTAAGTTGCTGATCATTGTACTTTATGTAGATGATTTGATATTGATGGGTGATGAACAGTTGATACTCTCATGCAAGGCTGATCTTGCAAAAGAGTTTGAGATGAAGGACTTGGGCCTCCTTCATTATTTCCTGGGATTGGAAATATGGCAGCACAGTGATGGATTATTTGTGTCTCAAGGCAAGTATGCCTGGGAGATACTGGAGAAGTTCAACATGCATGGCTACAAGCCTATTGGAACAATTCCTCTTCCTGGTGGATGGAGGAAAGAGGATGCTACATTGGCAGAGGTAGTGGATGCAACTGTTTACCGACAGTTGGTGCGGTCGCTTATGTATCTAGTCAATACATGACCTGACATATGCTACGTTGTTAACCAACTTTCACAAGCTATGGTTAAGCCTACAAGCTCTTTTAATGAGCCAGCATGTATTGAGATATCTCGAGAGGCACATCGGGATATGGATCATGGTACGGATAGGAGGATGAGTTGAGGCGGCATGGCTTCATGGATCGGTATCATCATATCAAATATTGTGTGCAGCGGAAGATCATGTTACTTTCATATATTCCCATGGAGGATCAGGATGCTGCTATCTTGATGAAGGTGCTCACCAGGAGAAAATTCGAATACCACAGAGGCAGGATCGAGGTGGCAGATAATCCCTATCTTGTTGAGATGGAGTGTTGAGATTGCAACAAGATGATGGGCTTAGTGGAAAGAAGTCGCCTTCACTAAGTGGGCCCGCAGGCTATTTTTGGCGCAAAGTCTATTTTTAGACATGTCGATCATATTCTATGAGTTGCAGGATGCTATTTGTGGATGGTTGGTCAAGTTGGAAAAATAGATGGACTTCTATTTTTAGACATATTGGGCGGAATCTATTTTTAGATTGCCGGTCTAAAAATATATATGTCGAATATTATTAGCTCTTAATAATATTTGGACTATAAACATTATCTTATTCTCTTGGAGCACTTCAGTTAAGTGCACAGATGTGGCACAGGAGTTGAAAAAAGGAATTACACTATTCCTGAGGGTTAAGTGGAGCTATTGCATGGATACTTCAGTTAGAACTCATGTGACATAGTTTGGTGGAGTTATTGAGCTAGTTGATGGAGTTGTGTTCAGTTTAACTGAGTTAAACATAGTTGAGCTAGTTGTATCTAGTCTAACTGATTGATACACTAGTGAGAGTGGTGTGAATTAATTATTAATTAATTCACTAATTATTAACTCATTAATCAACTAAAGAATACATCGGTTAACTACAGTGCATGGACAGTTTCAGTGGAGACCAGTGAAGAGGTAGGTGAAAGAGCAGTGTGACTATCAGTTGTGACTATAGTGTTGCATGATTTGCAACACACAGTGGTTGGAGATGCCAATGAGGATTGCGTGAGCAAGGTTGGACCAATTTGAGTTCATTCAGAGCCATTCTTCAGTAGTGATTGCGTAGTAGAGGCAGGCTAGCAGGTGGCAGAGATCAGTGCATGGGATTTGCTAGATCGGACCTGATTAGTATGTAGCAATTGGAGATTGTACTGAGAGCTTGTAAGGAGCTTTGTATGATGATTGTTACATGATCTCTATGACATATAATATATAGATAGTTGGGGGTTTTCAGCTTTAAGCTTTCCCATAAATTACTATGTTCATATGTGTGAATTTTTATGGTTTTAATGTGTGCATGCAATTGATTTTATTTCCGCAAGTAATGATCAATGGTAGAAGAGATTCTATATTATGCATGAAGTCAAATAGTGTGTGATCAGGAGAATCTCGGATGTATAACATATCAGTTATATAATTTCTACACGGTCATCATTGGCAATTCTGTTATTAACTAGGTGCATGCAAATTTAATAGATATTTATGATTATGGTTTTTTGCAATGATTTCAAGACATATCCCCTCCCCCACCTTAATGGTGATGGCCGTGTCATAGGAATATCATTACTTTTCCATTTAATCACCAAATCATCAATGACAACGTTTACCTTTTTAATGACATACCTGAGGTGATGTGGAGGAAGATTTTCAATTGGCGACGTCCTACTTGCAACGCTCATGTTGTTGTGTTTGGCTGACACGGTTATTGTTGTTTATGGAATGAATCATAAAAAACACTATTTCTGGCTGTCGACTCTCAAAAAACATAATAATCAGGAGAAATTGGTACAGAAAAGGAAATTACATGAATACCATCATCCTATAAAATAGATCAAAAATGGAAGACCATGTTTCAGGAAGAAAAACATGGGTGTAACAGTCGCCACAAGAGTGGTTTTCAGCTGTTACTGACTATCTGACTGCACCCCGGAAAGGGGTTTTCGCAGTTAGATTTATTTTTGTTTTTATTTTTATTTTGTTATATATATAAACAGGTGTAACAACTGCCACAAAGGTGGTTTTCAACTGCTGCACTTATTGGAATTTCATTTTTTAAGGCTGCATAGGAGAATGTTCCCCTACTATCGTAACATGAAGATCAGAGTCCGCGACAATGTTGACAAATGATTCCTTCGAAGCGGGTTGATGATATAACCTTAGACAGTGCCCATTAACCAGTAACGACATCTTAGCGCTGTCAATGGTGACCAATTGTACAGTCCCATTGTCAAAGACCGTATCCACTTCGTAAGGACCTACCCATCTGGTGCAGAGCTTGCCTTTGAAATATTTGAACCTTGAATCGTACAAAAGAGCCCAATCTCCTTTCTGGAAATTTCTCTTCTTAATAAACCCATCATGCCATCTGTCTCTTTGTTTTTGAATGATCTCTATCTGTTGAATGGCAGCCAGCCGTTTCTCTTCCAACTCATTGAGTTGGTTCAGTCATTGAGTTTGTGTTGTACTCAAATCCATATCAACTTACAATGTTGATCTTAATGTCTTTATTTCAAATTATATGGGGAATAATGGATTCTTACCATACACCAATTCATATGGTGAGAAGACTGTAGCATTCTTCCATGTTGTCCTGTAAGCCCACAGTACCTCTGGAAGTTTCTCGGCCCAGTTACTTCGGTGGCTGGCTACTATCTTTGTTAAGATTCCGTCAATGACTTTATTGGTGCTTTCTACTTGACAATTTTATCGTGGTTGATATGGTGTAGTAATTCTGTGATGAATTCCATACTTTTCAACCAACTTCTTGATGAAATGAGATGTGAACTGAGCCCCCCCATCTGTCACTATCTCTCTGGGTATCCCGAAGCAAACAAAAATATCTTGAAACAGGAAGTCTGAAACAACCTGCTCTAATGCTATAGTTAGTGCTTTTGCTTCGACCCATTTTGTGACATAATTGGTGCAGAACAATATGTATGATTTTTGTTGTGATGAAGGATTAATTGGCTCCACAAAGTCTAGGGCCCATTTCTCAAATGGTTCTATTACTATTTGAGGCTGTAACGACATCTCATCTAATTTCAAAGGCTGGCCCATCCTTTGACAACTATCACATCCTTTCACAAAATCCTTGGCATCCTGGAATATAGTTGGCCAGTAGTACCCTGTTGAGAGTACTTTATGTCCTGTTCTCTTGTCTGCGAAGTGTCCTCCACAGGGTTCCTCATGACAAGCCTTCAAGATCTAAAATACTTCATATTCTCTAACACATCGTCTAATCTGAAAATCTGGCCCGGTGTGATAGAGATTTCCTTCTATCCAGGAGTAGGTAGCACTCTGTTGTATAATCTTCCTTCTTTCCTTGGAAGACAATTGGTGTGGGAATTTTCCCGCAGCAAGGTAATTGGCTATATCTACATACCATGGTGAGTGATTAGAGATGGAAAAAAGATATTCATCTAGAAAAGAATCCTCAGTGGCAGTGCAGTCATCACTTATATTTAATCTAGAAAGAAAATCAGCAGCAACATTATCTTTCCTGAGTTTATCTAAAATAGTAAAATCAAATTCTTGTAACAAAAATAACCATCGTGTAACTCTACCATTAGTAACAGGCTTGTTCACTAAAAATCGAATCGCAGCATGGTCAGTGTGTACAATTACTTGATACCCAGTGATGTAGTGCCAAAATTTGTTGATAGCATGCACTCCTTCTAGGAGTTCCTTCTCACTAACAGTGTAGTTGAGTTATGTTGGAGTTAAGTTCTTGCTGATGTAATAAATGGCATAAGGTTTCTTCTCCTCCAGCTGCCCCAAAACAACACCCACAACCATGTCAGATGCGTCTGTAGCAATATGAAACGGAAATTCCCAGTTTGGTCCTCGTAAAACAGGTGCTGCTGTTACACAGTTCTTCAACCTTAAAAGGGCCTACTCACACTTCCCTGTCCACACAAATTCCGCATCTTTAATGAGTAATGAAAATAGAGGAGATGAAATCTTTGAAAAATTCTCTATAAATCTCCTATAGTATCTTGCATGTCCCAAAAAACTACGTGCCTCTTTCGGAGTTTTAGGGGTCGGGATTTTCGAGATTACCTCAATTTTTGCAGGATATACCTTGATTCCATATGCTGAAATGAAATGTCCCAGCACAATTCCCTAGGTCATCATCATGTGGCATTTTTTTGTTCTCAGAGAACATTATTTTGTTCACAACATTCAAACACTTTATCCAAGTTAGCGAATGCTGTCTCAAAGGCATCCCCGTAGGGTGTAAAATCATCCATAAAGATTTCAAGACAGTCATTTAAAATATTAGAAAAAATACCCAATATTTCCCTTTGAAAGGTTGCAGGTGCATTACAGAGGCCAAAGGGAAGGACTCTATACGCAAAAGTACCCCATGGGCCAGTAAATGTTGTCTTGTCTTGGTCTTCTGTGGCAATCTGTATTTGATTATAGCCACTAAACCCATCTATAAATGAAAAGAATTTTTTTCCAGAAAGAGTGTCCAAGACCTGATCAATGAATGATAAAGGAAAATGGTCCTTTTGAGTGGCCTTGTTAAGTTCCCTATAGTCAACACAGACTCTCCATTTTTCATTCCCCTTCGGAACTATGACAAGCGGAGACACCCACTGACTGTCAGAAATGGGGTATATGAAATTAGCATTAAGGAGTTTTTGCAATTCTTCTTTCACTATCTCCTTAAGTGCGGGGTTTATTTGGTGCTGAAGTTGTATAACTAGTTTGAAATCCTCTTTAAGGTAAATGCGGTGAGTGCATAGGCTAGGATGGATTCCTTTCATATCAGTATAGTCCCATGCAAATGTCTTTTTGTATTTCTGTAACAGTTGTATCAACAATCTGTTTTATTCAACAGATAGGTTAGGATTGATGTTTAAACATTTTCCAAGTTCGATTTCAATGGGACTGCTGATAGTAAGTGGAGTTGTTTTCAAATGTTCAATAATTGCATCATCTTCCTCATCTTCTTCTCCCAAATCTTTAATGGGGGCAAAAGGGAGTGAATTACTAATAAAACCATTAATGATATCGTCCTCTGTTTCATCCTTAAAGTATTGTGCTTTTCCAAGCATGAGAAGAGGTAGGGAAAGATCAGATTCAGGTGCAAATTCATCCCACCTGGGACTACTCGAATCCATATGAGGTTTTGCTGGGGATAAAGGTTCAGGTTCTTAGTGGCCTATCCATCTGAGATCACCATAGATCCAGACCTACATCCGATATATGTGTCTGCAGTGGCTAGCCACGGTCTTCCAAATATTAAAGGATGACCCCCCAAGTTGGATTTGGTTTGTAAACTGAGAAAGTCAGCCAGATAATTCCAGGAAGCCACAGTGATAACCACATCTTCAATTATTCCCTCGGGCTTGACATGGGACCTATCTGCTAATTCAAGCACTATGGGTGTAGGTCTAATCCCATGAAGTCCTAGAGAGATGAAGAGGTATTTAGTCATGACATTAATAACTGCCCCTAGATCAATCAAAGTATTGGTTATGGGATGATTGTCAATATGGACAGTCACTGTAGGGTTTCCTGGGTCATTATATTTAGTCAACAAAGGCTGATCAATCATAATATTAGACAATTGTCCCATGACGTGGATAGTAGCAGGGTATTTAGGTTTCCTTCCAGATCTTTGACACATAGATCCCTCACTTTTTTAGCATAGATAGGCACTTCTTTAAGAGCTTTTAACAACGGAATTCGCACATACAAATTTTGAAACTCCTTGAGGAATTCAGATTCAGGTTATGAGACCAGCCCATTTTCAGCTAATCGTTGAGGGTATGGGGGGTTCTGAAAGCTAACAGCTGAGTGAGCTATCACAGATGTACCAGCCTTACTTGGATTGGCTGCGTAGGAACATCAGACCCTCCCGAGCTGGTTGTTACAAATGTAACAACGGGTGTTGTATCAGCTGTTACATCTGTAACAACTGCCTCATAATCATCCATATCCTTCCTGAGTGATTCACTTTATTCGGTAATAATGGGAGTATTTTCAGATCTTATTACTTTCCCTGATCGAAGACGAACCTCATTAAGTCCTATAGGAGTAATAAGATAATTCTGGAGGGTAACTGGAGCATCCATGCTCTGGGTTGCCTAATAATTTGGATTGGGGTTAGGTTGCATAGATAATTAGGGTCAGAAATAAGGTGTAGGATTTTGAATAGAGGGTAGTTGTAACTGCTGTTGTTGCATTGGTATTGGAGGGGGTACTGGACCTTGGCCATTACCTCTCCAGTTTTGACCCCAAGGATTGGGTTGTGATGGAGGATATTGCATTGGTGGAGGAGATGGCCACTGGTTCCATGCTGAAGGAAATTGTGTTGAGGAAGGAGTAGGATACTGCCATGGGTATTGATGACTATTATAAACATTATTCTAAGGATAAAAAGAAGAAAAATCTGAAGGCATACTTGTAGGTCACGGCTTCCATGGTCTCTTTGATCCGATGAAATAAGAAGATTGAACATCCTCGTTTGATTCTTGAAGTACCTCCTTCAGTTTGTGAAACTCAAGGCACTGATTTGTAGAGTGCGCCAATTCACAGATGTTGCATAGGCTAACACCATCCAGTCCACATTCTCTTTCCAAATGTTTCTTTTTACATCGGGGACAGAATATTGCTAAGGCTACTTCAGCTTCTGCTTGTGCTTTCTTGACTTGTACTGTAGTGATCTGGGCAAAGAGAGTGCTAAGGAGGTCGGTTTTAAAATCCTCAAATAAGTTCCCAATCTCTGCTCTGGTTACTCCTCCACTTGTGGACTTCTGTATCCGAAGTGAAGGGACCTGAAATGAAACTCTCCCCTTGACCAATCCTCTTGAGCTACGCAAGAAAAGCTTCATTATCTCATCAAATGTTTCATGCGATATGTATCCTTTTCCTATTATGTTCAGATTCTCCAGATAATCATCTCTTAAACCTCTTAAGAATATTGGCTTTAGAATTTTTGGATCTAAGTTACTGATCTTAGACCTCCGTAAATTGTAGTGAAATCACTCCAAATAGTCTTCTAGGATTTCCTCCTCCTTCTGTGAAATTCTGAAAATATCGTCCTTCAAATCCTTGGTTCAGTAACAGTCTTGATACTTAAAGAGGAAGGCCTCTCTCATGTCATTCCAGGTTTGAATCGTGCCAGAACCAAATCTCATGAACCATCTTAATGCTGCTCCTTTCAGAGTAGCAGGGAATAATTTTAGCTTCTGGGCATTTGAAGTGTAGTCATAACCTCTACACAGCACATCAAATTCGAACAGAAAGGTATCAGGATCCTCAACAGCCATCCCCTGAAAGGATGGTAGGGATGATAAAGGGATATTCTTCATAGGAGCCTCATCCCGTGTTACTACTATTGGGAATTCAAAAGTAACAGAGCTATGTTGTTCCTCAGATCCCTGATGCTCCCCACTCGTCTCTCTGTGTCCTTCAATTCTCAAATCCTGATCAATGATTTTCCACTGCTATTTTGAATCTAGAGTTTTGATATTAGGAGTTGATATGCTATTCGAAGGATGGTGAGGTCCAGAAATGGAAGACACCGATGGTCCAGGCCTTGATATGGTAGCTACTTTCTGTGGTCATGTCTTCCTATTATCTCTGTATGACATGCACTGTTCCTTTTCTGCCCTTGAAATCAGATCTCCAAAGAATGTTTTCCTTCCCAAATATGCGTTCTTCTTTTCCTTCTTACGACCCGTCTTTCCTGTAGTCAGTAGAGCGAGGGGTGTTTCTATATGTTTATGTTGTCCTACCGGCACACATGGGCCCTATGTGTATCAATTCATCCTACAAGTGCTTCAGTTTCTATAGCAGTGAGCTCGCCCAAGTTTGTTAGAGCGATGCGCATGTTCTTACCTCTCGTCTTACCGCCCAACGACTGTATAGCTGAAGGCACCCTAAAAACAATACCTGAAATTCAACTCCTAAGTGTCCCAGCAAGACATTGGTGAGCCCGCTCATGTTTGTTAGAGCGATTGGAAGGTTCTTACCTCTCGTCTTAATGCCCGACAATTGTGTCACTTGAGACACTCTAAGAAAAAATACAAAATGCTCAGAAATTCAACCTCCTAAGTGTCCCAGCAAAACATTGGTGAGCCCACTCAAGTTTGTTATAGCACTGCATAGGTTCTTACCTCTTGTCTTATTGCCCAAAAATTGTGTCGCTGGAGACACTCTATGAAAACACATGGAAATTGCACTTCTAAGAAACAACTCTGATTGATTGGATCGTCACTGCCATCCTCGACAACGACGCCAAAATGTTGGACTATATAAATCACTATTAAATGACTAAACATCACACATTAATTATCAATCCAAGGATGTATGTTTATTCCAATGACAATTGCACTCTCTATGTCGATACACCAACCAGAAGCAATTTCAAAGAAAAGAAATTGTTGTTGAAGTAAATGCTAGAAGTAAATCACTCATGCAGAATTAAAAGGATCTACAAGACTGAATCACACTTCAATTAATCTATTCTAGCATGCCACATAACAAGCAACCAGCTGGTGTCTCTAATATCATATGTGCAATAGCATACAAAGTATTGGAATTGAAGTGGATATATTCATCGCTGAATAACAGCAACAACACTTTATTGATACATAAACTAAAATACAATTACATACACACAACTACTTTAATCACTGCAATCCCTGCTAAGAAGGAGGGCCCTTCCTCCCTAGCACGGCAGAGGTAGAGGAAGAACTTAACGGAAACTAAATTGAATAACGCATGTAACAACAATTACAGGATAATTTGTATTAATCTGAACACAATTACAGAGCCAAAATAACATTGTTCTCCACTTACCTTTCGACCTCTAGGGCTGAGAAATATATAGTGGTTACATCAAAAATCAAGGGATAGATCAGTCATGAGAATCTTATGATTCTCATGTTGATCGAAATAGAACACATATAGTTATAACCACTTCCTAATAAAGTTCTGACTAGAAAATAAAAGATTACAATCAAAACCGCCCTTAGGTTGTTATCCCAAAAATACAATGCTAAACAACCTCTACAATTATCGTAATAGAATCACAGCTGTAGTGTAACAACCAGAGGACAGATCAGCAACAAGTGTTGATGAGATCAGTCAACGGTACAACTGTATTAGCAGTTTGCCAGCAGGTTTGTAACAACAGTTTGCTGGCGGGTCTGTAACAAAAAGGTGTAACAACATCACTTTGTTGTAACAACACCCTCTTAATTGCTCATGTGAACTTCGTTCTCAGGATCTTTGGTGCTATAAATGACATCTGAAAAGACAACACAAAGACCATCGATCTTCTCCAAACATTCACCATCAATTAGTCATAAAAAGGTACAATATATCATAATAATTGGTGAATTGGCAGAGTAATAAAAACAAGGTGAAACATCACAAGTTAGGGTATAAAGGTAGGAGAAAGAGGAAAAGATATTCCCATTGGTTATAGTTAAGAGGAAAAATTGGGAAAACAAAGGTAGGAAAAGTGTACAAAACTGGCACCCAACACTAAGTTTGAAGGAAAGAGTGTCATCATGGTGGTAGTTGATAGAATTACCAAGTATGCACACTTTTGTGCATTATCTCATCTATTTAAAGTGAGTACAGTTGCTACTGCATTTATGGAAACAATTCAAAAGCTACATGGAAACCCAAAGATTATTGTTAGCGATAGAGATCCCATTTTCACTGGAAATTTTTGGACAAAATTATTTTCTTTTTTGGGCACTCAACTAGCTCATAGCTCATCTTATCATCCTCAATCCGATGGGAAAACTGAGATATTGAAAAAATGTTTGGAAGGATATCTTCGTTGCTTTGTATATGATAAACAAATACAATGGGTCAATTGGGTACCTCTGGCTGAATGGTGGTATAAAAATTCCTTCCACACTGGAGCAAAAATGACCCCATTTATGGCACTTTATGGATATCATCCGTCGCCCATCACATCATATTTAATAGAAAATTATAATGTTCAAGCAGTGGAATATCACATTGAGCATCAACAACAAGTTCTCCAACTCTTACAGGATAACCTAAATTTGTCACAAAATTGAATGAAACAACAGGCAGATCAACATCGCAACGAGATAATTTTTGATGTAGGCAACTGGGTATTTTTACAGCTACAACCATACAAACAAATGTCCCTCAAGAAAGCTAAGAAGGATAATAAATTATCACCAAAGTAATATGGTCCTTAGAAGGTGTTGCAAAATATTGGTACTATGGCATACAAATTGGAGCTTCCTAAATCTTCCTGAGTGCACCTAGTTTTCCATGTTTCATGCTTAATGAAGGTTATAGGTGACAAAATTTTGGTTCAAACAATATTGCTAGAACTTGATGAGGAAGGAAATATCCTATTGGAACCTGAAGCAGTCACAGAAACAAGAACTTGACAGCTACGAAATCGATCAATTTCATTGTATCTCATCAAGTGGAAGAACTTACCCATTGAATATTCCACTTGGGAGAATTAGAATTTTACATAGAAGCATCCAGAACTACTCAAGCAATGAGGACAACACTTTTTTGAAGGAGAGGGGCATGTTAGGGCCCTATATTACTAGTGTAGTCCCTTATTGTTATTGTTGTACCCCTGTAGTCCCCATATTGTTATTATTGTGCCCCATAATAGCCCATTATTGTTATTGTTGTGCCCTTACATTATTATTGTTAGGCCAGCTAGGATTATATTGTGACCCCATGGAATCCTATATATAGAAAGGAGGTTTTTTCATTTGTGTCATCCAAGAATTTTTCATTTATGTAATGTAAAGGAGGTTTCCCCCTCAAAGAGGTTGATTTCTAAGGAGTTGATCTATCTTTTATTATATTTTATGAGTTGGTTTCATAACAACAGACTTACCACTACGTCGCGGTTTTGGTTCTTAACATATATGGACCATTGATTCTATTTGAAGTTTAGTGGTTAAGAATTTGGGAGAAGGGTTTGGATAGTTAGCCTCAACCCCAAGTCAAATTATTTACCACAAAACTGTGACAGTCAACGGAGGTGTGAAGACGAGAGGGTCGGGCATTAGGCCCTGACCCCTGTTTCTCATTGGCAATGTGACCATAGGGTATGGCGGAGGGGGAAAGAAGATATGCCCTGACCTCCGGTCCTCTTGGAAACATATACAACCGTCGGCGGGAGTTATGGCAGAGGGGGCAGGTGGATGGGCCTGACCCCCAATCTCATTAATATCCAAGTGACCCTGATCATGGGAGTAGAGGTCCTAGCCGGCGGGGGTGGGAGGTTAGCCCTGACCCTCGACCATATTTCACCACGCGACCAGAACCTACCAGAGTGAGACTTAAGCCAGCGAGGGCGGGAAGTTAGCCCCGACCCCCAGCCACATGGCACCAACGTGACCCTATTTCAACATTAAGGCCTTATGGTGCATTTTAAAGAGGCAAAAAATTGCACCTTTTGCAACAAAAATCCCACTAGTCTTAGGAGAAATTGTTTCTCGACAGACTATGTAAAGGTGGAATTCATAGAACGAATAAAATGTTTTTCCAATTTGCATGAGATATAGCAGAGTTTGGTTCCAAGAGGCATATCCTACTTAGTTTTTAACCTTTTTCAGCTCAAGAAGATCCTATATGGTTTTTGAGTGTCCTGGACTCAATGCCAACCTCAATTTTTTAATTTGAGCACTGTATGATGGACTTTTTGTATAGTCAAATCCTTAATGCTAGAGACATATATAGTTTTAAGGCCATGTGGAGGCATATTTGAGCATGGAAAGAGCCTAGTTAGAGGTTTTACAACCTTCCAGTTACGTTAGCTGTTACTTCAGTAGAGAAAATAGTTTCAGTCTTTTCTTAGTGTGCTTATGGGAAAAGCCTTTCCGAAAATTCATTGTGAAGTAGTTGTATGTTTATGATTTTTAATTTTAGGTGGAGTATAAGGACCTATTTTGAGAGAGTCCTTTTTTATGTTGACATAATCATGGCTTATTGTAGGGAGTCATATTTTTGAGTGAGAATTATCTGTAAAAGAATGCTTCTTTTTAGGAGAAACAATGCCATTGCAGAGTCAACTATTTACACTGTGCTCATTTGTTGTTGATATGAATAAAGCGGTCTAACCATTGGAGCAGGGCCCAAAGACGTAGCACGGGAGGGGTGAACTTCATTTTCAATTGTTGGTTTCTTCTCTGCATGTTTATCATATTAATTTCCATATGAATTTGTTTCACTTTTAATTTCATGTGAAAACTTAACCACTCATCTTTGAAGAGGTTGAATTTTTTTTTTTACATTTAAAGACCCAAGTTTATGAGGCTTGCAAAGTGTTAGAGGACGATCAAAGTTTATTTAATTTTCAGATCAATATCATATCCACCTCCATGTTGTGTATTCGAATAACTTAACCCTTTCTTCACATCCCCCAAGAGGCAACCCTGGACCATAACAAAGGAGGGAGTCCCCTTAACCCTTTCTACTAGCCATCGTCTTGTGCCATCTCTTTCCTGTGTTAAGTTCACAAACACACATTCTTTTGATCGAAAGACCACCTAATTTCCTTGGTCACACATTTGGCTAACACTCAACAAGTTATGCTTTAATCCATCAACATACATAACATTACCAGCTTTAACCTTTTGTTGTAGAAAATCATATCCTTTACCCTTAATGACAAAAGGGGAGTCATTTCCAAAAGTGATATTCTTTTCCTTTTCTAATGCATTGTATGAAATTATTTTATCTTTATCACATGCCATATGTTTTGAACATCCACTATCAATGTACCATTTATTTTCTTCTCCTTTTGCAAATAAAGCTATGCCACAACTTTCGAATTGTAAATCCTTCTTTTTCCATACCTTAGAATTTGTTGATATTTGTTTTTTTGGCTGTATTTCGCTCTTGCATTTAGATTCCTCATGTCCAAAGTTATTGCAAAACAATCATTCAATTTCATCTTTAAGAGGAGAGAAATTGTTATAAGTATTCTTCTTGATTCTCGTCTCATTCCTTTGTTTTCTTGCTTCTCTAGTCATGGTGGTTTTGTATGCAACACATTGAGCAGCTTTGTGACCAAAATTATGACATGAGAAACATTGTCCATTGAAGAAGGAATTTATTTGATCATATAACCTTCTAGTTTTGTTTACCTGTGGCTGATGCTTATGTTATTGTTCATTCTTGAATTAGAGCGAACATGATTTACCTACGAAGTGTCTTTGTTCTTCTTCAAAAGGTTGAAACTTTAATAACTATGCATTTAGATAGCTTCTGGTTGTGGCTGAGGATTTTTCTATCTATGAAGATTCACCAATGCATCCAAGACCTGTCTTCATGAGAGGAGAGAGTTGAACCTTGATAATTTCATCTAAGGTTTCAGATCCTTTAGAAAATCTAAGATTTAAGGTTTTTATTTTCTCAAGTTCCTTTCTTGGACTTACTATTTCACATTCTAACTTCTCATTATGATTCTCCTTTTCTATGAGTATCATACTGATAGGAGTCCTTTATGAATGAGAGTTTCAGTAGTGGAACATCTTGTAGAGAGGTCCATCCACTCCCGCTTCAAGGAACTTTCCTTGTACGACAGATAAAAAACATCCATGTACATCTTCACTCCTTACATCACATAATGCAGCGGCCTACACCATCTTGACATTGAGGCCCGAAGATGTAGTCCCTCCTGGACGAAATCTGTTATCAAACGACGTGTTCTTATGATTGCTGATCTTGACATGTTATGTTCCTCTTATTTACAGCATGGAATTATTCATTTATGTTCATTAACACTTTAATTAACTGTAATTCTAATTTATTAGTTGAAGTAAAAGGTCTTGGTTAAGGGTATTAAGAATTTACCCTGGATCAATACCATAGGGAGAAAGAAACAATATCATAAGGGAGGCATGCACTTCATTGATTGCTGGACATTTCAGTGTAGGCAAGACAATAGCGAATCTCCAAATGTATTGTTATTCACCACACATGATTGATAATGTATCTCGTTTTATTAGAGGATGTTATTTATGTGCAACAAGTAAGCCTAGTAATAGGAAACTTGGATTGTACACTCCACTTCTGGTTCCTTCACATACTTGGGAGAGTATCTCAATGGATTTTGTAGGTGGTCTTCGTATGTCAAGGAAAGGTCATGATTACTTGTATGTTGTGGTAGACAGGTTTAGAAAAATGTGTCTTTTGATGCCATGTAAGAAAAAAATTACAGTTGAACAAACCGCTAATCTTTTCTTTCAAAATTTATGGGTTCATTTTGGTCTTCCTACTTCTATTGTAAGTGATTGAGATTCCCGGTTTGTTGGAAATTTTTAGTCAAAATTATGGAACATGATGGACACAAAGTTGAAGAAGAGTACAACATTTCATCCGTAAACAGATGGTTAGACCCAGGTGGTAAAGATGACAATCATTCATCTTCTTAGAGGCTATTTTAGCAAACATCCCAAGTTGTGGGATGAACAATTGCATTACATTCAACATGCATACAACAGGGAAAATCATTCTTCCACAAACACATCGCCATTTGAGACATGTCTTGGGTACTTGCCAAGATCGCCTTTGGACTTCATCTTTGAGAAAGATGTCACTATATATGGTCATAGTGACATAGATAAGGAATTTCATTGAACAAATTCAGTTGATACATCACACAGTTCAAGAACAACTTGAAAAGAGTCAAAGCAGCTACAAGGAAAGGCATGATAAACACCGTGTTGACCACACATTCCAAGTTGGAGATGAAGTTTGGTTGTATATCAACAAAGAAATATTACAAGGGGAAGGTAAAAAGCTTAAGCCAATCCGTTATGGTCCATTTAAAATTCTGGAAAAGATTGGTACTAATGAATTTAAGCTAGATTTGCCTCCTTATATGCAAATATATTTTGTCATTAATGTTGAGAATTTGAGATTGTTTGAGCCTCCTTTGATTGATGATCAAGGAGAGCATGTTTAGTTGCCATCAATATATGATTTCTCGCTAGAATATCTTGATGAACTTCATCAAAATCTCATGCTTGACAAAAGAGTCAGAACTTCAAGGAGAGGGAAAGTCAAATACCTTAGAGTGGGACTCAAGGGACAAAATCCTTCAAAGGCCAAATGGATGGAGATTGAAAAGGTGAGGGAGTTGTACCCTCACCTGCTGAATAATCACTAATTCTCTCTTTAATGACACTTCTAGTGATGAAATTTTAATGACCCTCACCAATGCTCTTTTTGTTACTTTTGGTGACGATCAAAAAATGTCTGTCATCATTGATCATTCCAATGAGTTTTTGATGACACTATGTGCCTGTTAATATTTTTTTTTTCAAAAGATAATGATTTAATACCATTATTGTGGAGCATTTTTTTTAATATGTCCAAGGCCATAGTGGTTAGGGTCAGTCAATTTTTTAAGAAGTAATAAGCGTGTATCATTTCCCTCAAGTAATGACTAGTCGAATAGAGATTTCCTATGAGTCAACACATGATTCATATCTATTAAGTTTATTATCTAGAAAATTCCATTTAGATAAAGTTCCACTATTGTGTGTAGTAAATATATTATTTAATACATAATTGAGCTCTGACAATTCTATTAATGAGAAAGACCTAAAAACCCTCAACAATCTGGGCACACCTTAAATTAATGCTTTGGGACACACTAACATTTCTTAGCACCCCACATGTCTTGGAACATCTTTGTACCTAGAACATCTTGTGACGACACTGACGCCCAAGCACATGGTGGCATGTGCTAGCACAACATGGAACTCTCCTAGCATGTGTTGGAATGCTGCATATAGTCCCTAGCATGCCCTGGAACTTGGTACACAATGCCACTTGGCATGTATTGGGACCTATTATCAGTGTGCCTAGCATGCCCCTTTTCAAAAAGATAAAGTCCTGACTTATTAACCCTCTTGTTAGTTCTTCCTTTTGTTGCCTTGACACATATTGACATACCTTGGCACCCTGCGCCACATCCTTAACACCTAGCATGTATTGGCATATCTTAGCACTATTAATTGGCACATGATATAATTAGCACACCCTGGAACTCCCAAGCACACTTTGGGAATTCTTAACATGCTTTAATATTCCCTAGCATGCCTTACCAATGCTTAGCACACCTTGTCACTCCCTCCTTGGCATGACAACTAACACTGACCATTAACACTAGTCTTTGGAAGTACACATTCCTCATATTCATTAACTTCCATGAATTTTTACGTAGTGCTCCCTTAATGTTTTTTCCTAGTACTCCTTAACACTCATCAACATGAATTATCACTCTCTAGCACACCTTAGCACTCTTCAACATTCTCTTCCACTTCATAACATGCATAACACTAGTCCCTGAAACATATTGGCGCTTGGCACGTGTTGGCGCTTGGAAAGTCTTATCATGTATGGAATACGTTGAGATGCCTTGGTATGATTTAGTGTGGTTTAATATTAAATTTATTTGTGATGATCAATTGTTGGAAAGTAGATGAGAAGCAACAAAGGAATACTTGGCACTTAGAATGCACTAAGACTTTTCACTTGGCACCTACTGCCGCCTAGTGTTAGTGTGCCTAGCATGCCCCTCTTGGAAAAGGTAAATTGATGAATTATTAACCCTCTTATGTGTTCATTTCCTTGTAGCTTAACTTTTTTCTCCCTTTTGTTGTCTTGATAGTCCCTGACACGCATTGACACACCGTTTCACATCTTGGCATGCCTTATCACTTGGCACATCTCAGCATGTTTGACATGTATTCCCACTATCTGGCACATCAAGGGGGTGAAGAGAGATGTAGTCCTAAAGTAGGTCGAATACGAGGGCCGAGTAAGGGTTGCTAAAGGGAGGTCATGAACATCCTCCAAGAGCAAGATCATCATGTGAGGGTTCAGAAGAATGTTGCATACCTTAATGGTCGGTTTGCGCTAGGAAGCAGGATGGCATATTGTTGGTTCTCTTTTGGCAGATCAAGCTTAAGAGAAGTTTCTCATGAGAATCTAGGCATGTGATTTCAATGGTGTCTTTGTGTGAAGGCCGCTTCAAATTCTGAAATGTGGAAATTTGCAACAAGAAACAGTGAGATTGGAAACCAGAAAGGACAAAAAAAAATGCACCCACACTAGTGAGGAATTTTGATGCACCAGGAGTGAGGAATGTGGGGTGTCTAATTTATTTTTCCCTTAAATAAATTGGACAATAAATTGTAATTTCATCTCATAACAACTTGTGTCAGTTAATTAAGTCATGATGATCGAGTTAGCTCAAGAAATTCGAGTTGAGGGTCTAATATGAGGCATCTAGAGGGATTCTAATATTTTTTGGGTCCAGTTGAAGTTGATGCATTAGTGGGGTGCAAGTGTAATTAACTCAATTAAATGAGTTAAAATTAGTTTAACTAGTTCTAACTGAGTGATGAGCTAGTGAGAGGTCCAGTGAATTAAATTAGAGTTAATTCACAATGAGTGATCAATTAGATAACTGATAATTCACTATTAATAGTTGCATGCATGTAAGTTTCGAGGAATACCCAGTTGAGACAGAGGTTAAAGGGAACATAACTATCAGTTGTATTCAGAGAAAATTTCCCATGTGCAATTATAAAGTCATTAGGATGCCATGATGGATTGTGAAATCAAGGAAGGCTGATTTTCCTAATTAATAAGGATTTAATTCCCTAGGAATTGCATGAGCAAGGCAGGCTGAAGTAATGATGAGAATTGGCTAAGTACTAGACCAAGTTTTCCTAGATCAACTAGAGACAATTAACAGAGTGCTAGAGAATCTCATGAGAGATTAAGCATTGTATTGTTTCATGATTCCTTGACTTAATACACAATAGAGATAGAGGGGTTTTGATTAGTTGTTTTCCCCAAATACATCATGTTGTTGTGCGATTGATAATTTATTTCTCTTACTTATATGTGATTGTGCGATTGATAATTTATTTCTCTTACTTATATGTGATTGTGCGATCGTGTTTTGTTTCCGTAAATTGTAGGAAGGATTCAGTATCTTGTTTTAGTAGATTACAAGATCAGATTGAATCTCGTTGGTTAGATTTTCTACATGGTATCAAAGCAGGAATTTTTTGGGCGGTGAGTTTGTAGAGAATATCTGAAGATTTTGGTGTAAAATTTTCGAAAACAAATAGAATATTTGGATTCCTTGCGAAAATCTACCCAAAAAAAAAAATCGGTCAAATCAGAGCTCGGATGAGGGAGATATCATCGATTTAAAATCAACTCTTTTTTAGAAAATTTTTGTAACTTTGGGACAATTACACTGTGCGCGAGTCAAGAACCTATATGCACTTGAGGTGCCAGATGCATGCAAAGCTTTGAGGAGAAAGACAGAAGTTAGAGACTTGGTGGTTTAGAGGGAGCATAAATTACCTCTCAACATGCATCCTCATGAGAAGCAGTCTCAGAAGGTTGCGGAGTAGCTGCCACAATTGGTGAAGCATAGAGGAGACCGAGTGGAAGCGTCCACTCAAGCAGAGACCTCCATGAGAGGGAAATTTTGAGCCAAATGGGAAGAGGGAGCAGCCATACCTCGAGGTGTAAGGTGGGGTTATGTGTAGACATAATCCCGAGATAAGAAATTTGGGCAAGCTCCATTGAGATGGCGTGTCTCATGGATCGAACATGGCTACAAGGAGCCCATAATACACCAGTAGTAGGAAGGATTAGTTAGATTGATGTAGTCAGATGTCAGCAAGATAAAAATCAAAGTGACATATGTCAAATATTGGAGCACAAATAGAGTTAGCAACAGTTCAAAGGGCATGGATGCAGATGTCAGCAGCAATGTAGAGAATCCAGTACTAGATAGGTGCAGTAGCTAGCAGCAGTCAGAAGACTCTAATGACAGATGAATTATACCGATTCAGTTGTTCAAAGGCTATTCAGTTTCAAGATTTGTAGGTGCAAACAACACTAGAGAAGTGTAGCATGTTGAACATTCCAAAGGTACCGGATGGGGATAAATTGAATTCCTTTCTTGTTGAGAGGGAGTGTTGAAATTTGCAACAAGAAACAGTGAAATTGGCGACTAGAAAGGACAAAAAAAATGTAGCCACACTGGTGAGGAATTTTGATGTACCAGGAGTGAGGAATGTGAGGCGTCTAATTTATTTTTCCCTTAAATAAATTGGACAATAAATTGTAATTTCATCTCACAACAACTTGTGTCAATTAACTAAGTCATGATGATTGAGTTAGCTCAATAAATTCGATTTAAGGTGATCGAGGTGGATATTGGTGGCCACCCGCCTATTCCACTTGGGCCCTCTCCATTGTCTCTTTCAGTTTTTCAGTTTCCTTAATTATAGCACAATTTACTATTTTTGTCAGTTTTTCAGGTCCTAAACTTTCGAAGCCGTTTTGAGGCCCCAAACGATGTTTTTTGGGCATGAAATATTTGGTGATTTCATAGAAATCATATTAGCAGTTGTAGTCCTCGGAGAGATCTTTCTAACGAGGTATCATGTGCGTCAAACAAAGATCATATGACCAAGTTACGACCCCGAGAAGTTGGATGCCCAATTAACCCCAATGAGGCCCATAAACTCTTGGTGTTACATCTCCTCAAGATATGGTTTTGGTTGTTTAGGGTTTTATCTTATTTTAAATAATAAAAGGACCCTTGATCCTTATTGTAACACAGTTCAGAGGAACATAACTATTAGTTGTATTTATAGAAAATTTCCCACGTGCAATTATAAAGTCATTGGGATGCCATGATGGATTGTGCAATCAAGGAAGGTTGATTTTCCTAATTAATATGGAGATAATTCCATAGGAATTGTGTGAGCAAGGCAGGCTAAAGGAAGGTTGAGAATTGGCTAAGTACTAGACCGATTTTTCCTAGATCAGCAGGAGACAATTGGCAGAGTGCTGGAGAATCTCGAGAGAGATTAAGCATTGTGTTGTTTCATGATTCCTTGACTTAATACAAAATAGAGATAGAGGGTTTTGAGCAGATGCTTCCCCAGATACATCTTGTGTTGTGCGATTGATAACTAATTGTTTCTCTTACTTATATGTGATTGTGCGAGTGTGTTTTGTTTCCACAAATTGTAGGAAGGATTTGGTATCTTGTTTTAGTACATGATTACAAGATCAGATTGAATCTCGTTGGTTAGATTTTCTACATGAAATAGAAGAAAGGGTTGATACTATCTTGCCTTGTGGTGGTTAGTAGGCCGCAAGGTCTGTGATAAAGACCAACATAAATGGAGGAGGGCTTGCACTGTAATTTAGAGCCATAACAGAAGTCAACGCAGGCGTAATATTGACTGAGTTAACCCTAGTTTGAGAGTCGACATTGAGATTTGAATTTCATGTCAAGATTCAGTCAAAGAAATGCCCAGAATCTATGGATCCATATGAGCTAGGTCGATTCTCTTATAGAGGCAAGAGTCGTGTTTTTTCTATGTGTGGATAGGGTTTGTTCTACAACAATTAGAAGTACATAAGTATAATGCCCTAGTTAGGACAGTTTCCTAGCATGTTTATTTCATAAGGTATGACCTTAAGACTGTGACAAATTTGCGTAGAAGAAGATGGGTTGTGACCCTTAGAGCAAGGTTATTTCTGCAATAAAGACCAAAAATCTAGAAGATGGTTTGCAGATTCAGTATGTGTGGAGACAACAGATCCAAAGGAGGGTGGAACCTGAGCAGAAGATTGAGCATGCAGAAGAAATGTGCCATATGAAGAATGGATTGACATGCAGAGGAGTTTATTTTGGTGGAATTTCCATCGATTTTTAGACAAAGATCTGAAGAAAACTATAAAAAATTAGTAAATGGACTGTTAATGGCTGATTTGTGACCCTAGTTCAGTCATCTACAGATTGTTATAAGTATGATAAGAGGAGTAGTTCATATTTGTTCATATATTGGACAACAAAGATCAAATTGTTGATACACAAGAACAATGATCTTGAGAGGACTCAAACCATTGTTAGGTGGCAGATTTGAAGAGCCCTAGATGAAGACAATATTGTGGGCCCTAGATCAGTAAAAAGAATTGACTGTGGTTGGGCAGATTGATGGTAGGCCAAGTACAGTTGGAGGGTTGTTAGGTTACTGTCAAAGAAGAGCCTTGACTCTTGTTCTAGTGAAGGACAACAAAATTGGTAGAAGGGCAGGTGTATAGGGCCTAAGGATGTGCAGAATTTGAAGGACTAAAGTAACAGCCAAGTGGGCCAACCAACTAGCCCTAGTTCACTATATTGTAGAGGATTGATTTAGTGAGAAGAAGGGCAGCCTCCATAGCCTTGGACTTCTCATCTTGGAGCTGTAGTATGGAAAAAGTGGGCATACCAAAGAGTTGTTCACAAATGGAATTGTGAACAACTTGTTACCACTCAAACTAGTAGTGGATCTAAAAGGGGTTCCTAAGAGGGAAACTGCAAGGGAAACGATGGAAGCTTAGCCCATTGTCACCACAGCTAAGGCTCCTTGCTCTTCATGGACTTTCACCGATGGGTGGAGTCCCGGTAGTTTAGGAAGTCACTTGTAGAGTATAGGTCAATGAATAGGTGGGAAGTGACCCTCGAAACCCTTTCCCTAAGATAAAATAAAGAGCGGGACTTGCTTTCCTTTTAAGCAAAGAAATTATCTTCTAGGGAGAGAGGAGGGGGATTGAAGGGTTGAGGGAGAAGAATAAGACTTATGAAGGAATTTCTCAATCCCTAAAATCCTTTGGGAACTTGGATTCCCAAATGGTCCTTGATGAAAGGCCTTTGACACCAAATGGGACCACACAGGGCCAAGTGGACCCAACCCAGGTTCGGGGATGGAATTTAGCAACCAATGATGTTCCTATCCTGGACAAGGTGATGGGAAAGGATCAGACAAGTGTTTTTACTTCGATAGGTCAAATTGATCCTACTAGGTTCTATCCTTGGGAACACTTAGGCAAAACTTGATCCTAGAGCTAGGGCTTGAGGTATCTGGAGATTCCACTGTCGGAATTGGCCCAAATTCTGAGGAGAGTGAGGGCACCCAGCAACACAGCTGCCTCTAGGAGATAGAAGTTTTCCTCTAGTTATATTCCTGGGAAATTGTTGCCCTAGGTGACCTAATGGGGCTAGACCTAGGGAATGTGAAAATTTCTTAATCTAAGAAACCCTATTGCGGTATCTTGATTTACTTCTCCGACTTGAATTAAGTTACAAGTTAATTTATGAAATATTCAATAAATTAGCGAAGTAAATAGTAAATACAATTAGCAACCTACACATACAGATTTTAAGAAAATAACCCAAGCGAAGGGGCTTTGGACCTGAGATGGGATTTAAAATCTAAAAGAAAATTTAAAGAAAAAATAATATTTCCTAAGGTCTAAGTGGATAAAGTTTGTAAGTTATAGAGCATTCTTAAGATGCCTAGCTAGGAAAAGATATTTAAGGAGGCCTTAGTATGAAGGCAAGAACATCAAGTGAGAAGGATCTAATTTCATCAAGGAGGCCAGGAGATATGTAGTCCTAAAATAGGTTGAGTTAGAGGTATGAGTAAGCGTTTCTAAAGGGAGGCCATGATCGTCCACCAAGGGTGAGATAATCATGTGAGGGTTCACAAGAATGTCACACACCTTAATGGGTTCAAGATAGGAAGTAGGATGGCATCTTGTTGGTTCTCTTATGAAATATCAAGCTCAAGAGTGGCGACTCATGAGAATTTGGGCATGTGATTCCAGTGGTGTTTCTGTGTGAAGGCTGCATCAAATTTTGAAATAGTAGAGAGGTTTGAGACCCTACCTTGTGGTGGTTAGTAGGTTGCAAGGTTTGTGATAAAGACCAACACAAATGGAGGAGGGTCTGCACTAGAATTTAGGGCTAGAAAAAAAGTAGTCGTAGGTGTAATATTGACTGAGGTAATCGTAGTTTGAGGGTCGTAGATATCTAAAGTTTAGGTCAAGATTCAGTCAAATAAATTCCCATAATATATGGATCCATATGAGCTAGGCTGAGTCTCTTACAAAGGAAAGAGTCGTCGTTTTTGCTATGGGTGGATAGGGTTTGTTCTAAATCAATTAAAATAGAAGTATAACTCCATATTTAGGGAGGTTTCCTAGCATGTTAAATCCATAAAGTATGCCATTAAGACTGTGATAGATCTGCATAGAATCAAAGGGGTTGTGACCCTTAGAGAGAGGTTTATCTCTGCAATATATACGGAAATTTTGGAAGATGGTTTCAAGAAGTATGTGCAGAGATAGCAAATCCAAAGTAAGGTGGGACTTGAGTAGAAGATGGCATAGAAGAAATGTGCCATATGAGGAATGGATTGACATGAAGAGGAGTTGATTTTCATGGACAGTCCATAGGGTTTTGGACAAATATCTGAAGCAGCCTATAAACATTTAGTCAATGGACTGTTAATAGATGATTTGTGACCCTATTTCATTCATCTACAAATTGTTAGAAGGATGATAAGATGAGTAGTTCATATTTGTTCGTAGCTTTGACAACAAAGAAATTGGTACACAAGAATAGTGATTTTGAGAGGACTCAAATCACTATTAGGTGGCATATTTGAAGAGCCCCAGATGAGGGAAATGTTGTCATGTGCACTAGATCAATAAAAGAATTGACCGTGGTTGGGAAAATTGATGGTGGTCCAAGTACAATGGGAGGGTTTTTAGGTGACTGCCAAAGAAGGGCTCTAATTCATGTACTTGTGAAGGAAAACAAGACTGGTAGAAGGGTAGGTGTATTGTGCCTAAGGACATGTAAACTTTGAAGGACTAAAGTAGTAGTCAAGTGGGCTAGCCAACTAGCCCTAGTTCACTATATTCTAGAGGATTGCGTCATTGAGAAAAATGGAAACCTCCATATCCATAGACTTGTCATCTTGGAGTAGCAGTATGGAAAAAGTGGGCAAACCAAAGAGTTGTTCAAAACGAAGTTGTGAACAGCTGAACGAAAACCCTAATTGTTGCAAACCTTAAAGGAAAAAAGCGGTAGATAGAGGGAAATTTTTTTTTAGCCGAGTTCAATAACCCAAAGGAGTTGAGTTCATTGGTAGAGGAAGATTGAGGAGTTGCATAATGGAGGGCAGGAGGACCTTCCAGATGTGTTCAAGACATGTGGATTGAAAGGGCTATGTGTGTCCACCATGAAAAAGTGGGTTAAGTGTTGTCTTGTTCGAGGTAGATTGGTTTTCAAAGGAGTAACACCAAGCCCTAGTTATATTCCTTGTATCAGAGTGATTGTAAAGGGCCATGATCCCTGGTACGAGAGCTATAGCCTATTCTATTATAGTTTGTAATTTAACGAAGAACGGTTTGAAAATTTTAAAATATTTCATCTGAACTGATTGATTCCCTCATGTTTGTAGATTTCTTTGTGCAAAGTAGATGTGTTGTGGCACATGAGCGTGTTTTCATCAAAGATTCTAAGACCAAACCCAAATTCTCATGTGTCGTGGAAATTCAACATATGCGTTGTTCACCTAAGAACTACATGTAACTCATCTTATACTACTCATGTCCAATCTTCACTGGTCCCACTTAACAAGTTACCAAGACAAGGCTCATCACATCCAACTGTGGTCGTAAAACAATTAAGCAACATGGTTTACATCTTGACATGCCATAACACCTAACATGTCTTAAATTCCTTGGCATTATGTGGCATGTGTTAGCATCCCCTACATTTCTTGACATGCTTTTACACTCTCTAACACATCCTAACACTTCTTGACTCACCTTGGTAGTTTAACATACCTTGGCATTTCATAGCATATAACCTTGTCACTCTCTCCTTAACACACCTAGAACTCATTGAAACTCCCTATCACCCACTCTTATTCATTTATTTCCATGCATTTTGATCTAGTGCTACCTTGTGTTTACCTGACACTCCCTAACACTCCCTAGCACACATTGGCACACCCTAACACCTGGAACATCGTGGCATGCCTCCCTAGCACTCTATCATTCCTTGGAACTACCTACCATACCTTGTCTCTCTCTCTCCTTAGCACACTTATAGCTCATTGAAACTCCCAGTAAAAAACTCTTATTCATTCATTTCCATGCATTTTTAAATAGTGCTCCCTTGTCTTTCCATAAGATTCATTAACACTCCTTGGCACGTGTTGGTACACCCTAGCACCTAAGACATTTTGGCATGTCGCCCTAGCCTCTAGCATGCCTTAACACTTCCTAGCATACCTTGTCACTCCCTCCTTAGCACATGTGGAACTCACTGACACTTCCAATCACAAACTCTTATTTGTTAATTTCCATGCATTTTGATGTAGTGATCCCTTGTGTTTCCTTGCAACTCCTAGTTAACATTCCTTGCACGCGTTGGCACATCCTGACCGCATGCCTCCCTAACACTCTAGAATTCGTTAGCATTGTTGCTAACACGTCTAAAATTATCTCTATTCTACTAGGGTCGGAATATATCTATTATAATAGAAGGACCAAGGGTCTTGTTTTATTACTACAAGCGTAGAACATGTCGAGATTAGGAAAATCTCAATTCTGAGCACAAATATGAATGTAAGCCAATATGATCGAGGTTATTGTAAGCTGAATTATGATACAAGCTAATAACAACCTGACTCTCCATGATGATGATCTAAGTTATATTTGATGAAAAATCAAGGAAGAAGCATAAATTTTAGAGTTTTTTTTTGTCTACTGAAGGAAGAATAACATAGACCAAGCCTCATAAATCCAAAAAAAAACTTACTTGATGGAGTTAACATAAGCACTAATATGAAATTTTGGAAAAGGTAACACATGAGACGTGGTATGTTGGGTCACCACTTTAGTGGGAGACACTTTGAATAGGAACCCCCTTTTGGGGGATTGTTGTGTCTCCCTTGCAGGTGCTTCCTCTCTATGCAATTTTGATGATTTTTCACCCGAGTTTCTTGCTAGTTTGGTTTTGTTAGTTGGAAATTAGTTGGAATGTTGTGAAGAGTCACAACCACATTTTTTCAATGGTGATGGAAATTGGTTGTGTGTGCAAAGAGTGTGACTCTATAATGAGCTAGAAGTTGGGTTCACCTAAAAATTGGTCATGGGTCAATTATAGGGTGGTCGATTGTTATTTTTCTTGGTTTTCACACCTGGTAACACATGAGTATTATGTTGGATCAAGAACACCTTAGTGGGAGGAAATTTGAATGAAAACTTGTTTTGGGGATTGATGCGGCTCCCTCGTAGGGGCTTTGCCTTTGTATGGTTTCGAGGATGTTGGATCCATGGTGGATGGGTGGAATTGTTAGTTTGTGTGAAGGGTAATGCAGTATAAGATTAGTTTTTTAGACCCATTTGAAGATTGACTAAGGGCCATTTGTAGGGTGATCAACTCCTATTTTGAATATACTAGGCCCAAGTCCCTTTGAATGGGGAACTTGATAGGGTGACTAACCTATCAGAGCAAGACCATGTGACACCGTCGACGAGTCAAGTTGTTTGGGAATGTAACCCTAATTGGGTGGTAAATTCAGTCCAAGGCTAAATATGGACAAGATACTGATAACGAACAAGTATTGTGAGGAAAAGATGAAAAGGACTTTGAAAAGAGAGTTATAGTGCTTGATTGCTGGCATTGGTATTGTATGTAGAATTTCAGTTCCAATTCTCTAGAATAACGTTATCTATAATGAGAATTTTCCTTGCTAAGAGGGTTGTGAGGCAAATTTAAAACACAACACATAAAGGGCCACTATTCAAAGCCCAATTTGCACCCCATGTTTGTTGCATTGGTTTCCATGTATTGAGGTTTCCCTAAAGAGATGTGAAACACAAACATGCTATATAAACTTGTAACCCTTGCATAATATAATTGCAGTAATAAATGTAGTCTATACAATGGGAAATTAATTAACTTTGTAAAGCACCCACCTAGTTTAGGTTGCATCTCCATTTTCGTATTCAATAAGGAGCTTCCTCTAGTAAGTACTTGAGCCCGCATTAACGTGGAACGAAATATTCACAAGGCACCCTGTATTGCACAAAATGGTCATATATAAAAAGAAGCATTACAAAATAAAATAAAAGATTGCAAACCATTTTTGAAATTCATCTATTTTTCTCATCTTCAATCGAGAGAAGATAAATTCCTTCGAAATAATGTAGACATGACTCTAACATTGAGCATATCTATACCTCTACGAGGACCAGATGCCATACCTTTCAAGGTAGTTCTTCTGAGAACAAAATAAGCTTTCCTAGATGATTCACCAGTGACCAAAATAGTAACGTAGCCCATAGTTAATTTCCTAATCCAATTAGAGTTGGAAAACAAAGGAAATACAAATTTTCATCTCATTGTTCAAGAAACGTTGAATGTTAATAGAGCTTTAAAAAATCACCACCAAAAATATAAAATATATTCATGAAATGGTCTTTGCACTTGTCTACATATTGAATTGCAACCATACACTGGCTTGACATCATTAAAACCTAGACTAAATTAAAATTATTGTGCTCGAAATGACATTTTTTTTATTGTGGAGGAAATGCATTTATTTTTTCTTAAGTTCATTCTTTTTAAATATTTTTTTTGAAAGTAAAGTTCATCTTTAAATAACAAGTGGTCATTTCTTTCTTTCGTTTTCCAAGTTTGGGATGCAATAGGAACTGAACATTGAGGTCCTAGTGGGTCCCTTATTGAAGAAGTTGCTCTAGCTACAACAAAAATTGTAATACATTGCTTTGAATATTTCAATGGTTATGGTGAGGACTTATGTATGAGGAAATTAATTGTTTTTGTAATCATCTAAGAAGTAAAAACAATATTTTCTATGCTTACAATAATGAAGGTCAAATGGTTATGGTTATTATCTAGAAAAACATAGTTTCTATAGCACTTTTTTCTAGATTGTTTCTTGTCACACAATTTGTCTAATCAAATCCACACGAAATCCTAGAAACATACATTTTAACAACATCCCTTGCGCTAACAAGGAAAATTGTTAGTGTATTCCTTTTCCATCCACTATTAGGATGGATCTAGTTCATACCTCCATCTCCTAAAGAAATGATCAATGTAAGACTAGGGCATATTAATGTTTTTGTTGTACGAATGGAATATTGCGTGGGAAAATCACACAAAAGACCTGCTTTTCATCCCTACCAGGTACACCTTCAAATATTCTTTGCCTTCCAAGAAATTATTTATCTCAATTAGAACACACGATTTAAACTCATTGAAGATTCACTCAAGAACTATACTCTACCCAACAATGTCATCAATTGTTCTAATATCAAACTTAGTCTAGTACTTTTGTAATTGTAAGTTCTTTGGCTTGGGAGCTTAATACCCGAATATGGCTAAATATACCATATCCTCCTCTATCCACTTAGATAATACTTGAGTAGTATTTAACTACTCCAATTGCCATAATGCCTTAGTCACAAATTCATCTATCCTGAGATAGAAATTATACATTAACATAAAAAAACAAAGTCCTAAAAGCAATATTTCTTTTCCATTTTTCCCAAGAGCCAATAAAATGACTTTTTTTCCTCAAGCACCTCTTCCTAATGCCACCTTCTACCTTTCCCAACACATTTACAAGGATAACTTGCATCCTAAATAAGCTTAGGAGAAATTTAGGGTCATGGTTAAAAACAATCAAGTCACTTGAAGAAATTTTGTAGGTTAAACCGAACACCCTCGGTAATTAAACCCTAATTTAACTCATCTACCATATTTCAAAGATTTTAGACGATTATTTCCCATTATTGAGTGTTGGATTTATCATAGACTCAAGGTTAATGGAATGCTTCTAAATATGGCCTATTGTTGTCTAATGTCCTATTATATTCCACCTAATAGGGGCCAAAAGGTCTCACTTGAGACACATATAATAATTCCCAATAAGTAACGTGCAAAATGTTAAATATTTGAGTGGGGATCACATTCATTATGATATTATTAGCATCCATTTAAACCACTATAACAAACATCATTATGAATAAAAACTAACATAGATCACCCAAATATAGTACAAATACAAACAAATAGGTAGAATAGTAATCCATTATACTAATAACATGCATAGTATTACCTAACTCTAATGTAGAGTGAACACCAAAAACTAATAACAAATGCAACCCCATTACAACTTCTCCCTAATATTGAATATATTTATGTACGTTATAGACCTTGCATATATAGGAAACTAGAGTGACGTCCTCAAAAAACTCGAAATTATAATAGAGAATTTACCAACTATAAGCCACTCACCACACAAATAGACTACAAAAAGTCTATTTCTTTAGAGAGATATACAAATTATCTAGAAAACTAGGTGCAAAAAACATATGAGATGACTCTTTAACCTCATATACTCAACCTTTTACATATTTACTTCTATAATTTCATATTTTTTTAAAAATTGAATTTTTCTTCATGCTAAAACTTTGTAAAAAATGGTGCTGCCTTCCTACTCACCCCTAAGTTGGATTCTATCCTTCATATATGTCTTCTTTGTGACCCCAAAAAAACAAAAAAAACAAAAACACGCATTTCATATCAAAATATCCCAATTTTTTCATTTCCCTCTTATTGGAGAGTCAAAATATAAAAAAAAAATTCAAATATCATTTTTGTTTTTCATTTCCCGCTACTTTGTCCAGAGAAAGAGGAGGACGACTGCCTCAATTGCGGTGATTCCTTTCATCAGAACGAATCTGAACAATATTCCCCAGCCTGGGGGCGCTGGCCCATCCGTAAATCCTCCATCTCTCTTCGCAACTTGATAATACTTCTGGACAAGCGCTTGAATTGCCGTAATCAAGGTTATCCACTCGCTCACTAGAGGCCAAAGATTTGATCGAGGGTCTCCCAAGAAGTTGAAGGAAGGCGCCGGTAACGAAGAGGCCGAGGTATAATTCTTTTCAAGGTTCAGTGTACTGACAGAAATTCCTTTTCACTCTTAAACCCTTGCTGTATGTTGAAAAAATGTAATACTTAGGTGAGATGCCCGATAGGCTATTGTTCTTCAAATTTTTTTCCAGAGAAATGTCAAACTCTTTTCTTCCCTTATGTGTTATTAGATTTTACCCTGGGTTTAATATATGGGTTTTGTATTTTATGGATTGTGTTTTGTTTGTTCTAGTTTTCTATGGATTCATGTTTTTTATTATTTAATAAGAAGAGTCGAATCTATTGAATCAGAAGTCATATATCTTGTTTTTATGGATCTCTGAGAAAATCAATAGCTTGGCCATATAGAATAAGATACTCACACAGAACATCATACTTAATTTGAATGGCAATGGAACCTCCTGACGATTTCGGGATAAATAATCCTTTTTATTATCCACTGCACAACACGAGTAGAAGTGGAAGTAGCAACAACAGCAACGAGAGTGAGAGAAGATGCAGGTAGAACAAGAAGAGTTCACATTTAGATATATTTAGATATTGATGGAGAATGTTAACTACCATATTTAAAGGAAGCATCTCTTGATACAGTGCTGATCTACAACCCTAATTTATGTAGGAATGGTGAATTATTAATTGAAAATATGTATAAGATGCTCAATAACACTCCTCCTGAATAAAATACTGGAAGATGCAGCCCTAGACCCAGAGTAGTGGGAATCCACCAAGGAAAACGGTGAATTTTCCGAATGGCAATGAAAAATGAGAGGTGGAGGAAGATTATGGATCAGGGCATGGAGGAATGTATCCTGAGCAATGAAGAGTCATATCCACCTGAAGGATTTAGGCTCTGCAAGCCTGCGCACCAGTCTTACACCTCAACTTTGCAATCGTAGCTCGAATCTTAGCAGCCCCACCACATTACTCTTTAGCTTAACGCACCTCACCAAAACAATTCTTCAGCCACGCCATTTTTCTGCTCCTCAAAACGGTAGCTCCTGCAACAAATTTTATCAAATAAGCGGATTCCAGATCGTTATTTAATTATTTTTTGGTAACTGCAATGAAACTGGTAAGAGAAGGGAGATAGCCGGTTTTGCAGGTATGTCCATGATGCTTAGTTATGATATGGGAGCTAAGCACAAACCTTCACGTTTGAATCTGGGTGAAGTAGTTTCCGGCCTGTGCAGAGGTTTCCCTACATCCCATTCCATAATGAATCCACCATCCATGGAAACAATGCCGTGCCAATCGAATCAGCGTCAGGGGGAGCCATCGACCAAATGGATGCTCTTAGTTCCAAAACTCTATATGTATTTCTTCTGTAAAAAAAATATGAACATATTTTGTAGAATCTATAGCAGCAGGATTATAAGAGAACTGCTGGGACCCTGAAAAATTTGTCATCTACAGCATGTAATGGGGTTTCTATATCCATGAGTGGGTACCACTCAGACCTTGAATTTCTCAAGAACTTTGTAACTGCAGCTAAGCAGGAATTCAGACTTTTTTTATAATACAACCAAAATGTAAAAAAAAATATGAACATATTTTGTAGAATCTATAGCAGCAGGATTATAAGAGAACTGCTGGGACCCTGAAAAATTTTTCATCTACAGCATGTAATGGGGTTTCTATATCCATGAGTGGGTACCACTCAGACCTTGAATTTCTCAAGAACTTTGTAACTGCAGCTGAGCAGGAATTCAGACTTTTTTTATAATACAACCAAAATTAACCATTACAGTTAAAAAAATGATCACATTGTCCAATCATCAATGTTCATGACTATCAAAACTGAATATATATGCCTAGATTATCCCTGAAATCTGCAAAGAACATCCCTGAAATCTGTTTGGAACACCCCTGAAATCTGCCCAGATCGTCTTTGAGACAGTCAGCAAGTCACTGAGTCCCAGCTACAATCCCCAGCAAGCTGAGGACGTCTCCTAAGTGTTCACAAGTCCCTGGAATGTGTGAACTCTTTTATTTAATATAGTTATTCCTGTTCTTCCAACTATATGGCCTGGTGCCTCTAGCTATGAATGCCTATGCCACACCGTGACTACCATAATGTAAGCCATAAGTGGTATCAAAGCTTTTTCTAATCCACAGACAGTAGTGCACGAGTCCCTGATGAAGTCCCCAGCAATTTGGGGACATTGCCTAACTGTCCCATGAGTCCCCAGAATGCAGGAATGCAGGGAAGTGAGTTTTTTAGGGGAGATGGGTCCCCATGCAACATAGAAATTAACAAAATTAAAAAAATTAAAAAAATTAAAAAATTGCAATCCAAACCATCAAATCATTTTAGGTATCTCCACAGGTCAGCTCTTTTAAACCATATATATATTCTTAGAACTAATATGCTATGGTACTAGATGAGTCTGGAAATACATTAGTCTGCAAAGCATATTTTAAAACAAAATGATTGCTTTTGTACCTTTGTTTGACTTGATCAAGGATATGCCTGAAGTAGGAACCTCGACTTCTTTTCTTGGATGCATAAGCATTAAGGCATGCCTTTGAAAGATACAAATGCCATGAGTTTGAGAGGGACTCAACTCCTTTTGTAACTTCACTATGAGGCACCCAACAAGGCCTTAGGAGGGCTTTCAATCAATTTGAATTCTTTATCAGAAGGGCAACATAAGATTGGTCACCCATAGATGTATACGATGCTTGGATCCCATAGGTGGTACATAATTCAAATTGCTTGAAAAACTCCTTAAATGATGGGTCCCTTTGTTGACTTTGTCAAGAGTTTGATTAGCCATTCAAGTTCACCAAATTCTGAGGTGGATCAGTGGATTGGAAATCTCAGACCTCATATTATGTGCCCAGAACTGGACTCTTCTAATCATGATATTTGAACCAGGTCTTGTATCATCTTCAAAAAGGAATTTCGCTCTTTATCCACAAAACTGTGGGCTGGTCATTGTGATGCACCAAATTTATATCATAATTTCATACTATCTGATCCTTTGAGGGCGAAAGAGGCCATGAAGATTTGACAACATTTCTAGTGATTGCTTTCCCTCTTTCTTGGGCTTGTCCTCGGCCTAGCTCTAATACCATGTTAAATTTAGCTTAACATGTTCTTAGCATAGGACAGTCACATCCATTTTTATATATAGCCCAATTATCAATCCATAGCAACCACATCAATTAAAATCATGATGATTGTAAATGATAAAAGAACATAAGAAAATAATGCAGAGGATAAGCCAAGACAAGAGGACACATGAGTATGGCTCAAGCCAGGGAAAAACCCCAAGACGGAAAAAATCCTTGATCGGTTCTTATTATTCATATTCTAATGTTCAACAGAGAGAGAGAGAGAGTACAATGATTTAAAGTCAATACTGACTTGCCAAATAGAAGATCTGACCTCTAAGCTCTTAGGCTTAATGAAACTGCTATTATGAATACTGGTTAGGGTATGAACACAGATAGCTTCAAGGACTGATGTCGGCAATCTGGGTCACTGGTTAGGGCTGTTTGATTCAACTTTCTTTTCCATTACAGTGATGTACCATAATCTAATCTCTGATATAGAGCTTTGAGGCTCCTCCTCAACAATCCCTTCCCTTCAACAATCCTGAATAAGTGGCAAGATAAACAACCCCAAACTCATGAAAGCAGAGGAGGGTTGACCATGCTTTCAAACCCTCCAAACAACTTAAAAACAGGCTACGGTAGTGGCTTTCTTCCTGCGGTCTATAGCAGAGATAAACCTCACAAAAACGCACAAAAAAATCAACTAAAGATACGTTGCCTTGCACAGAATTCCTATCCTCAAATTGTGGCTCTTATCCAACACAAAATCTGCACCCAAAATAGAGGCGCTGCCCAGACAGACCTTCCATCCTCCATGCATTATGTCACAGACCTGGAGAGCTGGTAAAATTGCATCAAGGTAATATTGCCGAAATGAGAAACAATATGTCCACAGATATGACTTAGAGCATTTGTATTTAATCAGGACATTATCGACCAACCTTAGATTCTAGAATTGGCCATGAGGAATAAGCTCCAGATACTTGGATCAACCAGCCAAAAAAAAACTTTACTGCTGAGATAATGAATAAATAAAAGTGTCCAAAAATTGATTCACATCATACTGGGATTATGACTCTAAGAGTGATAATCATTTTAGGTATCTCCACAGGTCGGCTCTTTTAAACCATATATATATATTCTTAGAACTGAGATGCTATGGTACTACATGAGTCTGCAAATACATAAGTCTGCAAAGCATATTTTAAAACAAAATGACTGCTTTTGTACCTTTGTTTGACTTGATCAAGGATATGCCTGAAGTAGGAACCTCGACTTATTTTCTTGGATGCATAAGCATTAAGGCATGCCTTTGAAAGATACCAATGCCATGAGTTTGAGAGGGACTCAACTCCTTTTGTAACTTCACTATGAGGCACCCAACAAGGCCTTAGGAGGGCTTTCAATCAATTTGAATTCTTTATCAGAAGGGCAACATAATATCGGTCACCCACAGATGTATACGATGCTTGGATCCCATAGGTGGTACATAATTCAAATTTCTTGAAAAATTCCTTAAATTTATCCTACTGACATTTCAGTGACTTTAATTGAATGCAAATGTTGTTGTGAAGAGGTTCCGTAATCATGATTTTTTTTACCCTTCTTGTTTTGCAAGTTCTAATTGCTCTCTTGATGCTAATTGAGGAAATATTATTGTAATCATGTACCAAGTATTAGTCTATTGCTCTCTTGATGCCTTGTGCACTAAATTACCAAGTATTAGTGGAGAGCATGGATTGCCAGCTTGCACATATTGGCCTGTATGCAAGTCGAGATGTATGTGGTTTCTTTTGGAGTTAGTTTTTTTTATTTTTGGTGTATGCATGAAATCTGCTTAAGAAAGTGGCATTCTGTTTTAACTTGTTACCTTTAGTAGTTTTCAACTGACTGTGATGGGATTTCTAATTTCTTTAGCTTGAGAAACTGATATTCTGTTTTCACCTTTCTTCAGTCCTTTGTTTTCAGTTGTTCAAGATAGTACCGGTGTCAGAGTAGAAACTGCTTGCATTTACATTAAATCATATCTAGGTTCCCTACTAGGATAAATTTGTGGTTGAAATTCTGAATTCTTCTGCTTTGGATTGCCATATGTTTTATGATGTCAAGGTTCCCTACAAAATTTCAATTTTTCTTTCAGGTCTCAACACGTTAATTTGTTCAGGTCATGGGTCCCATATAACCAGGCAGTTTTGGTTTATTGAGGTTAGTCACAGGTTTGAGATCCACGGAGGCATTTGATGTATGTTCTGGATAGCATACAATGTCTATGCCATATGGGTGTCTAGATGTGTATAGATAGCATGCAATGTCTATAGGTATCTAGATGTGTATAGAAAACAAGGTTTCAATACCTGCATGGAATGTGCAGAGTCTCTGCTTAAGAAAGCAACATTCTGTTTTTACCTTTTTTCAGTGCTCTGTTTTGGGTTGTCATTGATAGTCTTGACACTAATATAACATGCACATCCATTTCCATATCAAAGTTCCCTTCTACAACAGATCTGTGTAAATTTTTCTGTTGAACTGATTTTTTGTCATACGATGCTAATCCTGCCAGAGCTAAATCTATGCTGTCACAGTTCTAGAGACTTTTCCTTGCTCCGAGTGATGTGGCTAAATAGTTAAGGAGTTTTAGTTCATCTAACCTCAGTTTTATGATTGATGGAAACATTTGATGCATGCACTAATAAGTAATAACATGCAATATATGTGGGTTTGTATATCTGTGATTCTGTTTAGAAAGAGGGCTTCAGTGATCTTTTTCAGTTCACACCTCGGTTTACCTTTTAGCCCTCTTTAAAATTCGTCTTCCAGGCTTTGATCCTTCTTCCATCCATGCTTGAAAGTAGCCATGCTGACATGATAACATGTATATGTCAGTCTGCAAGTACTTAGTGTTGGCTGCATTGCATATGATATATGGGTAAGTCTGCCTGCCTATACTTAATGTAGGATAGGGAGTTTTCGTTCATTTGTCTAAATTTCCCCTATATATTTGGAACAATTACAGAAGCTAATTTTCATCATTATAGTCAAGGCTTGATCAACCATATTCCCACATTACGTGAAAAGCTCATGTGGCACTATTTTGTTAAGTATGATTAATACTTGTACTATTCAATTTCCTGTCCAGTTTTAAAGTTTCATTTAAAAAAAAAAATTGAACCAACACACAAGAATTTCTAATGTATATCCACTTTTTACCCTATTTCCATTTCAGTGACTTTAATTGAATGCAAATGTTGTTGTGAAGTGGTTCCGTAATCATGATTTTTTTTACCCTTCTCGTTTTGCAAGTTCTAATTGCTCTCTTGATGCTAATTGAGGAAATATTATTGTAATCATGTACCAAGTATTAGTCTATTGCTGTCTTGATGCCTTGTGCACTAAATTACCAAGTATTAGTGGAGAGCATGGATTTCCAGCTTGCACATATTGGTCTATATGCGAGTCCAGTTTTAAAGTTTCATTTAAAAAAAAAATATTTAAATTTCGTCGGTCTTGCGACGTTTTATTTTTTATTATTTAAATTTTTAAATGTCCGTCGGTTTTGCGACACTTCTTCCTGGCGTCGGTATTGCAACGCTTCTGCAAAGCGTTGGTATTGCGACACTTTTGCAAAGCGTCGGTATTGCGACACTTTTGAAACACGTTGGTATTGTGACACTTTAAAAGCGTCGGTATTACGACACTTCAATAAAGCGTCAGAACACGTGTCGCTCTTCTCACGCTTTATTGAAGTGTTAGAATTGCGACTCTATGGCTAACCATGCTTTTTCCAACCTCAAACTGTCGCTCTTGCGACGACTATGTGTCGGAATAATGACACTTTGGCCGTCGGAAATTGGGCCAAATTTACTAGTGTTAGGTGAGTTTAGTTTAATTTTATCGACCATATTTTAGTAGCAGTTATATGTTGCATATTTCTTAAATTGTGGAGTTGTTTCTTTCTTGTTACATGTTTTTTTATATTGTTATATTGTGATTCAAATTTTTAGTTGTGCTTTCCAGTTATTCTCCTACATAGTACATGCTTTGATAGATTATATCAAAAGTCTTACCAATACAATAACATTGATTGTTGTATGTGGACATTTTTGTTCAGGATGGTCCATTACATAATCAAGATGAGGAGCTGGATCATGCAATTTCACTTCTCTTTCTGAAGAACTAACCAAACCAGATGGTATATGATGGCAATTTCATTTTTTTACAATTACTTTTAGTTTAATTATATCATTTAGGTCGATGCTTTTCATATATTCAACTAAACTTTTGTTACTTAACAAGACTTTGTCATTTCCATGTTTTAGTGAAATTGTTTATGGTTTGATACTCTCATATAACCTTCATCAAGTTACATGCACCCTCATTAGAAAAAACAAGAGAATTTTGCTTGCCATAACTATCTTTCTTTGTCATTGTTGTCTTAAGAAAGTCTTTTAGCTAAGAAACTAGTTTCAAGGTTATGGCATAACTTGTCATATAAATTGAACATAAGTTATATCCAAAATGTTAACTTGTAAACTACTTCACTGGTTTTAGGCTTTCCATTTAAAATCTACTTCAGTTTGAACTTTGAACGAGTTGTTCCATAGACTTGAATATTAAGAGATTTTGGTGTAAGGATTAAAAATTAGCTCGTAAGGCCTCTCAGTTATTCATTTGTTTTATCTAATATAACATTTACTATTAAATTAGAACCACTCGGCACAAATACATCATAGATCAAGATCATACTTTGTAGAGTGTCGTAGAATAAAAATAGGAACAAGGACACTGAATTCTTTCAGTTTTCTTGGTTCTTATTCCTTTGTGTATCTTTGCACCTTTAGGGGCAATTTCTAGTTTAAAGTCTAATTCTTTAAAGGGTGCTAGCTCAATGGAAGAGCACCTGCTTTACAAGCAGGAGGTTGGTGGTTCGATTCCATCGTGCCCTGATATTCATATATAGGGAATGACGAAGATCAATTTTTGGTGACGGATGCTCTTTTGACCATCACCAATGAGCTTATGGTGACATTTTTCGACCCTCGCCAAAATATGAAATGGTGACGGTCAATGAACACCACCATATATACGCACCAATAGTGACGACTATTAAAGGTCTGTCACCGTAAATCGTTGTTGTTGATATGAAATGGTGAGGGTCATTGTCTGTCATTATAGTCATTATTCGTGACGGACCTTGATGTCACCAATGAGTTTATGGTGACGGTCAATGAACGTCGCCATATATATGCACCAATAGTGACGGTCATGAAAGGTCCATCACAAAAAACCATTGCTATTCATATGAAATGGTGACGGTCACTATCCATCATTATAATCAATATTCGTGACGGACTTTGAATGTCACCACAACACATACTTTCGGCGACGCCACCTTTGGTGATGTTCAGTTTTTTGGTGACGGAGGCTATTGTCCGTCACCATTGCTCATATGAAATGGTGACGGTCACTATCCGTCACTATAAATCATTATTGGTGATGAACCTTGAATGTCACCACAACACCTATACTTTCGGCGACGCCACCTTTGGTGACGTTCAATTTTTTGGTGACGGAGGCTATTGTCCGTCACCATTGCTCATATGAAATGGTGACGGTCACTATCCATCACTATAAATAATTATTGGTGACGGACTTTGAATGTCACCACAACACCTATACTTTCGGCGACGCCACCTTTGGTGACGTTCAGTTTTTGGTGACGAAGGCTCTTTTGACCCTCACCAATGAGCTTATGGTGACCATTTTTG